>CM054141.1:6204068-6228556 GCA_028751875.1 Rapana venosa
TTTTTTGTCAAATGTAAATATTCCTTTTCATTTTTGGCTTCTCCTAAAAAGGTTTTTCACATAATGGGGGGGCAGATATTAATTTCTTTCCCAAAGTTTAATTCTACAGCAGATGCAAAAACCAAATTAAAACAGGGTTAATAACTTATATACATCTTTCTTTAAAATTATAAGCAAAAACATATTGATAACTATGGCATTGAATTTAGGAAAAGTACGCCAAAGGGGACCAAAAAAATATACAGGTTTTTTGTATCGAAACCCAGATGAACGCTTTAGGGGTTGGATAATTTTGAAAAAATGATGGAGAGTTTGACTACTCAACGAAATAATTTTTACTTGGTGATTTAAATTTTGTTTTGTTTAAGCCAATGAAAATGGAAAAAAATCTTTCGGGTGTATAACCCTGTCGCAACTAGTAAACACCCCCAAGGAAAACTCCACGTTCTGAAACCTGTTTGCCCCAATTACACAACCACTCCATTAACTTTGTTGAACTGTCTTCCCGCGGGGCCTAAGCTTCACACCGTTTTTTTTTACATGGCAAAAAAGGGGCGAAAATCCCCAATCAAACCAAATACATTTTTTTGAGCTATAGAACTTTAATGCAAACATTTTTTGTCCGACTTATGAAAAGAATTTCCCTTTTAAATTTTCATTTACTGCCCCAGACAAAGCCTTAATTTGGTGTAGTATTTTTTCTCAATCTTTGATATCATGCCCTCTTAAAATCAAACGTGTAAAAGGAGAAAAACCACCCGGGTTTAAACAAATGAAATCATGAACCCTACCCCATCCAGACATTAAAAAACAACGGAAGAGATAAAAAATTTAAGAGCAGCGAAATAAAGTGACTTTCATGAAAGAATTGCAAAAAAAAAATTTTTAGGATAAATCATCTAAGAAAACACAAATCTCTCGGAAAGAAATTTTAATCATTACCCGGTAAATCATCTTCATCATGTGTTCCGGGTATGGGTCTACTGCAAAAAGATCAATAAACATTTTGTTCTATTGCAGAAAAAATGAAACATTGACCGTCAAAATTTAATGACTTACATCTTTTACGGGAATTTTGTAACTCACCCAAAATTAAGTAAAAACTGCCCTTTAAAAATATTGTGTGCATGAAGTGCAAAAGGAATTTGTTCATTAAAGGAAACAAGCCCCCGGGTTTAGAAAATTTTAGACAGCAAAATTTTGAAGATTTCTGCGAAAAGAATCTCTAAACCCATCTTACAAAATTTTATAATCTCTGTATTAAAAAAAAGTTGCTACCCAAATTTTTTAAAGACCCAAATTTATACCTTTCTAAATCTGAAATCCAAATACCCTTCCAACTATCGACCTATTCGATTCTACACTTATCAAAACCCTTTAAAAAAGCACTTAAAGCAACATTTCTGTCCACTTTACTAAACAAAATTTATTTACCCAAACAAAGGGGTTTTAGAGAAAATAATTCATTCATACTCACAGCAACATCAAAAAATGGCTTTTAAATATTAATAAAAATATTTTAAATGGAGCAATTTTTGTAGATTTGCCAAGGATTTGACTGTATTGTCACCCCCCCCTAGAAAAAGAAACTGGTAAAATTTTTTAGCCAACTCACTAAAAAATTACCTCTTTTTTTGATAAAAGAAACAAGCTGTTTATCAAGATTCATTTATGTCGTCCTTTTCCCCAGTGAAGTATGGTTTTCCTCAGGTTCGTGCTAGGGCCCTCCTCTTTTCAATATATATCAAGATCTTTAGTTTATAATCTTTTTTTTTAATCTTTAGATGAAGATTAAATTTTCTCAAGAAACAGGTTAAAACAAAAAGGCCATAAACCTGTAAAAAACGCTAACACCACCGGTAAAAGACTTTTTCCCTTCCCCCGATCCCCGTGGAGGTGGCATCGCTTCTTTTTACAAACAGCTGCATCCGGCCTTTTTTCGCCCCTCCCTCCCTTTTCCCCGGGAATCTTTCGAAGTCTGTGAACTCAACCTCAATTAACCAGCCATTCTGTCACCTTCTGCTGCCTTACCGCCCACCTCCCAGCCGTAAAAAAAAATTGACTTTCCTTTTTTTCATCAAAATTCCAATCTCCCCTTATCATACAGCCCCCCCCAAAGAAACTTATCATTCTTGGCGATTTTTTAATTCCACTTTACAACCAGTCTTCCCTGACGCAAGCGTCTTTCTTTATTTGCCCAAACCACTCTCTGCCCATGGTAAATGAAGCTCCCCACAGATCGGGTCAAATTTAGTTTGGGCTCATCACTGATTTTTCATAGATCTCATCAGGTCTGTTCCCCCCCTAATGAACTGCTTTCTGCCATTCTGCCATTCTTTTCTTTCTCACATTGCGGGCCTTTTAAAAAAAAAAAAGGGAAAATCCCCCGTCGCAATCTCAAGTCCATAAAAAACCAAAATTTCTCTACCCAAACTGCTGAACGCCCCATCCAAAACCCCGCCCCACTGACCCCCCTAAACACTACAACACTGTTCTTGGCCCCGTCGATGAGATCGCCCCCACCGACCTCATTCTTCCTGATGGCCTTGCGCCCCATGGTACCCCATAATCCTGGTCCAAAAAAAGCAAACGCCCACAACCGAGCACAATGCGTAAAAAAAAAATGAAATAAATAAACAACTCCCTTCGAAAACAAATCAAAAAAGTCAAAACCTTAAAACCCTTCAGCAAAGACAAAGTATTACTCTGCCAAGTTTTTGATGCTACGCCATAAATTCTCTTTTCCCTCACCCCAACCTTCTGGGATCCCCCAAAGGCAAGCCCTTCCCCGTTTACACCCCTTCCAACTTTTGCTTTTTCTTCATTTCCTGACAAAGCCGCAACATTCGCTCCCGACAGGATCAACTTCTTTTTCCCAAACCCCCCCTCCTTCCCCCCAATTTCCCGGCATTCCTCTCTTTTCTTTTATCCAACAAGGGAATGAAACAAACAAATTTTGAAAAGAAATGACAAAAAAATCATGTGATCTCGATCCTATCCTCTTTTTTTTCTCACTCAGTATTCCACAGCTAAAACCCACTATCACGAAAATAGTAAACTCATCCTTTTCTCAGGATTTTTCCATCAGATCTCAAAAAATCTTATTTTCACCTCTACTCAAAAAGCACGACCTCGACCCTAAAATTGAAGAATTACAGGGCCGTTTAAAAAACCTTTTATCCCCAAAAATCCTTAAAATTTTTCTGAAAAACTCAAAGCCTCTTTATTCCAACAATCTCCTTCCCCCTTTCATCTGCTATCGTCCACCACAGCCCGGACCACCCAGTCCCCACCCTTTAACACCTTTTGCAGTTTTGACTCAGGAAAAAAATTCCCTTCTCCCTCCTCGACTTGTCGCACCTTTGACACTATGACCCCCAATTTTTCTTTCCGTCCCAGAACAGTTTGGTATTAAAAAACACCCCCACCCGGTTCAGTTTATACCTTCAGACCGATTCCCAAGTTAAGTAATAATTCAAACAGACCTGCAAACTGGAATTGGATCCCCAGGGGCAGTTCCGGCCCTGTTCTTTTTCCCCTCTACACTCCCCCCTTTTACATATTAAAAATCCGTCATCAAATCACCCTCATTTTTTTGCAACGACTCCGATTCTTAGCAGTGAAACTCCCCCCAAAACCTGCCTTCCCCCTTACAAAAAAAGTCCGCTGCCTCAAATACCAAAACTGGTTTAAGAGAACAATTTCAACTAAATGCAGATAAAACCCAAACCACTTTTGGGGGCCCAAAAACAAAATCTCTTCCATAACAAAGCTTCAATAAATTCGGCAATACTCTGTCCCTCTATCCACCAGTAAATATCTGGGGTGCAACGAAACACCTCTCCATCAAAATTCACACCCAAAACCTGCCGCGTGCACTATCAAACGGGGCATAAATGCAGTTCGAAAATATTGCCCCCGATGCAAATCCCAAATGTACATCTTTTCCATTCCTCACGCCCGGCTATTTCAATTCCCTTTTTGGCTGGTTCCCCCATCACTATCCCCCCCCCTTTAACGTATACAAAACCTGCAGCCGATATCCTCAAAAAAAAAAATCGACACATTATCCCTCTGCGTCCCCACGGCTCCCGTGCCCACAGAGGGTAAACTAAAGATCTTTTCCCTGTTCAAAGCCCACAAAACGGCACCTTCCTACCCTGTGAATGTCTTTTTTGTACACTCCTTTTTCCCTTCCCCCCGCCTGCTCAATACCTGTCTTAAAAAACCAATTCAACCCTCCACTTTTCCCTCGTCTTTCTTGTTTCGGCCTGACTGGAACGACCTCCCCTCTCCCTCGCAAAAGCCTACTTTGATGCTTTTTAAAACCCCCTAAAGACGCATTTATTTTTAAACCAAGATTCTTCCCTTGTTTAATTAAACTCTGTCCCTGCCCCCAATAACCAACTCCCCCCCCCCCCCCCCCCATTAGCTGCCCGAGTGTACAACTTTGTGTGTGTGTGTGTGTGTGGGCGCGCGCGCGCGTGTGTGTTTGCATTTGTATTTGTAAAAAGACTGTTGATTGTGCGCGTGTGTGCGTTTACATTTGAATTTGTGAAAATCTATTAATCATAACTGGCTGCATGCGAAAGAATAGGATGAATGAGAGCGCTTTGATTTGTTTTTTTTTGCAAGATTTAGCGCTGTATAAATTCCATGTATTATTATTATTATTCCATGTATTATTATCTTCCTCTCCATGTTTCTTCTGCTTGTGAACTCTTTGCCGACGACACTACCATACATACAGCGGATCATGATGTAAACTCTGTAGGTAAAATTTTGCAAAAGGACTTAAACAATCTAGCAGCATGGACAGAGTGCAATCACATGGCTCTCCATCCACTGAAATCAAAATTTATGGTTGTTGCAACAAGACAAAAGCGCCAAAACTTTAAAACCAAACTAAATGGAATAAAGATTTACGATAAGTATTAGAAGAAGTCAGCTCATATAAACTACTTGGTCTATCAATATTGATAATAACTTGTCATGGTCTGATCATGTTTTTAGTATTTCAAAAAAAATATCTAAGAAGCTATTCCAACTTAATCGATAAAAACATTTCCTTGATCAGCATACTCGAAAACTATTCTTCTACGCTATATAAAACCTGATCTTGATTATGCATCTACATGCTGGGATTTGGCAAGTAAAAACTGTTTACGACAACTTGAGAGAGTATATAAACGTTTCTCTCAAGTTAATTCTGCTTAGAACTACTTCCTTAGAAACTAATAGCTACAAAGAGTTGAACATTCTTCCTTTTAGTTTGCATTGTCTCTTTAATAAAGGTGTATTTATGTATAAGATTATGATATAAAACTAGCCCCTCATTATACTTTGTCAGCGGTTCCCTGTTAAAACTGTTCGTAACAAAAGCAGTGTTGTTACTCCTCATCCAAGAAACCGATCTGTTTATGTCATCCTTGTTTATTCTGGTAGCAAGTTATGGAACGAAATCCCAGTCAGTATAAAAGAGAAAAGCAGCTTATCATCTTTTCAAAAAAGCGTACCACACACACTTGTTTAATTTTCTGTAATATGCATTGGGTGAGGTGCTTGTTGAACTCTGTGTGTGTGAGTGTGTAAGCGTGCAAGCCCGCGCAATTGTGCGTGTGTGTGTGTGTGCGGTGTGTTTTGATGCTCTGTGGTGGGGTGGGTTGTGGGTGGGGTTTTCTTTTGTGGTGGTGGTTTTGTTGTTGTTGTTTTTTTTGTTTGTTTGATTGTTTTTTTTGTTTTGTTTTTTTGTTGTTTTTTTTCCCAAATAATGTTCATTGTTTGGTTTTGACGGTGTAATGTGTGGCTATGGTATTTTGATGATTACGACTTAAGGCTGATATGATATGTGAGGAAATGTACATGTGTATGGATTTGTATCATGGACGATTTGTGTGATTTGTGCAAGCTCGCACGTGTAGTTGCGTTTCCGTGCATATGTACACGTAGTGTGTGTATGTGTGGTGTGTGTGTGTGTGGTGTGTGTGTTCGTGCGTGCGTGCGCGCGTGCGTGCGTGTGTGTGAGTGTGTGTGTGTTGATTTTTGGGGAGAGGGTTATCTGTTTAGGGGAAGCGGTATATCAAGGATGGGAGTTTGTCAGTGTTTAATTGGTTTTGTTTATTTATTCGATTGGTTTACTTCTGTGGTCTTTCATTGATTTCATGACTTCAGTCAATAATTGAATGGCAATTTGAATGATTCATTTCTTTGCTTTTTGACAATATCTTGTTTGTTGATCAGTTAGTTTTTTCATGTTTGTTTCACTTTTTCCCCCATGAGGGCCTTGTTGTAAAAGAAGCCTCTGGCTTATCCAATTACCCTCATTAAATATTCGAGTTCGAGTTCGAGTTCGAAACACGGTGGAGAATAGACCTTACAGATGCTGACAACACTTTGTAAAACAAAATCTGGAACGACAAGACCTCATAATTTTTTTAATTATTCTTTTATATCGAGGATAATGGAATAAGCATTTATGTGCTTTTTTACATCCAGTCCCCGTGTATATGCGGTTTGTAAATTCTGTCGTCTGATTCCACCGGCACACAATGGCCTACTCTTACGAAAAGCGGAAATTTTACTTACTATGCAAGAAAATCTAAGACAGTGCTAGAGCTACCGAAAAATCAGTCTTGTAAACCATCCAGGCAAAAATACTGCTCGGGAATCATTCTAATACGACCAAGTACTTGCAAAATCAAGTTGGTTTCAGATCAGACAGAAGCATAAACTCCAAACATTTTTAACTGCAGGCTTATCACCGAGAAATATCTCCTGCACCAGAAAAAGAGTTTGATAGAGTGCCACATGATGGACACTGGCAAAACCCTCATAAATATCAACATTAAGAGACGAGAGAGAGAGAGAGAGAGAGAGAGAGAGGAGAGAGAGAGAGAGAGAGAGAGAGAGAGAGAGAGAGAGAGAGAGAGAGAGAGAGAGAGAGTGAGTGAGTGAGAGAGGAGACGAGAGAGACAGACAGACATACAGACAGAAAGAGACTGAGAGAGACAGAACAGAGACAGAGAGACAGAGATAGAGAGAGACAGTGAAAGAGAGGGAGGGGAGGATGATGGACAGACAGACAGACTTAGAGACAGAGAGAGCCAGACAAACAGAAACAGATGCACAAACAAGATGCAAACGAATGTGAGGGACATAGATGCTGGAGACAGAGACTGAGTTAGACATGCAGAAGGACACACACACACATACAACGCGCGCGCATGCGCGCAAACACACACACTCAAACACACACACAGAACATCTTGCACACACGTAAAATCCTGCTCCGCTGTTCGTAAGAGTAGTCTATTGTATGCCGGTGGAACAGATGACAAATTTACAAAAATCGCATACAGACGGGGAATGGATGTAAAAAGCACATAAATGCTTTTTCCATTATCCTCGCTATATAAAAGAATTAAATAAAAATAAACACATAAACACACACACAACACACACACACACACACACACACACACACACACACGCACAAACACACACACACAAACACACACACACAAACACACACACACAAACACACAAAATCCTGTTCCGCTTTTCGTAAGAGTAGGCCATTTTGTGCCGGTTGGAACAGATGACAAAATTTACAAAACTACATACACACGGGAACTGGATGCAAAAAACCCAACAAGTGCTTATTCCATTATCCTCGATATAAAAGAATAAAATAAAATAAAACACGCACACACTCGAAACACACACACACACACACACACACACTCAAACACACACACTCTAACACATATACACAAACACACACAAACATACACACACACACACACATACACACACACACACACACACACACACACACACACATACACACACACACACAACACACACACACACACACACACACACACATATATACTGCCGGTAGCCGGAGGCGATGCTATCTGAAAAATGGGACTGGTAGTTGGGGTTGAAGTGTTCTTTGATGACGGCCATGGTCAGTGGAATGGTGATCAATAACAGACGTGTGAGGATAGTGATGGTCAGTGTGATGGTCAGTGTAATGTCAGTGTGATGGTCAGTGTAATGTCAGTGTGATGGTCAGTGTGATGGTCAGTGTGATGGTCAGTGTAATGTCAGTGTGTTGGTCAGTGTGATGGTCAGTGTGATGGTCAGTGTTATGGTCAGTGTTATGGTCAGTGTGGTGTTCAGTGTAATGTCAGTGTGTTGGTCAGTGTTATGGTCAGTGTAATGTCAGTGTGTTG
Source organism: Rapana venosa (assembly GCA_028751875.1). Taxonomy (NCBI): domain Eukaryota; kingdom Metazoa; phylum Mollusca; class Gastropoda; order Neogastropoda; family Muricidae; genus Rapana; species Rapana venosa. Next base: position 6,212,309 of record CM054141.1, read on the forward strand.
GTCAGTGTTATGGTCAGTGTGGTGTTCAGTGTAATGTCAGTGTGATGGTCAGTGTGATGGTCAGTGTAATGTCAGTGTGTTGGTCAGTGTGATGGTCAGTGGAATGGTGATCAATAACAGACGTGTGAGGATAGTGATGGTCAGTGTGATGGTCAGTGTAATGTCAGTGTGATGGTCAGTGTAATGTCAGTGTGATGGTCAGTGTGGTGGTCAGTGTGATGGTCATTGTGGTGGTCAGTGTGATGGTCAGTGTGATGGTCAGTGTGATGGTCAGTGTAATGTCAGTGTGATGGTCAGTGTGATGGTCAGTGTGGTGGTCAGTGTGATGGTCAGTGTAATGGTCATTGTGGTGGTCAGTGTTGTTGATGGTCAGTGTGATGGTCAGTGTGGTGGTCAGTGTGGTGTGTTGTCAGTGTGGTGGTCAGTGTTGAGTGGGTCAGTGTGATGGTCAGTGTGTTGGTCATTGTGGGGGTCAGTGTGATGGTCAGTGTAATGGTCATTGTGTTGGTCAGTGTGATGGTCAGTGTGATGTCAGTGTAATTGTCAGTGTGTTGGTCAGTGTGATGTCAGTGTGTTGGTCAGTGTGGTGGTCAGTGTGGTGGTCAGTGTAATGTCAGTGTGATGGTCAGTGTGATGGTCAGTGTAATGTCAGTGTGTTGGTCAGTGTGATGGTCAGTGAATGGTGATCAATAACAGACGTGTGAGGATAGTGATGGTCAGTGGTGATGGTCAGTGTAATGTCATGTGTGATGGTCAGTGTAATTGTCAGTGTATGGTCAGTGTGATGGTCAGTGTGATGGTCAGTGTGGATGGTCAGTGTGATGGTCAGTGATGTTGAGTAATGTCAGTGTGATGGTCAGTGTAGATGGTCAGTGTGGTGGTCAGTGTGATGGTCAGTGTTTGGTCATTGTGGTGGTCAGTGTGATGGTCAGTGTGATGGTCAGTGTGGTGGTCAGTGGGTCGGTCAAGTGTGGTGGGTCAGTGTGGTGTCAGTGTGATGGTCAGTGTGATGTCAGTGTGTTGGTCATGTGGGTCAGTGTGATGGGTCAGTGTAAGTGGTCTTGTGGGGTCAGTGTGATCAGTGGTCAGTGTGTTGGTCATGTGTGTCAGTGTGGTCATCTCAGTTGATGGTCAGTGTGTGGTTCAGTCCTAAGTCAGTGTGATGGTCAGTGTATTTCAGTGTAATGCATGTTTTTGTCAGTTGATTGTCAGTGTGGTCAGTGTAATGTCAGTGTGTGGTCATGTGATGTCAGTGTGTATGTCATGTGATGGTCAGTGTTAGGTCATTGTGTGTTCAGTGTATGTCAGAGTGGTGGTCAGTGTTAATGGTCAGTTGTTTCAGTGTGGTCAGTGTTATGGTCAGTGTGTGTTCAGTGTAAGTCCAGTGTGATGGTCAGTGTGATTGGTCAGTGTGATGGTCCAGTGTTTGGTCCCCCAGTGTGATGGTCAGTGTGATGGTCAGTGTAATGTCAGTGTTGTCAGTGTATGGTCAGTGTGTGTTCAGTGTAATGTCAGTGTGATGGTCAGTGTGATGGTCAGTGTAATGTCAGTGTGATGGTCAGTGTGATGGTCATGTGATGGTCAGTGGTAATGTCAGTGTGATGGTCGTGGAGGTCAGTGTAATGTCAGTGTGATGGTCAGTGTGATGGTCAGTGTATGTCAGGTGGTGGTCAGTGTGATGGTCAGGTGATGGTTCAGTGTGATGGTCAGTGTGGTGGTCAGTGTGATGTCAGTGTGATGGTCAGTGTGATGGTCAGTGTATGGTCAGTGTGGTGTCAGTGTATGTCAGTGTGATGGTCAGTGTGTTTGGGCAGTGTATGTCAGTGTGTGTCAGTGTATGGTCAGTGTGGTGTAGTGTATGTCAGTGTGATGGTCAGTGATGTATGAATGTCAGTGTGATGGTCAGTTGTATGTCAGTGTGATGGTCAGTGTGTGGTCAGTGTATGTCAGTGTGATGGTCAGTGTATGTCAGTGTGTGGTCAGTGTATGTTTATTAATCTGTGATTGATCACCTTAATGTTTTGGTCAGAGATGATGCTCAGGGGTTCACAGGATGGACTGAATTCAATGGATGTCAGTTGTATACTGTCCACATTTTAGATTCATTATGTTTGTGATGTCAAAGAAAACACCTTTTCTCATTGTTCTGTTGACTCATTTGATTCTTGTGTATCACTCTGCATCAGTTGTCGTCTGTATGGCTCTCTATTCTCTCTCTCATCTTCTCTCTCTCTCTCTTCTCTTTCTCTCTGTTCTTCTTCATTGGTTTAGTTGATTCATTCCTTCCCTAGTTGAAACACGCAGGCAGACATACATTCAGACAGACAAACAGACAACAGACAGGTCAACAGAGGACAAGTAGATGCCGCAAAAGAACATGAGAAACAAATACACAGGAAAGCCTAAAGAAAACACTTCACGTTGGGAATGCATCATCGCAGTTATTCAAAATCTATCCTTTGTTTTGACCCTTTGGGATATCTCAGTTACAACATCAGAATATGAAAGTCTAATAGAATTTTACATATTATCGTTAGCAGAGAAATATATAATATGAAGGTGTTTATGTATGTATAAAGAATATACAAAGAGAGAATAAAACTTGTCATCATCTGTCAACTTTATTATTAGAATCAGTTTCACTTTACTGATGAGTGCAGCCATCAACACAACACTACACGAACACAGCCAACACAATCAACACACAGAAACACAGCCAGCATCAACAACAACAGCAACACACAAACACAGCAACAACAACGCACAGAAACACAGCCAACTACACACACACAAACACAGCCAACATCAACAACAACAGTAACACAGAAACACACAGCCACAACAACAACTAGCAACACACAAACACAGCAACAACAATGCCACAAACACAGCCAACAACAACAGCAACACACAAACACAGCCAACGACAACAGCAACACACAAACACAGCCAACAACAACAGCAACACACAAACACAGCCCCCACAACCAACAAACAGGCCATTAAAGCAAGCAGAAGGAAAAGCCCGAGGGACCTAAAGGAGGCCCTACACAGTGTCTGTTTTCGTTTTGGGGATTTATCCCCGCCCTTCTCGTTCTGAATATCCATCCATTTCGTTATTCCTTCGGCTGTTCTCAATTTCAGCCTTGAAGTGTAAGTGTCCCTGTATTCTTGCCCGACACAAAGAGAGGGAACAGAACGAAAACTATACAACATGCAATAGCCAGAGCGCAAATACACACAACTGCGCGTACATTTAAGACAGAGGGGCTGGTCTAGAAAAACGAATACAGTCACCATAGACATAGGCACACATGGACTGCCTAAATTTATGAGTGTGAGCGTGTGAGTGAGTGAGGGTGTGTGTGTGTGTGTGTGTGTGTGTGTGTGTGTGTGTGTTCGCGCGCACTCACATTCACACAGGGAGATGCATACACACAAACAAACAAGCATATAGACACACACACACGCACATTTCCTTAGCATTTCCTAACGTATTGTTCAGCACAAAACACACAGTAGCCTGCAGTCCCTTGTGATCTGACACCAGAGGATGTCCACTGTTGTGCTTTTGTTTGTGTTTGTTTCCCCCTGCCCTGTATCTGTATTTGTTTACGCAGAAACACACTTCGCAGGGACAGTGGTGCAGGCACACTCTGCATGCTCTACGGGCTGTATAAGTATCCACCTTTCAGGAAGGAGAAGAAGCAATCATTATTTGAAATGGCTCAAACCAGTAGTCATAACTGCTATACCAACATTATTCAGATGAGTTGCATTCCAACAACAAGGAATAGGGGATGATCTCCTCTCTCTTCACCTCCCTCTCTCTCACTCTCTCTCTCTCTCTCTCTCTTCACTCTCTCTCTAATCATCATCATCATCATCATCATCATCATCCCTTGGTCGGACGACCGTTGGGTGGCCCGCAGGACGCTGCAAGTGGACCGCCAAATGGCTCTGTCCTGGGTGCTTTCAGGAGGTTGGTACAGTAAGGCGCGTCCACTCCTTGATGTTGGATATCCAGCTTTTGCGTGGTCGTCCCTGCCTCCTGCTCCTTCCACCATTCCCTGCAGGACTGTCTTTGACAGGTTGTTATGCCTTGTTGTGTGGCCAAACCATTTCAATTTCCTCCGTTTGACTGTATCTAGCAATGGTTCTTGTTTGCCAGCCAGTGCCTCGATCTGCTGCCAGACGTAGTCGTTGGTTTTTACGGTCTCTGTAGGTGATGTTCAGGATCCGCCTGAGGCACTTCACTCAAAGGCTTGAATGCGACGTTCTAAATCGGCAGTGAGTGTCCATGCTTCACAGCTGTACAAGGCAATGGATGTGACGAGTGCCTTGTAGAGTCTGACCTTAGTGTGGGTTCCGATGTTATGGTTTCTCCACACTTTCGCCAGCTTAGTCATGGAGGAGAGTGCCACAGCAAGTCTGATCTTCACCTCTTGTGTGCTCGTACCTTCTTTGGTGATGACTGCTCCAAGGTACTTGAAAGTTTCCACCTCCTCTAGTGTCTCGCCACTCATCTTGATGCTGGTGGAGTGGTCGGTGTGGTACTGTTCACTAGGATCTTGCTCTTTTCCGTGCTGATCTCCATACCGTGGGCATTGGCTGATGTTTCCAGTCTGGTGGTGAGATCCTGGAGTTCTTCTTCACTGCGGCCCATGAGATCAATATCGTCTGCGAATCGAAGATTGCAGACTGGCCTTCCTCCTATTGTGATTGTGGTCTTGAAGTCAAGGAGGGCCTCCTGCATGATGTTCTCCAGGAACACGTTGAAAAGAACGGGGGATAGCGTGCAGCCTTGTCGAACTCCAACTGAATTCCGGAAGAACTCCCCGATTTCTCCACCCATGAGGACTGCGCTGTGGGAGGTGTCATACAGCGCCTGGATGACTTGAATCAGGTCCTCGTCGAAGTTATAGTCTCTCATGACATGCCACAGAGCTTCTTGCCACACTCAGTCGAAGGCCTTCTTGAAGTCAATGAAGTTGTTGTAGAGCTGTAGTTGATGTTGGAGGTGCTTCTCTATGAGCATTCTGATGTTGAAGATCTGCTCGACAGTGCTATATAGCTATAGATATAATTGACAAAATATAGTGAGGAAAAACAAGTGCAGGTAACCAGTTACACCTTGATTCCCATCATAAAATTGATTTTTGTCCAAGATTCGAAAAAAATAATAAATTCACTACAATATACAACTTTGAAGGCAGCATTTGGGGGTACATAATTGAGTATATTATATATTATTATATTATATTATATTATATTATATTATTTTATATTATATTATATAAACGATGGATGTGAAGGGATAAAAAGTTAGTGGTTCTCAATTTATCATCATCGTCACATTGAAAGTATGTCACGTTGGGATTATTATGTACAACCATTGTGCCTGTGTGTGGTAGGGATCAGTCCAGGAGATATCACAGCTACAGATGAAACATTCTCCCGTCGGGATGCCGGGGGGCCTGGCCGTATACCTGTGTGTGTGTGTCTTTGTCTGCATGTATGGCTATGACCCGAGAAAGACAGAAATCAACTAGTACTACCCTTTATCTTAACGTCCGTCTATCCCGTTTATCTGCGGACACCAGCGAGAGTCGTGCTTGTGTGAGGACTGTCGACCCTGGCCTTGACCTCAATGATGCAGAGACTGCGGCCAATGCCCACTGGTCTTCAGCACAGCAGCGAAGGCAGAGGACCGTGTTGTGATAGACCACAATCTGCAGAGGACAAAAGAGAGGAGGGCTGACTGGGTAGTGCTAGAGTGATGGTGACAATGATCAAGATATCACTCTTTGGGTTGTGTCTAGAGCTGTGCCACTGTGGGCACTGAAATTACAGTACAAAAATGCACAGATAAGGAGTTGTAGGGTATTCAACTTCAGGGTAGGGATAGCCTGGTGGTTAGTGTGCTGCGCACTGCCTTCGTAATTTGCTGACCCGGGTTCGAATCTCTTTCGAAAGGATTTTTCCTCTGAAATTAACATAAGTAATGACCACTCCCCATAAAAGTCCTTAAGATGAGACTATAAACCAAGGTCCCGAATGTGAACGCACGCAGAACCTCTTGCGTATACGTTAAAACCCGTTGGGCTTTTCGGAAGAGTAGGCCAGTGTGTGCCGGTGTGAATGGAGGATATTTACAAAACTGCATACATACGGGAACTGGAATTTAAAAAAACCCATGAGTACTTATTCCATTATCCTAAGAATAAAATAAGGTATTTTTAACGCTAACAAAAGTCGGGTTATTGGAAGAAAATTGATCACATATCGAAAAAATATAGACTGTCATATAGTTCAAAGAATGACCGAGAAATACCACTCCCGTTTAGTTGTTTCGTATGGTGCAAATATATCGTTACTTCATTTCTCTTTTACCAAAGCAGTTTCACTGAGTTAATTGCTACAAACATACAACATATATACCGCAACTACATTTTAATGTTTTTAACCTTAGAAGAACATAATGATAGTGGCAATATGGATGTGCATGTTTACATTCAAATACACCGGTAAATACAGACACAAACGACATGATCCTCACATGATATAACCTGCTGTAAGCATACATAGCACACACACACACGCAAAACTTACACACTCACACACACACACTCACTCACACACACACACTCACACACACACACACACACACACACACACACACACACACACACACACACCTCACACACACACACACGCACACACACACTGGTGTTAACTGTGCCTTCAGTGATTCTCTCTGTAACCCTAGAGCTGTAGGGTTGCTTTCTAACACATCATCTGGATTGCGAGAGGTAGTTGGTTTGATTCCTGTCTAAAATCCCGTCTAAGGTAGGGATCGGTGGTCTAGAGGTAACACGCCTGCCTAGAAAACGAAAACTCTAGGTCGGAATTGTGCGGTGGTTCAAGTCCCATTTGGGCCCCAATCTCCCCCGCTTCCATTTAAACCATGAGTGGTTGTCTGGGTGGTAGTCATTCGGATGAGACAATAAACCAATGTCCCGTAAAAGAACCCACGGCAACAAGAAAGCTGTCCCTGGCTAAATTCTGTAGAAAAACAACAACCACACTCTGATAGGGAAACAAATACAGTTCCAGACAGGAAAAAAAAACACCTAATGGGTGGCGCTGTTCTTGTGTGGCGACGCGCTCTCGCCGGGGAGAGCATCCCGAATTTCACGCAGAGAAATCTGCCGTCACTTAAAGTAGTATAAATAAATAAATAGATAAATAAATAAATAAAATAAAATTGTTTCCATTCACTAGACCATCAGTGCTGTCCTTGGAGCTAGTCTTTTGAATATGATGAACTGAATTGCAATGTACAAAAATACATTGGACTGCACATGAAAGAAATCGTGGCAACAAGAGAGCTGCCGCTAGCAAAATTATGTTGTTTTTGTAAAATGGAAAGAAGAGAGGAACATGCTTTAGAAATAAAACAAAAATGGAAAATCAGTTGGTAAAGACAACACAAAGAAAGCCGGAAAAATAGATAGATAGATAGATAGATAGATAGATAGAGAGAGAAGAGAGGAAAGAAGAGAGAGAGAGAGAGAGAGAGAGAGAGAGAGAGAGAGAGAGAGAGAGAGAGAGAGAGACAACAGACAGACAGACAGACAGACAGACAGACAGACAGACAGACAGACAAACTGATAGACAGACAGGCAGACAAACAGGGAAAAAAACCGTAAGCGGCTTTCTATCATGTATGGGTCAACTCCTGAATTCATATGTCTGAATGTCTGCGGGAAAAAAAGACATAAATCAAACAGTTCTGTCATCATCTGAAATGTCAGGCCATCAGCTGTCCTCTCCGCGGACCCTACCCCTCAGACCTTCAGTCAGTTACCCCCCCCCCCCTCCCGCTGAGAGGCCTGTCCGCCATTGTCATTAATGATGCAGGGACCCCGGGGACCTCCCAAAGGTCTGCGGCACATTGGTCACACAGTACAGATTTACAGGCCAGGCTTTGGAAAGTACTGTGGTAGGCTGAGGGAAAAGACGTTACTATTCCTTCAGAGAAAAAAAGCACTTATTGACCCGAATGTAGGGACATATAATAGTAGGCTCTTGGTCAGACACGTAACAAAAGGTTGCCATACTAGTGAACACTTTGTTAATAATGCGGACAGTAAAATTAACGCCGATAAGAAAAGTTGTACATACACCAGATTATTTCTCTATGTTTGTGTCTACGCTTTCTTCCTCTTCGGATATAGCCTAAACATTAGATGAATGCAAATAAATGAAACGTTTGCAAAAAGCATCTCGTGAGATGAAATGCTTTCGCAAACTCCTTAATATCTCATACAGAAAGCATAGCACTAATGAGGAAGTGAAAACCAGAATTAGAAACACCATTGGACCATATGAAGAGCTCCTGACTTAGTGAAAAAACACACACTGTACTAAAGTGGTACGGGCACGTCATGCCAACATCTGGACTGGCCAAGACTGTCCTACAGGGAACAGGACAAGGAGGGAGACGAAGAGGCAGACAGAGAAAATGACGGGTAGACAACATCAGAGAGTGGACTGGCCTTGAGTAGAAAATAGCTACAGAAAGCAGAGGACCGCGCGGAGTGGAGGAAGCTGGTTGCAAAATCTTCAGTGGTACCCCCCACGGTCTACAGGACTATGGGATAGGTGAAGGTGAAAGAAAACGTTGCTTATGACCGGCGACCTATGAATCAATCAAACATGTAACCAATCAATCAAACAAGCAAGCAAGCAGCCAACTAAGTCATCAATCAGCCAGACGGCGAAACAAGCAAGCAATCAGTCAACCAACCAGTCTACAAGCCACCCAGCAAGCAAGAAAGCAAGCCAGCGACCATGGTCAGCAAGTCCACTAACCAACCAGCCAACCGCCTAACTAGCCAAACACCCAACCAGCTAAAATATGCAATCAATCATACAATCAATCAATCGATCGGTCAATTAATCAATCAATCAATTAAGCAAGCAAGCAAGCATCCACAGTGTACGTGTTAAGGAGCTCACATACACATCGCGCGGGAATAGCCAGTGACAGAGAGATAAGGAGAGGAGAGAGAAAGATTGAGAGAATGAGAGACAGACATACAGAAAGGCAGAGAAAGATAAGACATAGAGAGTCAGAGAGCCACAGCAGAGACAGAAAAAGACAGACAGACAGAGAGACAAATCGATAGAGATAGAGATGATGAGAATCACGGCATTTGTAAAAGAAGGAAACGTGTATGTATTTGATCCAAGCCCAAAGGGCATATCAGTGTATGGATGGCAACAGAACTGCTGCAAAACACTGTCTACAGCTGTACAACACTGGCTGGACCTATGGTGGTGTTCTGTGCCCATTTTTTTAAATTTCGCTTTTCGTGTTGCTGCTTTGTTTTTGTTTTTTTAAACTTCACTGATTTCATTATTTCATGCAAAAGTGTCCGCGTATCTTGTCATTCGTTGTTTTCAAAAGTGGTGGAATAAAGAGTTTTTATCCCCCACCCCCCGCTCTCTCTACCTCTCTCTCTCTCTAAACCATTCATCTATCTATATATCGATCTATCTATCTATCTATCTATCTATGTCTATCAGTCTGTCTGTCTCTCCCACACACATACACACTCATACGTACGCACGCGCGCAATGCACGCACACGCATACATACGCGCACACACAAACACAGAAACAGCAAGAAGCAGCTGCTTTGCGATTGTTTTTTTTAAAAGTCTGCTCGAGGTCTGATAGACATAATTATACAAGAGCAGATGAAAGCATATTACAGGAACAGGAAACAACAAGGAAACGTCTAGCGTATACAGCAGTAAATGAACGAAAAGTTGGGTAATTATGCAGGCTATCAGACCTCTGTGCCACAGAGAGTAAAGTACGAGATCAGTAGCCTCTGTTACAAATGCCTCCACAAAACAACACCCTCCTACCTCTGTAAATGTCTTCACCTGTACACTCCTTCACGTTCCCTCCACTCTGCTGCACATACCTTGTGCTTACGAATACCTAGATTCAACCAATCCACTAATGGCCGTCGCTCTTTCTCTATTTCTGGTCCATCAATCTGGAATGACCTCCCTCTCTCCCTTAGTGAAAAGCCTACTTACGACAGCTTTAAATCCAGCCTCAAAACATACCTATTTCAAACCTAAGATTTTTCCCTCTTCTTTCATCTCATATAATAATAATAATAATAATATATGGAATTTATATAGCGCCAAATCTTGTAAAACAAACAAATCGAAGCGCTTGCATTCAAATCATTTACGCGCATGCAACTTTCCTCAAATATAATAAAGAACATATTTCAAATTTATGCACGTGTATGTACACACACAACACAACAAAAACACACACACACACACACACACAACACCCCACACACACACACACACACCACACACACACAACACACACACACACACACACCGCGAACACACTTAGGAGATGAAGAATGCTGTTGAAAAGTAGAGACGGAATATGAGGGGGGGAAGTGTCAGGTAGGAAATAATGTGTTTTGAGGCTGGATTTAAAGGGTATCAAGTGAAGGTTTTTTGGCGAAGTGAAGAGGAGGTCATTCCACGTGAGGGACCAAAACGAAAAAAGATCGACAGCCAACAGTGTTGTTTGAATCTGGTGTTCAAAAGCACAAAGTATCGCGGCTGAACGAAGGAACGGATGGATGTACAGGTGAAGACAGTTACAAAGATAAGATGGTCAGATTTGTGGAGACTTTTTGAAACAGGGGGTATTGATCTTATACTTCAGTCTTTGTGAGACTGGCACCAGTGAAGAGATCGCAGAAGAGGAGTGATGTGTTCGGATCTTTTCTTTCTTAGACCATCAGCTGCAAGTTTTGTATCGTTGAAGAGAGTGGAGGGATATGCTGGTAGCCACCAGAAGAGAATTACAGTAGTCTAAACGTGAAAGAATGATAGAATGTGACGACTTGGAAGTTGCATCATGACAATACTTGCGAATCGCACTTATGCGCCGTAATTGATAGTAGCAAGACTGGCAGGTCTGGGTGATGAACTTTTCATATTGAGTGTGTTGTCAAAACTACACCTAAAACTTCACAGAGTTGACAAAGGAACTGACGCACTGCCGAATTGTTTTGATGTTGTTGTGATGGAGGAAAGTTTATGTTGGGTCCCTATGAGCAGGGCTTCGGTTTTTATCGCATTAAGTTGTAACTTGTTCTGAGTCATCCAGTTTTGAATGTCTTGAAGGCAGTAGGACATATTTGTCGGGAGGAAGGGCAAGTTTCAACATTAACCTCACTGAAGCTGAGTGTCATCGCATAGAAATGATGATCAATATGGGTTGTTTATATATGTAGAGTGGAGCAGTGTAAGAGAAAGAGAACGGGCCCCCAGGACTGATCCCTGTGGAACTCCACATTCCATTTGACAGATTTTGATTGAATTTTGTTTACAATAACTTTCGGGAATCTGTCGTGAGGTATGAAGTAAACCAGTGAGGGCAGTGCCATTGAACCAAACGTTTTTTTGGAGGCGAAAAGAAGAATTGAGTGATCTATAGTGTCGAAGGCTGCAGATAAATCAAGAAGAGTGAGGAGGAATTTTCCTGCATCAAAGCAAGTAGAAGTTTATCAAAGGGTATGGACTAGGGGTTCGGTGCTGTGGTTGGGGCGATAGGCAAAATGAAAAGGAAGAGATCATTGGAATGAAGGTGACTGTTGAGCTGTTTGAGAACAACTTTTTCTAGTACTTTTAGAGAAAAAGGGAATTTTGAGACGGGTCTAAATTCTTCAAAATGTTGGGATCGAGGTCGGCTTTTCAGTAGAGGTGTGACTATTGCGGTTTAAGAGCTTGTGGAAAATGTCCTGACAGAAGAGATGAGTTTACTTTTTTTAGTGATAATAGGAAAAGTGTGAAGGCATTGTGAGAAAACAGGAGCAGGTATGGGATCGAGTCGCATGATTTTATAGTCATTTCCTTCAAATTGTCATGATTTCTTTTCACTGTGGAACAGAAGAAAAGAGGGGAGTGCCATGAACTGGATCAGGAGGTGCAGGCTGGAAATGGTCTATCCAGTCTGGAGCGTATGTTGGGACTTTGTCTGAAAAAAGGCAGAAAAGATAGATGAAGTTCAGACAGGCTGTGGGGGGTGGGCAAGGAGTTTTTTTGCAACCCAAAGGGAGATTTGGGGTGAGGGAAAAAAAGTTTTTAGGATGTAGCGCAGATAATTGGGAAAGTATATTCTGCCCTTTTGCTGAATGGATTAAGAGTTTGACTTTTTTTATTTGTTTTCGGAAAAGCGTTTGTTGATTTGGGTTTTTGATTTCCGCCACTGCCGTTCTAGTTGCCGGCTTTTGGGCGCTTCGCTATCAGGTTTTTTGGTATACCATGGCGCACGGGGTTGTCAGGTAGGAGATGGTCCAGTAGGAGGTCATGCTCATCAAGCAATTGGCGGAGAACAGTGTTATAGTGATCAGAGAGGTCAGTGTGGTCAGAGGTTTTTGAAAAACGTTCGGAAGCTTGTGAAAAGAAAGTATGAATGCAAGGCCTTAAATTGCGACGAGTAACATATTTCTTCTTTCTGACAGGTTTGTGATGTTGAGGTGAAAAAAATGGCGGAATGATCAGAATGCAGTTCGTCATGACAGAAACAATGTAACAAGATTAAATGAAGCATTAGTAATCAGCCAGTCTAAAATATGGCCAGATCTGTGCGTTGCTTCGTTTACCAGTTGGGAGAGAGAATGGTTGGACAGAGAAAGAGAAAGAGTTTGACATCTGGAGAAGACTGGTTGTCGAAATGGAATTAAAGTAAACCGAGAATTATAATTAGTAGGAGAGAGGCTGTATGGTCGAGGAGTGACTGGAATTCTTGAATGAAAAACAGAAGATGTCAGTTGTCTTACGGCTAGGAGTGGCGGTAAAGGCAACAAAAACTAATAAGTGGCCAGGTAAGTTGAGTTGATTTCGCAAACTTCAAAAGAGTCGTGTGGGGAAAGGGAGGTTGTGGCTGAAAAAAAGAGCTGGGTTCCAATGTGTTTTTTTGAAAAATTTTGGCAATCCCACCTCCTCGAGAGAGTCTGGGAAAAAGAATAGTTTTTATATCCTGGAGTCAGCTGTTTTATTTTGGCTCAGCCATGTGGTTAAGCCAAGTTTCAGTGAGGAAGGGTTTGGTCCAATGTTTTTTCAGAGATGAAAATCGGAAATGAGTCGGCTTTCCATTTGGACAGACAGACTGCACATTGAACAGACAAACTTGAAGGGGATCTGAGGGGAAAGGAGAGGATGAAGATGAAAGTGGTGAGTTTGACAAGAAACAGAGGGAAAAGGAGAAGGCATGGTGGAGATTGGCTAGCGGAAGAACAGACAAAAATTTGGATGGTGAAACGGGAGTAGAAGATGGGAAAAGAACTGTATTGATCAGGGATTTGGTGTTTGACATACATCATGATACACATCATCATCAGACAAAATACAAATTTTCAGATTTACAAACAACAGAAGAAACGAAAGCTGAAAGTCGTGACGGCGTGGGAAAAGCGTTGACAGCGGTTTCAGAAGTGACGTCAGAGGTGAGGGGAGACCACGAGAGAGGGAAGCCTGCCACTGGCGATGACGCACACCTGCCCGTGTTCCCCGTCTGGTTTTTGCGGGGATGAATGCCTAAGTTCGAAAATGCTGCATTATTTCAGAGCCAGTGTGCATTTTTTTTTGACAAAACTCAGGGTTTGATAGGGAATTCACGTGACAGTATTGTTCTTAAGTCCGTACCTGTCACCGCCATTTTTTCAAAATTTACAAACACTGGAGGTTGATGGGGGCAACGTGAACCCCGTGCAAAACTTCAGCGGGCAGCAGGGTCAAGTTAAGTGGGTCACAGAACCAGCACATAAAGATAAATACAACTCATAAGACAATAAAATGTTGAAAAAACGACTTGAAGATGAAGAACTTTAAATTTAAATATTTCGAAAAGTCAATAATATGGAACAAAATTATTCTGACCGTGGGATTCAGGGAGAAAATACAAACATGAAGATATAAAACTTTCCCAACAGGACCAGGTATAAACACACACACTACGCACTCAAACACAAGAGACATTCGCCATGCTGCCGCCAGGCGCAAAGGTGAACATTTCGATCTGCCTTTAAAAGCCAAAATTCCATCACCCTGCTGAAATGTACAACGTGTGTGTGTGTGTTTGCGTGCGTGCGTGCGTGCGTGCGTGTGTGTTTGTGTGTGTGTGGTGTGGTGTGTGTGTGTGTGTGGGGGTGTGTACATTTGAATTTGTTAGAATATTTTAATCATGTTGGTTGCATGTGTAGTAGCGGATTGAATGGGAAACGCTCTGATTTGTAAATTTCGAGATAAAGCGCTCTAATAAAATTCCATTTTTTATTATTATTATTATTAATTATTATTATTATTATTATTTTTATTATTAAGACTGTCTTCAAGCAAGCCAAGGGAAAAAAAGACCACAGCTTTTCTTTTGATTTTTTTTATTTTACACCACTTCAAGTCACGGTATAAATTTCTCTGCGTAAAATCCGAGTGCTCTTCTCCGGGAAGCGAGTCGCCATAAGAGCAGCGCCACCCATAACATTGTGTTCCGGGTGCATTAGATTTTTTTCACATCAAAGGGGTTTTTCTACGGAATTTTGCTAGGACAAGTCTCTTGTTTCTGGGGTCTTTTAAGTACGCTAAATGCCTGTTGCACACAGGACCTAGGTTTAATGTCTCATCTGAAAGACTAGCACCCAGACCACCACTCACGGGCCCAATGATGGACGAAAAGTTTCGTTTACACTAAATTAGGTTCATTCATTCTATATATTTTACGTTCTCTGTGTTTGAGTTAATACTTCGTGGTAGGGTTTTATCTATAAAATTAAGAAATAAACCATCTGAAACCTAACCCGAGATCCAAATGTCTTTTGGGCTGTTTGTCTGTCTGTCTGTATGCATGTATGTATGTCTATGTAGGTTTGTGGGCCCGTCCCGCCTCCCTCCCCCCCTGTCTGTCTGTCTGCATATCTCCTCTCCACTTCCCCCCCCCCACCCCTTTATTTCTGCTACTTTCTCTTTTACATTCATCAGAGGGAAAAGGAGTCGCTTTTTGTTCCAAAAGAAACAGGGGAGAAAAGTAGATGGAAATAACATAGCCAGACTTAAAAACGCCAAGAACAGTGGCCATAATTGCCTATTACTCTATTGGTCTGGCATGCAGCCTAACTCAAATACCTTTTTGGTCAACCGCTCGATTCTTTGCTTATGGACATACTTGTGGAATGAATGTCCATAAACATTCCCAAATGCGCATGTATGTTTCCGTACATATTTGCAAACAGACGTGCGTGCGCGCTAGTGCGTGCGTGTAATGCATGCATGTGTTTGTGTGAGGGAGGGTGAGCGAGAGAGAGAGAAAGGGGGAGATGAGAGAGAGAGAGAGACAGAGAGACAGAGAGACACAGACAGCAGACAGACAGACAGATAGATAGATAAGATAATAGATAGAATAGATAATAAATAGATAATAGATAGATAGATAGATTAGATAGATAGATAAAATGGACAGACAACAGACAGACAAACAGACAGACAAAACACACAGACACAGAATCAGAGAAACAGAAGGGATACAGTGGCAGAAACAGTGATATACAAGAGATGGACAGACAGAAAACCCAACAGACAAGTAGACAGACAGGGCAGACAGACAACAGACAGACAGACAGAAGGAGGGAAAGAAATATCACCAGCGAGCAAATATACGAACCGATTTCAACATGCGAAAACCGAAGAAAATACCTGTTCTTTCAAGATATTATGACTCCAAATTATTGACCTCCTAAAAGTTCTAAAGCTCCCATACTTAGAAAGCTTGCCGGCAGATGAAGCAGCCCATCCCCGCTGGATGCCAGACACATTGAAACCATGGAAGAGAAAATAGAAAGCAAAACAAAAACTTGAAAAAGAAAGTACGAAAAAAAAATTGGAAACTTTCCGTCCTCTTAAGCCACGAATGAAGTATTTGATCCGCAAATACAAATAGCAGAAGTTAAAGCTAATATGTGGATCCGTGGGACTGTCTGTCTGTCTGTCTGGGCTGCTCTACCTCTCTCTGTTTGTCTGTTTCTCTGCTGTTCTCACTCAGTCTGTCTCTCAGTCTGTCCCGCTGCTAGTTGTTTTTTCTTTACTTTAATTCTTTTTTTTCTGCAAGGTGTTTTAAAAATCGTCTGTTTTTAGT
>CM054141.1:6229056-6294056 GCA_028751875.1 Rapana venosa
TTTAACCCCAAAGGGGAAAAAATTCCACTTGAACGAGTTTTGAATCCGGACAGCAGATCATGGGCGCATCACTGACCAGCTGGCTATCCCGCCCCTTCCTCAACTGCAATGGGGTAACATGCAGGATGACAGTTTGACATAGAAGGGGTTTCTGTCAAAATCCTTAATTTACTTTGACTGTGTGCCAAAGCTCTGATCTCTGAGAACTATTTATGCATCGGTGTTACTGACCACACTTTCGCCAGCTTAGTCATGGAGGAGAGTGCCACAGCAAGTCTGATCTTCACCGCTTGTGTGCTCGTGCCTTCTTTGGTGATGACTGCTCCAAGGTACTTGAAAGTTTCCACCTCCCATAGTGTTTTCGCCACTCATCTTAAATGCTGGGGGGAAGGCCCGGTGTGGTACTGTTTCACTAGGATCTTGCTCTTTCCGTGCTGATCTCCATACCCGTGGGCATTGGCTGATTTTTCCATCTGGTGGTGGATCCTGGAGTTCTTCTTCACTGCGGCCCATGAGATAAAATATCGTCTGCGAATCGAAGATTGCAGACTGCCTTCCTCTATTGTAAATTGTGGCCCTTGAAGTCAAGGAGGCCTCCTGCATGATGTTCTCCAGGAAACGTTGAAAAGAACGGGGATAGCGGGCAGCCTTGTCGAACTCCAACTGAAGTCCGGAAGAACTTCCCGATTTCTCCACTCATGAGGACTGCACTGTGGGAGCTGTCAACAGCGCCTGGATGACTTGAATCAGGTCTCGTCGAAGCTAATAATCTCTCTTTGATTTGCCACAGAGCTTCTTGCCACACTCGGCGAAGGCCTTCTTGAAGTCAATGAAGTTGTTTGTAGAGCTGTAGCTGATTTTGGGAGATGCTTCTCTATGGAGCATTCTGATGTTGAAGATCGCTCGACAGTGCTTCGACCTGGTCTGAATCCAGCCTTTTTCTTCTGATAGGATTTCTTCTGTTTGTGGTTTCAGTCTGTCAAGGCAATCGTAGCATAACTTTGCTTGGATGGCTTATCAACTGATTGTTCTGTAATTTGGGCACTTCTTTCAGTCCCCTTCTTTGGAAGTGGAACTATGATGGATTGGGTCCACTGTTCAGGCCACTCTTTCGGGTTTCCAGATGCGTTGGCAGATGATTGTTAATGCCTTGATCATCTCTGGCCTCCGTTCTTGAGAGCTCAGCGGGATGTTGTCCAATCCCTGGTGACTTGCCTCCTTTCAGGGATCTTACTGCTTCTTCTACCTCTTCCTTCAGCACCTTGGTGCTTTCAGGATCTGATGGTCGGGGATCTTGCTCGTGAAGTTTGTTCGGAATCACCTTCACTTGTAGTTGTACAGGTCGCTGCAATATTCTGTCCATCTCTTCATGATAGTGGCGCTCTCTGTAAGGACTGACCCCCCCTTTGTCTTCAATAACGGAGGTCTTTGGCTGCTGGGATTTGGGTTAGTACCTTGATGGTCTGGTACGCCTCTTTGCTGTCTCCTTTCGCCATTGCCTTCTCAACCTTTGGAGCATTGTTTCTGACATCCAGTTCCCCATGGCCTCAGTCATCTTCTTCTTGACTGACCTGTTGACTGTTCTAACTCTCGGCCCGTTTCGGGGGTTTTTGTTCTTCTCTGGCTTTAGCTCCCTACGTTGTCGCACAGGTCCAGGATATCGTTGGTAACCACCGTTGGTTCTTTTTCCTCTCTTTCCAAGGATCTCCAGCGCTGTCTCCTGAATGTCTTGGCTAAAAGGTTTTCAGTGAGGTTGTTAATGTCATCTTGGAGGAAATTCAATGCTGAAAAATTCCCCCCAATCTCAGCTTTAAAAGATTTTCAACGACTTGGGGGTCTCAGCCTTTTCCATGTGAACCGCAAACGGGGATTTCTCTTCTGGTTTTGGTCTTCAGCTTGATCTGTAGGGTCATGATACACGTCGTGGTCACTGCCAATATCAGCGCCAGGGAAAGTTCTTGTCGGGGCTTTGTTGATGCTCGACTTAAATCGTTGGGGGCCAAGATGTAGTCATCCTGATTATGTGTCTTTCCATTTGGTGAGTACCACGTCGTTCTTCTTGATGTCTTGTGGGGGTATAGGGTGTTGGCGACAGTAAGATTGTGCTGCTTGCGAATTCCAAAAGTCTGAGACCTCTATCATTGGTTTCGTCCACGCCAAAACGGCCTACTGTCCCTGGCCCATTGGTCATAAAGCGTCAGGTCCGATCTGGCATTCCAGTCGCCCTGGATCACGAGAAAGCCTTCTTTGGAGTTTATTTGAGGCGCTCTCCAAATCTTCGTAGAAACACTCGATTGCTTCATCATCGTAGTCTGATGTTGGTGGGATGACTTGTATGATGGGCATGCTGTGTGGTTTGCCCGCGACACGCATGGAGATCAGTCTGCTTGAGATTGGGGAACAGCTGATGACAAATGTTAGTCCTCTTCTTGTTGACAAGAAATCCTACTCCGTGTTGGTGTTTGGAGTCGTCGCCACCCATACCATAGTTTTTTGATCTTTTTCTGTGGTTGTTTCGCCGAATCCGACCCCAAAAGGACTCGCCAGTCCAAGTATGTCCCATCGTATCTCGTAGTTCATGGTTAGCTCTTTGGGGCTTTCCCTGGGGAAAACCCACAACATCAGAACCCACAAATAAAGTCAGACTCTACAAGGGACTCGTCACAAACCATTGCCTTGTACAGCTGGAAGCATGGACACTTACTGCCGATTTAGAACCGTCGCATTCAAGCCTTTGAGATGAAGTGCCTCAGGGGGATCCTGAACACCACCTACAGAGACCGTAAAACCAATGACTACGTCTGGCAGCAGATCGAGGCACTGGCTGCAAACAAGAAAACCCTTGCTAGTTACAGTCAAACGGAGGAAACTGAAATGTTTGGCCACACAACAAGGCATAACAGCCTGTCAAAGACAGTCCTGCAGGGAATGATGGAAGGAGCAAGGGGGGCAGGGACGACCACGCAAAAGCTGGATATCCAACATCAAGGAGTGGACCGGCCTCACTGTACCAAACCTCCTGAAAGCAGCCCAGAACAGAACCATTTGGCGGTCCACTTGCAGCGTCCGTGCGGGTACCCCAACGGTCGTCCCGACCAAGGGATGAGTGAGTGAGTGAGTGAGTTACTGACCATTTGGCCGACAGCATTCAGGATATAAACCGAGTGGAAATAATAATAATAATAATAATAATAATAATAATAATAATAATAATAATGATGATGATGATATGATATGATGATGATGATGATGATGTGATGATGATGATGAATAATAATAATAATAATAATAATAATAATAATAATAATAATAATAATAAAGCGTGGAATTCATATGGCACTATATCCTTAATAACAAATCGAAGCGCTTGAATTCAACCTGTCCTTACACATACAAGGGTTTTACAAAACGCACGCACGCACGCACGCACGCACGCACGCACACACACCCACACATACACACACCCACGGGTTATATATTTTGGCGGGGAGGGGAAGTCGGGTGTTGAAGGCGGGAGGAATAAAAAGGATTTGATCCAGGCTTAGCAAATGTTGCAGCGGACTTTTCAGAACAGAGTGAAGCTATCTTGTAGAAGAACATTAGACTGGTTGGTGGAAAGGCAGAGACCTTGCCTTGACAACCCGAGAGATGTGGGAGGATAAAAAGAGATACGTACATGACAAGCATGAGAACTTGAAGGGAGGCATATGTTTTGCAATATATTAAGATGCACGCAGAAACCTACAAGATGTACTTTGATATGTTGTGTATATATCACAATAGTGTGTTTCTGTCGTCAGAACCATCTCTTGGCTGGTAAATTTTTGAACGGAACAAAACAAAAACATCGCCATCAGTTTCAAGATCAACTGGTGCGTTCTCCCGGTCAGTCCATATGTTTGCATGTGAAACGCGGGCCTTAGCAGCAGACATTGAAGACACAACATACACACGATGGAGATAATGCTTTCTCAAACGCCTTGGTATCTCCTACAGAAATCACATCGCTGATGAGGAAGTAAAAACCACAGTGAAAACGCCATCGTAAGTTCGAAAAGCTCTGAATTCATGAAAAAGAAGGAAAACTAAAGTGGACGCACGTCACACAACATTCTGGACTGACCAAGACGGTCCTACTACAGGACCAGACAAGGAAGAGACAAAGAGGCAGACGGTAAAACGAGGGGAAGACAACATCAAAGTGGACCTGGCCTTGATTGGACCGATTTGCTACTGGCAACAGGTTCGAGAAGCGGGTTGCAAAATTTTCATGGTGGCCCACTCACATCTACAAAAAACTACGATAGTGAATGGTAAAAAACAGAACCTCACGCCAACTTCAAACATTAAACGAATGGCTCCGCTGCTACTTGGTTCGTGTTTCCTTATTTTTTTCCAGTTGGGACCACCCCCCCCTTCCCTCATCCATTAGACCATGAGGAGTGGTCGGCGCTAGTCTTTCGGATGAGATAAACCGAGGGTCTTGTTAATTCATATTAATTAAAGAAAACAAAGATTGAATATTTTATTTCCCTTTGTTACCCAAATATTCCAGCGCACGTAAAAGAAACCCACGCAACACGAGAGTCGTCCCTTGGGAAAATTCGAGAAAAACCACTCTGATAGGGAAACAAATACAGTTCAGACAAAAAAGGGATGCGCTGCTCATGTGGCACGCGCGCGCGCCCGGAAGAGCAGCCCCGAATGTCACAAGAGAAATCTCGTGACTTTAATGTGTATACAGTGAATGTATGAAAAATAAATAAAATATAGGAGGGATAATCATGTAACAAAGCTGTTTTCTCCGCATCATATCTAGGCGAAAATTTCATAAAGAGATACTACACACGGCGAGAGTGTCCCCACATACCAACACGGTAAAAGCACCCCAGCCCACCCTCTCACACACACACAAACAATCCTCCCATTTTTCTCATTGCCCTGTCAGCCAGTGTCTGTTTTTGGCGTGCTGAGTGGCCGAAATAAGTTCTATCTGCTTCATTCTCAGCCTCGTGACCTCATCCTGTGCCATCATGGCCGTCCTGCTCTTCCGAGCCGTCAGTGATTCCCCACCTGATGGCTGAATTATGCGGCACAAAGGTAATGCCAATCATATTGCCGGGATCTGCTCCTGGATATTAGCTGGTGTCGGCCAGCTTGTAGAAATCATAACTATGCAGAGGTCCTTTTTGATTTGACTGTAAAAAAAAACAACTTGTCTTATTATTCATCAATGTATTTTTTTTCTTATTTCGAGAAAAATGAAGAAGCACCATGTCCCTTTTCCTCTTCTAACATCCCACTCTTCTGTAAATGCGTTGGTAATTGTTGGTCTTCCAGTCCCTACGCACACAATGGCCTACTCTTAAAACGAAAAGCGAGCAGTTTACCGTGTGCGCATCCTGCGTTCTGCGTGCGTTCCACACGGGGATGTCGGTCATAGTCTCATCTGAAAGTCTTTTGGGAAGTGGAGTCGGCACTGATGTTAACCTCAAAGGAAAAAGTCCACGTGAACGAGATTGAAATCCGGACAGCAGATCATGGCGCATCACTGACCAGCTGGCGATCCCCCCCTTCCGCATCTCAATGGGTAACAATTCAGATACAGTTTGACATAGAAGGGTTTCCTGTCCAAAATCCTTAATTTACTTTGACTGTTCCAAAGCGCTGATCTCCTGAGAACATTTAGCATCGGTGTTACTGACCAAACGTGCGCCAGCTTTTCAAGGAGGAGAGTGCCACAGCAAGGCTGACTTCACCGCTTGTGTGCTCGTGCCGTCTTTGTGAGGACTGCTCCAAGGTACGTGTAAGTTTCCACCCCTATGTGTCTCGCCACTCAGCTTATGCAGGTGGAAGGTCCGGTGTGGTACATGTGTCACTAGGATCTTGCTCTTCCGGCTGAGCTCCATACCGTGGGCATTGGCTGATGTTCCACTGGTGGTGAGATCCCGGGAGTTCATTCTTCACTGCGGCCCATGAGATCAAATATCGTCTGCGAAATCGTAGATTGGCAGACCCGTCCTCTATTGTGATTGTGGTCTGAAGTCAAGGAGTGCCTCCGGCATGTAATGTATCCCCAGAACACTTGAAATGAACGGATAGCGGGCACCTTGTCGAACTCCAACTGAAGCCGGAGACTTCCCGAGTTCTCCACGCTTGAGACTGCACTGTGGGAGCTGTCCATACAGCAGTGCCTGGATGACTGAATCATGGTCCGCGTCGAAGCTGATGATCTCTCATGAGTGCCACAGAGCTTCTTGCCCACACTCGGGCGAAGGACTTCTTGAACAATGAAGTTTTTGTAAGCTGTTGCGAGGTGAGAACGGCTCTATGAGCATTCTGATTGAAGATCGGCTCAATTGCTGGCGACCTGGCTGAATCCAGCCTTTCTTCGGTTAGGATTTCTTCGTTTGTGTTTTCAGTACTGCCAAGGCAATCGTAGCATAACTTTGCTTGATTGGCTTAGCTACTGATGGTTCTGTAAGTTGGCACTCTTCATCTCCTCCCGTCGTTGGTAGTGGAACTATGATATTGTCCACTG
This sequence comes from Rapana venosa, assembly GCA_028751875.1. Classification (NCBI taxonomy): domain Eukaryota; kingdom Metazoa; phylum Mollusca; class Gastropoda; order Neogastropoda; family Muricidae; genus Rapana; species Rapana venosa. The sequence continues at coordinate 6,235,598 of CM054141.1, forward strand.
GTCAAGCCACTCGTTGTAGCTGGTCCCAAATCGTTGGCAGATGATTGTTAATGCCTTGATCATCTTCGGGGCTCCGTGCTTGATGAGCTCTAGCCGGATGTTGCTATCCCTGTGACTTGCCTCCGGTTCAGGATCTTACTGCTTCTTCCTTAACCTCTTCCTTCTGCACCTGGTGCTTTCAGGAGCTGATGGGTCCTGGATCTTGCTCGTGAAGTTTGTTCGAATCACCTTCACTGGTATTGTACGGCGCGCAATATTCTGTCCATCTCTTCATGATATGGCGCTCATGCTGTAAGGACTGACCCCCTTTGGCTTCAATTACGGAGGTCTGTGGCGGCTGGGACTTGTTTGTACCTTTGATGTCTGGTACGACCTCTTGCTGTCTCCTTTCGCCATTGCCTTTTCTCAACCTTCGGACAGTGTTCTGACATCCAGTTCCCCATGCCGCATCATCTTCATTCCTTGACTGACCTGTTGACTGGTCTAGACTCTCGGCCCGTTTCTGGGGTTTTTTTGGGTTCTTCTCTGCTTTAGCTCCCACGTTGGGTCGCACAAGGCCAGGATATCGTTGTAACCCACCGTTATTCGTGTGCCGCTCTTTCCATGGATCTCCAGGCGCTTTCTCCTGAATGTCTTGCTGAAGGTCTTCAGTGAGGTTGTTAATGTCCATCTTGAGAAAGTCAAATGCGCTAAATCTGCCCCAGATCTCAGCTTTAATAGTGTTCAACGACTTCGGGTTCAGTCACTTGACCAGGTGGAATCCGCAAACGGGTTTTTCTCTTCTGGTGTTTCTTGGTCTTCAGCCTTGATCTGTAGGGTCATGTTTCCACGCGGGTCTCTGCCCAATAGCAGCGCCAGGGAAATTCTTGTCTGGCTTTGTTGATCTCGACTTAAATCGTGTGGGGGCCAAATGTAGTCATCCCTGATTCTGTGTCTTTCCATTTGGTGAAGACCACGTCGGTTCTTCTTGATGGCGTGTGGGTATAGGGGTTGGCCGACAGGAAGATTGGTGCTGCGTGTGCAATTCCAAAAGTCTAGACCGCTGATCATTGGTTTCGTCCACGCCAAAACGGCCTAGGTCCCTGGCCCATTGTTCATAAACGTCAGTCCGATCATGGCATTCCATCGCCCGGATCACGAGAAAGTCCTTCTTTGGAGTTGATTTGAGGGAGGCGCTCTCCCCCCCCCCAAATCTGCGAGAAACACTCCGATTGCTTCATCATCGTAGTCTGATGTTGGGGCATAGACTTGATATGTCATGCGGTGTTGTGTGCCTGCACCCGCAGAGGAGATCAGTCTGCTTTGAGATTGGGGAACACTGTGAGACACTGTTAAAGTCCTCTTCTGGTTACAAGAAATCCTAACTCCGTGTTGGTGTTGATCGCGCCACCTATACATAGTTTTGATCTGCGTCTGTGGTTGTTTCGTTCGCCGAATCCGACCATGGACAGCGCAAGTCCAATATGTCCCATGCGTATCTCCGTATTCATGTTAGCTCTGGAGCTTCCTTGAGAAACCACAACACTGAACCACAACGAAAGTCAGACCTACATGCACGCGTCACAATCCATTCCTTGTACAGCTGGGAAGCATGACATTACGCCGAATTTTAGAACTTGCGGTCGCATTCAAGCCTTTGAGATGAAGTCCTCAGCGGATCTGAACACACCACCTACAGAGACCGTAAATCCAAATGACTACGGCTGCAAGCAAATCGAGGCACTGCTGCAAACAAGAAACCATTGCTAGTTACAGTCAAACGGAAGGAAACTGAAATGTTTGCCATCACAACAAGGCCTTACAGCCTTCAAAGACAGTCCTCAGGAATGATGGAAGGAGCAAGGAGCTAGGGACGACCACGCAAAAGCGGATATCCAACATCAAGGAGTGACCGCCTCACTGTAACCCTAACCTCCTGAAAGCAGCCCAAACAAACCATTTGGGCGTCCACTGCAGCGTCCGTGCGGGACCCCAACAGTCGTCCCGACCAAGGGTATAGTGAGTGAGTGAGTGAGTTACTGTCCATTGGCCGACAGCATTCAGAGATAAAACCGAGATGGGAAAATAATAATAATAATAATAATAATAATAATAATAATAATAATAATATGATGATGATGATGATATGAATGATATGAGATGATGATGATATGATGTTGATGAATAATGAATAATATTAAAATAATAATAAATAATAAAATAAGAAATAAAGCTGGAATTCATAATGGCTCTATATCCTTAATAACATATCGAAGCGCTTGAAGTCCATCCTTCCCTTACACATACAAGTGTTACATAAACGCACGCACGCACGCACGCACCACGCACCACACAAACCCACACATACACACCACACGCACACAGAGGTTATATACTTTGGCAGTGATGGGAATGTCGGCTGTTGAAGGCAGCAGAATATCCAACGTCTCCCTCTCACTCTCTCTCTCTCTCTCTCTCTCTCATCTCTCTCTCTTCTTTTTCTCCTCTCGCCTCTCTCTCTGGGGGGGATGGGTAGCCTAGTGGTTAAACAGGTACTGGCAATCTGACGACCGTTCTGAGTCCCTTCAAGGGGATATTTTCCCTGAGTAACATCAAGTGAAGACTTCACTCTTCCCCCAAAGGCCCTCGGATGAGGCATATAATCGAGCCCCCGTGTGCGAACCTCAGCAGACAATCTTGCGCACACGTGAAATCATGTTCCGCTTTTCGTAAAAGTAGGCCATGGTGTGCCGGCGGAACAGAGACAGAAGTACAAAACCGCAGACCCTCGGGACTAATAACGCATGATGCTTATTTGATTATCCTCGATATAAAGAAATAAATAAATAAATAAATAAATAAATTGTACGAGCCTGCAATGTACAGAATACAAAAATCAACATTCTCGCTACGCTCTCTCTCGCCGCTCCCTCTCTCTCTAACCTCTCTCGATCTCCTCTCTCTCTTCTCTCGCGCATCTCTCTCTCTGCCCTCTCTTCTCGCCCTCTCCCCTCCCTCCCACTCATCTCTCTCTCCCTTCTCTCCCATCCCCCATTCTCCCCCTCCACCCTCTCTCCATCTCTCCCTCCTCTTGCTCTTCCGCCTCATCTCTCACTCCCTCCCACGCATGACTGGACAAACGTGGTGGCCGCGTCGATTAACAACAGCAAAAGAAACACACAATTTTCGAAAGGTTGTAGCGCAAGATTCAGGCAATCAAACTATTCTGATGTGTGAATCGATGACATCGCCCGAAATATTCGTGTAATGTGATACTGAGCGAGAATCTAATTGTTGTTCTGGTATATCAACAAGAAACAGAAACATTTGCCAAAGAACGTTCACTGCCAGACGTCTGTAATGGAAGCGCGTCCTAACACACAACACGCATAGACAGTGGCACGTGCTGAACGGAATACATCATCTTCGGACCACCGGTTTTACATGGGCTGAACATCGGCGGGCTGCAGACTGGAAAAATATAGCTTTTTAAAACTGAGACTAACGGACAATAATGTATCAGATCTTGAGGTACATACCTTACTGACAGGTTTCCATGTCCACGAATATCGCTCGCGTTCGATATCGTTTGTTACCCAAACCACCAGCGCCCGCAAGCGCTATATGGCTTAGTGCTAATAGCAAAAATATTGTTCATTGTGCATTGTTCCCTCTCTCTCATCCCCGACCCCCTCCCAGCCCACGTCTCTCGCTCTCCCTCTCTCTCTCCTCCCCCCTCTCATCCCCCTCCACCCTCTCTCTCTCCCGCCTCTTTCTCTTCCTCTCTCTCATTCTCCCTCCCTCCCACTCTCTCTCTCATCCCTCGCTCTCTCCCTCCCCCTCTCCCCCCCCAACCCTCTCATCTCATCACCCTCCCTTTCTCTTCCTCGCGCTCGCCCTCCCGCCCACTCTCTCTCTCTCTCTCGCCCTCATCACCCTCCATCTCTCCTCCTCCCCCCTCTCTCCCCCATCCCTCCCCCCTCTCGCTCTCGCCTCTCTCTCCTCTCCCGTGCTTAGGTGCTGGTGTTGTTACTATCGCGACACAGCAGGTACCTTAGCAGTAGCTATCTTTGTACCAACTCGTCTATCAAAACCCCCCAATACTGGTAGGGCGGGCCCAGTAATCTACAGCACACTATTGCTCTGGAGGTGCCTGTCTAGGGCTGTTTCCTTCCACATCTTATCTGTGGTCTCTCCTGCTGGTCCCTCTAACCAGTGTATTCCCCCTCTTCCTCCCACACCACTCCTCACTATTTCTCCGCAGTCTAGTCCTGCAGTTCTCTACCCTACTGGTTCTGTTTCTCTGTAAAAGGAAGATTCACTTTTCAATGACCTACATCACTTTTTTTTCTTTTCAGTTTTGTCCTATTTACTCTTCGTTGTTGTCCCCCACACAAGCCACATTCAGCTTCCATCAGGCCTCATTACTATTTTCTTTCCCGACTCATCTTGTCTTTTCTTTAGCGAGCATAACCTTTTATCAAACACATGTCCTGTATTTTTTATTAAAGATTTCTTGTCACACAAAACCATACAGATCAACAACATTGTTTTAAAGCAGCATTTGTAACAAACTTCTAAATTCATAATTTCTCCCATATTTAAACAAATTTCATATGCCAATGAAGGCCATTAACCCGAATTGTAGGTCTTTTGTCTTTTGAGACAAATGGCAATGCTGAAACTTTAAACTGTTTTATTCAGTCAATGTTGTATCTGATAGGGACAAATACATGCAACAGAAAAAGAAAAAATGGTGGGTGTTTATGGCGAGACGCTCTCGGAGAAGCAGCCCGAATATCACAGTAGATCTGCTTGACTTAAAGTGTATAATGAATTGAGCGCTTTGGATTTGTTTGCTTACAAATTCAGCGCTATATAAACTTCATCAATATTTTATTAGTATTATTATATCTTGTTGATCTGGGATTGTACATATGAACGTCTCGATGAAAAAAGAAACATAGTTTTTATTGCTTAGCATGCCGTATTTTGTAGTATGTTACTGATATGAGGATATCTTGTCTGCATAAAGACTTAGAAAGTTTGCAATATAGTAAACAGATAAGTACAAATTAATTCAGGGCTTATTTTAAACTAACTCTCTTGTGGGGGTTGTTTGGACTACCAAGAAAAGAACATCATCAAACGCCATCAAACAGTGTCTTGTGTGGGTTATAAATGGTATATGATGAAAAAAACGATTATTCCTTGAACTAAGAAAGACGTTTAAGTAGTAACACATGAACGTGGTTAAACGTTGACGTTTTGTTTTACACATGCATGCTGTCGACTGTCTGTGAAATAAACAGACAATATCCACACACTTTTTGTTTCTAAAATAAGCCACTTGAACTAAAACATAAATAAAAGCTTTCAAAAGCTAGTATTTTTTTTTATTCAGTAAGGACAGAGAATATTAATTTGTCGCTGACACTTCAAACTGAAATTGAAGACCAAAATGTGAGAAAGGGGTAAGAGAAGATTGAAATACATTAAACAATGCAAAAGTTGATTAGGTGGAGGCTGTTATTGACTTTATAGCAGACAATGATGAGTATGCCTATCTCAAGTTGGCATTGACAATAATATTTTGCTTAACAAAAATCGTGTCATGAATGTGCTTCAAGAGAGATATGTCTGTGTTAAAAAATTTTTAATTAAGAAACACCGAGAAATCCTCGATTTGATTATGAATGTCAAATAAAACGACATTGTTTAAAGCCCGAAATAAAAAAACCACATTCAAAATCAAACTTCAGAACCAAATCACACTGCAAGTAAAGAGTATGAAAAACAACTGTGAACATCATTCTGGAAATTTCATCCAAATAAATATGATGACGAAAAAGATCAGATGTTTCAAAGGAAAGAAGTCAAAATAATGTTAGCAACTGTCATAGAGATTTGTAGTTGAAAAACAAAACGTTAGTGATTATGTAACGTGTTGATTACTTTTCAAGAAATAATCAGGAAATAGATATTTTCGAAGCTTTTTCTGTAAAGTATACAGTAGCAGAGCATTTAACAAACTTCCTATTTGATCATTCTTTTTCATAAAACATGAAACTTATCGTATCTTTAACAGATTGAAACATAGCAAGCTTTGGTTTAGTTTGGATAATCAAAGAATTTCTTCAATCTTGTAATCTACAATGATAAAATAACTTACACATTTCTTGAATTAAATCTTGAGTTAATCAAGGATAGCTTCAAACAAATAGACGTAGGCATTAATTATAATCCGATATGAAATCATGATCTTGTAGAAATGGCAATCGATTCGTTTATAATGTGTTTGTTCTGTTGTTATGCCAATAATACAGCTACATTGGCTACAGCACCATCGAGTTTATCCCAAACATACCGCAATTAGCTTCTTGTGATACTTACTCAGTGTACTTTGTGTCGACGTATTAACTACAAGCTTTGTGGCTTGACAATAGAGTGTCTTAGTTTGTAGCCATGGCATAATCTTTAGTTTTGAAGTGGCTTGGTCTTTTGCCAAGAAGAACAAACAGCCTTGGACTTTAGCAGGAAATTTCAATGAAAACATTCATAACTCAAATGAGGAAAATGTAGCGTTGAGTTTGACACCAATTTTATTGTTAAGCCCATAACATACATAGCATCAGAACACCCACAGGGTCACATGCAAACATCTTCACCGTTATCTATCTGATATTTAACCCATGCATGTATATACCGTCACAGATCTATGACTTTGAACAAGTGCACCGTAGCTTGTTACAGGAATATGGTTGATGTTCATCTCTAAGAGTTTCTTCTCGTGCAACATAATGCACTTTTAGAATTACACAAAAGGTGACTCAGGCTAACAGTTAAGAAAGCAAGCAAGCAAAGTGGCCAACAAACGACAAATGCCATCAACATAAGTATCAAAGTACCACCATCACAAAAAATGCGAAAAGGATTTAGTGTCTACAATGAAGACACCATCAGGCCCGAGAAATCTCAGACGAATCTTTCAGCTAGTTAAAAAACCTTGCAGGTTGATGGCTCTGGGAATCAATAGAGCAAATTGCTCCAACAAGAGTAATAGTCAATGCCTCGAGTTTTTCGCGCTGCTGTCTGAAATTTTAAATGGCCCAGTGCTGTGTGTGTCCTGGAAGTGATTCATCAGGTTTAATGAGTCCCTTGTCCAGTGCCTACCCGAAACTCCTAGCTGTGGGAGAAAAAAGAATGCCCTGATTAGAGCCCGAAAGATGAACGCTTGACTGGAAAAAAGCAGAAGACTGTTTTGCCCTCAGTTACAAGTAGCAAGTTTAGTTTCTGGTTTTATGCTGAGATTGTTGTACTATCAATAAACCATACATCACACAAGTAATCTTGTGCAACAGAAAATGCATGCAAAGTTAATTTGAGAGTATATTTCAACAAGATATTAGTCTTTTACTTTTTATCAACGAAACCACCTCAAAGGCATACAAGTGCGAGTAGAAAAACATACTTGAATTTAGTGCACACCACACACACACACACACACACACACACAACACACACACACACACACACACACACACACACACACACACACACACACACCATATATATATATATCTCAGTCTCAGTATATATATATATATATATATATATTATATAAATATATATATATATATAATATATATATATATATATATATATATATATATATATATGTTCATCTTTCACATGGTGTGAAAAGATAAACCCTTTGCCGCGTCTGGCAATTACGAAACTGTGTATCGTTTTGGAACATTGAACATATTCAATCTCTTAAGTGTTTTTCCCCCAAAACTTATTGGTCCTTGTACGACATTGGCTCATGATACCTGTCAGGATTGAGCCATACTGAGAGTGGGAAGGCCTAGTGGTTAGACTATCAAACTGTGGATTGACGGCAATTGGGGGCACATATTCAATCCCTGCTGATGGTACAGACAATTTTCCTTCAAATTGACACTCTTCTACATATCTCATTCTTTCACGTTTAGACTATTGTAATTCTCTTTTTGTTGGCCTTCCAGCATCATCTATCCACTCTCTTCAACGCATACAAAACTCTGCAGCTCGACTGGTCCTAAGAAAGAAAAAATCTGAACACATCACTCCTCCTCTGTGATCTCTTCACTGGCTGCCTGTCTCACAGAGACTGAAGTATAAGACCAATACCCTCTATTTCAAATGTCTTCACAAATCTGCACCCTCTTATATCTGTAGCTGTCTTCACCTGTACACTCCATTCCGTTCCCTTCGCTCAGCTGCAGATACTTTGTGCTTTCGAACACCCATATTCAAACAAACCACTGTTGGCCGTCGCTCTTTCTCTGTTTCTGGTCCACCCACCTGGAATGAACTTTCTCTTTCACTTCTCCAAAAGCCTTAACTTGGTACCTTCAAATCCAGCCTCAAAACGCACTTATTTCCTACCTGATACTTTCCCCTCATATCTTTCCTACTTTTTAAACAGCATCCTTCACCTCCTTCATCACCATTTAATGATGTGTGTGTGTGTGTGTGTGTGTGTGTGTCGGCGCGCGCGTGTGTGTGTGTGGGGTGTGTGTGTGTGTGTGTGTTGTGTGTGTGTGTGTGTGTGTGTGTGCGCGCGCATAAACTTGAAATATCTTATGTTATTTGAGGAAAGTTGCATGCGTATAAATGATTTGAGTGCAAGCGCTTCGATTTGTTTGTTTTACAGATTCAGCGCTATATAAATTTCGATATATTATTATTATTATTATTATTATTAGTAGTAGTAGTAGTAGTAGTAGTAGTAGTAGTAGTAGTAGTAGTAGTAGTAGTAGTAGTAGTAGTATCATTCTTCTTCTTCTTCTTCTTCTTCTTCTTCTTCTTCTTCTTCTTCTTCTTCTTATTGTTAAAGTCCTTCCAATAAGGTGGTAAACTGTGGTCTCATGTGTAAACACAAGCAGGACGTCTTGTATACGTGGACATAAACTCAGCGCCTAACATGAAAGAAAAAGGTAGATATGGCAGTGGCTTAAACATATCAGGGGTGTGGAAAAGCAGACTTCAAACCTGGTTGCATATTTTTGCTTTTGAGAAACACACTATAAACTGTAAAACACACGAGCAGCAAGGCGCTCAGAGCCTATAGCAAGTTCAGGCACGAATATCCCCCCCCGACCCCCGCCCCCAAACAACACCATCTTTGAATATTGTCTGCTGTCATTTTTAGGTGAATCGTCTTCGATAGTTGTATATTTCTAAGTACTAGCTTATTTAAAAATCAATCTGTATTTTTACATGTTTCCAAGGTAGGTTTATAAATAAATCAAGCAACAGAAGAACAATAATGAAGCAAGCAACAAATATTACATACACATACAAACAATAATACTTATATGAACTTTTTTTTTAATCGATTAAACACACACACACACACACACAATATTAATTTTTAACCACTACAATCATGATACAACTATGCTGCCAAAAATTCGGAAAAACTCACTGCAGCTATAAACATTCCCTGACTCGCTAGGCGTGAAAATCAATAGAACAAATTGCTCCAACAGGATTAGTAATAGTCCACGCCTTGATTTTTATGCCAGAGTTCTCTAATTGAAAGCCCGATCCGGGTGTTTCTCAGCAAGCGATGTATCAAGTTTGATGGGCATTTTGTCGTGTGCCTGCTCAAAAAGCTGCCAGCATAAATGAGACTCTGGCTTCGTGTGAAGGTGGCAGGATGGTTAAGACGTTCGCCTGCCAACAAGTAAAAACCCTGAGGTTCTGGGTTCGATTCCCAGCCTCGCCCTTTCTTCCCAGTTTGACCAAAAAATCGAACTGAATGTCAAAGTCCTTCGGATGAGACTATAAACCGAGGCCCCGTGTTCGAACGCATGCAGAACATCTTGCGCACACGTTAAATCCTGTTCCGCTTTTCGGAAGAGTAGGCCATTGTGTGCAGGTGGAAACAGATGACAAAATTTACAAAACCGCATACACACGAGACTGGATGTGAAAAATCACATGAGTGCTTATTTCATTATCCTCGATATAAAGAATAAATAATTAAATAAATAAATAATAAATAAAAAATACAGTGCATGTGTTGAGAATATTATACAAACATATTTTCAATGACGTATTTTGCGGGCAGAACGCTACAAAGGCTGCCACCGCTCTTTCTCTATTTCGGGTCTATCGACCTGGAATGAGCTCCCTCTCTCTTCGCCAGAACCTAGTTATGAAGCTTTTAAATCCAGCCTTAAGACATAACATAACACGAACCTACCCTTGCCCATACCTTAAACATTCACTTCTAAGCTTTGACCTGGGAAAATCTTCTTCTGTACTCTACTCGATTATCTGCAGCTTTGACACTATTGACCAACTCTATTCTTTTCGTCTCAAAAACATTTGGTGTTACTGTACAAGCCCTTACTGGTTTGTTATCATACCTTACTGACGATTCCAGACCTCACAGTAAACAAGATTCAGTCAGTACCTGCAAGATTGGAATGTGGAGTTCCACAGGGATATGTCTGGCCTGTTCTTTTCACCTCTACACTGCTCCACGTCACATATAATTAACCACCATCAGATAACCATCATTTTTATGCAGAAGACTCTCAGATTCTAAGCAGCGACCTCCTGAAAATCTGCCTTCTCTCTTTACAAATATGGCCCACTGCTTTCAAGATATCCAAATTGGGAAGATACAGACAAATACAGCTAATGCAGTATAAAACAGAAACCATGCTTGTAGGGAACAAACACAAACTCTTTCCATCACAACAGCTTCAATACAACTTGGCATTGCATCAGCCTTTATCCACTGCTGTGAAGTATCTAGGGGTCATTATTGACAACACACTCTCTATGCAAAAATTCATCACTCAGACTGCCCGTCCTGCTACTATCAATTACGGCGTATTAGTGCAATTCGAAAGTTACCTGTCCACAGATGCAACATCCAAACTTGTTGCGTCTCTCTTCTTTCACGTCTGGACTATTGCACTCTCTGTTGGCTGGTCTGCCAGCATCATCTATCCAATCCTTCAACGTATACAAACTCTGCAGCTCGTCTAATCCTCAGAAAGAAAATTCTGAGCATATTTACCCCTCTCTTGCAATCTCTCCATGGTGCCTGTGCCACAGAGAGTAACTATAAGATCAGTACCCTCTGTTACAAATGTCTCCACAAAACAGCACCCGCCTACCTCTGTAAATGTCTTCATTGTACACTCCTTCTCGTTCTCTCCGCTCTGCTGCAGATACCTTGTCCTTACGAATACCTGATTCAACCAATCCACATCGGCCGTCGCACTTTCTCTATTTCTGGTCCATTGATGTGGATGATCTCCCTCTCTCTCTCCGCCAAAAGCCTTCTTATGACACTTTTAAATCCAGTCTCAAGACATATTATTTCAAACCTAAGATTTTCCTCTCCTGCCTAATCTCATAGTTTTTTTTCCTGCTTCAACACCAAGATTCTATTGCCTGCCAGGGTGTGTGACCTGTGTGTGTGTGTGTGTGCGTGTGTGCAAATTTTGACTTTGGTGGAACTATTGCTTGTCACTGGTTGTATGACTGTGTAAGAATGAGTTGAGTGCAACGCTTGGTTTGTCTCTGCAAGATAGAGCGCTACATAAATTCCATTTATTATTATTATTTATTTATTTCAAACCTAAGATTTCCCCCTCTGTTTCATATCAGAGCTATCCCACCTTCACTAACCCATGTCCTATCACCCTGCTAAAGTGTACGACCTGTGTGAGTGTGTGTGCGTGTGCTTTTGAAAACATTGACTATTGCAATTTTATTTCATAGATTGTGTCTGCAGCGCATCGTGTTTGTAAATATCTGTTTGTTTAACTATTGATTATTTTATCATTGATTGCAAGATTAGGTGAATGCCTGTGCTTTGATTTGTCTTTGCAAGATATAGCGCTATATAAATTCCATTTATTATTTATTATTATTTTTATCATCATCATCATCATCATCTCATCATCATCATCATCAATATCATCATCATCTCATCTATCATCATATTATTATTATTATTTTATTATTATTATTGTTATTGTTATTATAACTATTATTACTATTATTGTTGTTGTTATTATTATTATTATTGTTATTGTCATTATCATTATTTCAATTAACAGAAACATTTCAACAGGCATATCCCAGCAGATATACATTGAAGGAACGAACTTATGGTGCATGCCGTTGATATTTCCCCCATCCTATATGAATTTTTCCCTGTTTCTGTCTGCCCCTCTGCATGACTAAGGTCTGTATACGTCTCTGTCTCTGTCTCTTTCTGTGTCTCCTCTGCCTCTCTTGTGTATATATCAGTTGTTATGTGAAGGGAGTCTCTCTTTGTTCCGAATTTCATCATTACTATTTTAATAATAATAATAATAATCATTTTAAAAAAAAAAATTAGTATTATCATCATTATCATTATTATTATTATCCTCATCATTATTAACATAATTAAGTTTCTTTTGGGCTCCCCCTCTTCTTGGTCAAGACTTTGCTTTTGGTTATACTTTACTGTTGTTATAGAGGGCTGGAAGTTAAACAAACAAAAATAATAAATCGTCATACTTTATTTTATCTCATTCTGACAATAAAATGGATTCACTTCAATTCTCTCTCTCTAACCTCTCTCTCTCTTTCTCTCTCTCTCTCTTTCTCTCTCTCCCTCTCTCTCTCTCTCTCTCTCTCTCTCTCTCTCTCTCTCTCTCTCTGTCTGTCTGTTTGTCTGTCTCTGTCTTTCTCTGTTTCTGTCTGTCAGTTTCTCTCTCTTGGTATCCATATGTGTATGTGTATTCATTTGCATCATTTGCCTTTGTTTTTTTTCTTACAGTGTTCTTTTTTTCCTTTTTAGGTTGTGGGCTGGATGAAAAAGTCTTTATAACTTGATCTTTTAACCTCGTAATATAAAATTGCGTTTTTTCGATTGCGTCTATGTATCTCTCCCACGTGATTTAAGAATTGTCTTAAAAGACGACAAACCTAACCAAAATTTCAGGTTTGTGTTGTGTATGGAAATAACATTTACTGTGTATGTTTTCCCTCTTCAACAACACAGGCTATGGTGTCTTTAAAAGTGTGTCAAAACAGATTATGTTTGTCAGTTTCAGGTACAAAACTCTCGATTCTTTCTTTTACTTTGTATTGTTCATTTAATCTCTTCTATTTCTAGGTCATATGAAATTGAATCCGGTGGTCAATAAAGTCGGTCATTTTCATCCTTGTTACCCCCACTCCTTGCGGAAGATGACTGTGCCCAAGTGACCATCTTGCCCCCATCAGTGTGGCTGTTCTGTCCTGCATCTCCATTGGGGAAGCTGTCTTCCCCAGAATGAATCATGGGTGTCCGTTTTCATTTAGCAGGATGGCGGAAATTGACATTGCTCTACGGTTTGTTAAAGTTCTCTCTCTCTCTCTGTCTCTGTCTCTGTCTGTATGTCTGTCTGTCTGTCTGTCTCTCTCTCTGTCTCTGTCTCTGTCTCTGTCTGTCTGTCTGTCTGTCTATCTCTCTCTCTCCCCTTTTACTCTTGTTTGTTTGGTTAGGGTAGGTTATAATTTTTTTTTTTTTTGGGGGGGGGGGGGGTGGAAGGGGGAATGGGGTTGTTGTTTTTTTTTTTTTTTGGGGGGGGATGGGGTTAGAGAGTCTTTGGTTTTTAATTGTTGGTTTTGTTTTTGTTTATTTTTGGAGTGGGTTTAAGGGGTATAATTTTTTGGGGTGGTGGTGGTGATTTTGGGTGGTGGTGGTTTTTTTTTATAGGGAGTTGTTTTGTTTTTGATTGTTTTTTGTTGTTGTTTTGTTTCTTTGTTTTTGCCAGAGGGCTGGGTGTAAAAAAGCAACAACTGTTCATTCTATTACCCTCTTTGAATAAAAGTTTTCAAGTGGTTTTTTTTCAAGTTTTCCCCTCCTTCTTCTTCTTATTCTTGCCAGAGCTTGTCTTTGCCAGATTTGAACAATACAGTCACACAGTATCCTAAATGCACCCAACCAAACATAACTGAGTGTGTATACACGCAGAAGCTAGTCCAGATGGCAGAATTTACAAAACCGTTTACACACGGGGACTGGATGCAAAAAGCACATGAGTGCTTATTTCATTATCCTCGATATAAAAGAATAAATAAAGAAATAAATAGTCCTTGTGTACCACTCCCACCCTTCTCTCATCTGCTTGTCACCTACGCTCTCTCCCAAAACTAGATCAACTTAATACATGTCTGTACGACGTTGTCATTCATTTTAAAGCATGTAACTGTAGAAACTCACACAGTGACAAATCAAAATCTATCCTTCGTCAATCAAAGGAAGAAACAGACTGTACACACTCACAGAAGGGAACACCAGACCAGATCCTTTTTCGCCCTGATCCGTGTTAAGGATGTGAAGACTCCCTTCTCTCCAATTCCGGATCATTTTCCCTGCCCACTCCTCTGTCAGCATTAAAACTGATAATGGAGTTCATCATTTCAGCTCTCACTGGCTGTAACCCCTGTCAATAAATTATCTCGCTGATCATCTTGCCCATCAACCTCAATGGTTGGGGTAGGGGGAGGGCTTCCCATCAGGATGGCTAGCTTTCCCCAAAGGTCTCTTGTATGTCACTTTTCATTTTCAGGCAGATGGCAGTAATGGTGATTGTCTGAGGGGCAGTGTGACTTTAAATCCCTGTCTCTTCTAGTTTTTGTCTGTCTGTCTGTCTGTGTTTCTGTGTGTTTGCGTCTGTATCACTTGGAAACAAAGACTATCATCATGATGATGATCTGTGAGAGAGAGAGAGAGAGGAGAGAGAGAGAGAGAGAGAGAGAGAGAGAGAGAGAGGAGAGAGAGAGAGAGAGAGAGAGAGAGAGAGAGAGAGAGAGAGAAAGGAGCAAGTGCATGAGGAGAAGAGAGAGAAGAAAGAGAGAGAGAGAGAGAGAGAGAGAGAGAGAGAGAGAGAGAGAGAGAGAGAGAGAGAGAGAGAGAGAGAGAGACAAGACAGACAGACAGATAGAGATATGTGGGAAAGAGAAAGACAGAGACAGCCAACCAGATTGCCAGCCAGAAAGAAAATTTAATACAGGTGGAGAAACAGAAAGACAGAGATTCACATGGAGGTAGACAATCAAACACAAATAGCTTACAGACAGAAACAGCTTGAAGAGACCCTCGAGACTAGCTTGAATATTAACACGCCCCTTTATTATCCCTGCTTACGAATATAAAACATAAGAACGACCTTAAATCATGAATGAATACAGTGCCATTCAAAGCAGTTGTTCCAATAAATGAATGGTCTAAGTTGCCATATCTTTCTTTTTAATCGGCATCTGTCCTACACATACCTTTCATAGTGACCTGTTGATCAGGCAAGAAAAGGAACTCATTAAAAGTGCTAAGAAACAACAGACACGCTATTGCTCTCCTTTTTTAGTATTTCATTTTTAAGTACCTTCTCTTTGTAAGTACCTTCTCTTTTTAAAATATTCTCTCCAGCTACAAGAATGACTGCTCTCTCCTTTTCATCTGAACATAATTATCAGGTGGACTCTTTACAAAAGAAGCATGGCCATAACGGAGCATATGAGTTAAACCATTTGTGTTCGAAACAAAATAGCTTGATATTAAAAAAAAAATCTGACTCAAACCTTATAAACTAAAAGTTACATCGCACACTTGCTACAGGCTTAGTAGCTTTTCATGAAAGTCCCTTGTATGTCTGAGTTGATTTGACATTGTGGCTGTAACAGAGACTGCTCAGAAGAAAGAAAAAAAGTTTAATCCCATTAGAAATAAGGTTCACCTATCTGATGAATTTAACAAGTAAGCGATAGCAGATTTCACCTGGCTCTCATGACATCAGTACAATAGTGAATGGTTTCGAACTTGTTGATCTCACCGCCAAAAAGATGCATGTATACCGTCTGAAACACATTTTAACTTCTCGTGTGTATTTGCAACTAATAACCAGATATAGCAAACATTCACTTGAAAAACGCCTAAAAATAACTTAAGTCAAGTATCGATACGACTAAACAAAATAAAAAAGGATTATATTGCAGTGAGATGAGATGTAGGGCATGGATTGCTTATATGCATTTCGTTGTATGTATAGTCATTTTATTGTGTTATATTATTCTGTAAATATTGATGGCCAAACTTTATGTATAGGAACAGGTTTGTCTCTCTTGAAACAGCGTGTCGGTACAGTGTACGGTAACGTTTTCACGTGTATTTGGTAAGTAATGTCTGTACACGTGGTTATAACATCTCAGATAATGAGAGTATAACCAATCACTACCATGCAATACGTTTCATTAAAATCATTACACTCAGTAAAAAAAAAAAAAAAAAAAGCTCACATCTGCTAATCGACATATTGCTTAACTTTATTTCATGTATTCCCTTAGTTTTTGTTTTCTCTTGAAAGAAATTCTCGAAATTCCTATAACTTTTGTTAAAATTTGACATTCCGTTTTCAGGTTGTGTAGGCATAAAACCAGCTAAGAGAGGGCATACTATTTCCGTGTACACCTGCGATTTGCTTCCCAAGGAAGGCCAGAAAGGCTTTCTATCCCTTTGGTCAGTTCACGACTACAGATTGTTCTGCAAGTTATGAAGTTATGGCCTGTATGTTTGTCCGTCGTGTTCGACGATGACCTCCAAAACAACCGACGAGACAGCTGCTGTTTCGGAAATTGGGCAGAAATTTGATTATAGTGGAGATGCCTTGTCCACAGTACCTCCCCACTCTCTCGGCCAAGTGGGCATAAGGACAGTCAGCGTTGTTCTCCAAAGGCCAACTAGCCCCCAGGGCTGCAGCACATAAGGACTGTGCGAGTCAAGCCTTCTAGTCAGAGAGTCATAGTCGATCACTAAAGACTAAGCTGTAAAGTGGAATTCCATGAGTGGAAAAAAAGCCACTGGTCATACAGCCTCTCACTTTGCTGTTGCCCCCAGCGTCAATGGTTTAATCAAGAACTGTGATCAACCCCCAGGCGCTGACGGCACAAGTTATGGCCTAAGCCATCACCATAAAGCCCACAGCTGTCTTTGCCACCGGGAACACAGCGCCCCGAATGTCAGATTCCCTGTCCAGTCTGTTTAGGGGGATGGGAAACACATTGACAGAGAGAGAGACAGAGAGAGACACAGAGAGACTTCAGACTTCAGACTTCAGACTTCAGACTTTTACTGTACATCGGCCTTAGGCCACAATACAAAGGAATGACGGGTGTGTGGAGTGGACATATGACATGAGTGTTATAAACACATTACTATCAATGTATATAAATATGAAATGATATATCAGCAATAATAAAGAAATTACATCACCCATTTCTTGAATATTCATCACAAATCAATTCACGTTCGTCATAATCGACAAATGTTTTGAATGTAGTTTTCATAGAGAGAGACAGAGAGAGACAGACAGAGAGAGACAGACAGAGAGTGAGTGAGTGTGTGTATATGTATGTGTGTGTGTGTGTGTGTGTGTGTGTGTGTGTGTGTGTGTGTGTGTGTGTGTGTGTGTGTGTGTGTGTGTGTGTGTGCAAGTGTGCGTGTGTGCTTGCTTGCGTGTGTGTTTTATTTTTTTAAATTTAATTCTTTTTATTCTTTATATCGAGGATAATGGAATAAGCACTTATGTGATTTTTTACATCTAGTCCCCGTGTGTATGCGGTTTTGTAAATTATGCCATCTGTTCCCAACGGCGAACAATGACCTACTCTTACGAAAAGCGGAACAGGATTTAACGTGTGTGTGTTGTTGTTGTTGTTGTTGCTTCAATTTAACGTCTGATCAGTCAAAGTGATATTAGACGATGGGAAGGGAGGAGGGCATTTATGTTGATGGTTGTGTGCAGTGAAATGGGTAGCTGATGCTAAATATTGTAGGTAGTATACAGAAAAGGGCTAAGCGATGATAACAATAATAAACACATAACAAATGCTAATATGACTTACAAATATAACAAAAGCCCTATAGGACTGTTCATTAACGATTTTGTTATATGGAACGTTAATTTTGTTTAATATCTTATCCAAGGAATTTTCAGAAAAATAAGGTAAGAATGGTTTTAGACTCTTACATTCATTTTTTTTTTAAATGAAAGCTTATAATGTTCTCACCAAACAAACACTTTATATTTTTGCTATAGTTGTGTGTATGTGTGCGCGGGCGTGTGCGCGCACGCGCGTGAGTGTGTATAATTATGTGTGTGCTGCAGTCTCTGTCTCTATATCTCTTTGCATTTTTGCAGGATATTTGGGTATCTCCTTGGCTAAACCTCTGCAGCTGACCAATAATTGGATTTTGCCTAAGCAACTGGTTTTGGTCTACCATTAAGGTAGCCACATTCTGACTTCTGGGAACAAGACTATTTCAGAGACGTGCTTAAACAATGACAGGCAAAGAGGCCTGGAAAGGCAGAAAAATGCACAAGATGTGATAGAAAGGTCAGGGAATAAGACAGAATCAAAAGAAGTGATAGAACAGAGGAAATTTGTTTAGTGTAGAATACTAAATATAGTATACTGAAAGAGTCCCCGGAATTTCCTAACTTTGATAAAGCTGGGATTGTGTTTTTGAGGTCAGTTGATATCTGACTAAAGTTTTATAACAAATGGAAAGTAGGTCCATTTTGTATGAAAATCAAAGTGCAGTGCCTTCTGCTGCACATCTCAGAGAGCCCCTAGCAGCAGTGACAATCCTGGGAGAAAACCGCAGTCCGTAAGTGTGGGCAATGCTGTCTACTATGCTTGTCAATGAATTATTCAAAGGATCATCTTGCCTATCACCGTCGTCCATACCTTTCCCCTATGGAAAGCTAGCATTCCCTAAAGGCTCATGCCTGTCCACTTTCATTTCGCTAGGTGGTGGTAATGGAGATTGTTCGTGGTGGAGTAGTTACTTTCTGCTTTGCTGGAACAAGTTGAGGAAATCGATCAGTGTTCATTTACAAGGAATGGACAGACCAGGAGATTGGAGGGAAGATTAGTGTCTCTCAAATATGTGCTTGATTAAACATAGCGTTTGATTCATTGCAGGAGACATGTTAATGTATTGCACATAATTGTCATGTTTTCTTTGCGATAAACAGTTTGTATGTTCATGGGAAAAAAACAAGCTGTAAAGTTTTTGTTTTTCAACAACATTTCCAGTCATTTATCAAAAATACAACCTTCTTTCTGCTCAGAGAGAGAGAGAGAGAGAGAGAGAGAGAGAGAGAGAGAGAGAGAGAGAGAGAGAGAGAGAGAGAGAGAGAGAGAGGAGAGAGAGAGAGAGAGAGAGAGATTTATCAGGGAACCTATTATTGCAGACAATGTATACTCATCAAGCGTTAATTGTGATTAAATGGTTGATCTATAAGTTTGACAAATAAACTAATCGCTGATTGGTGAACATTGTTACATTTGTGATAGCAATGCATGAAAAATGTAAGCGACGTATTGGATGGGGTAGATGATAGTGAGAAAGTTGATGAGTGTGCAGACAGTGTAACTGAGGCAGAATGAGCAGAAAGTGTGGAATATGTTAATGATGAAAGTGAAACTGAAGAAACAGCTCTCACATGCCGAGAAATGTTTGAACGCCTAAAGGAGAGTTTAAGGAGGATGGACGAAAAACACTCAACGGAGACAGAAATAAAATAGCGTAACACAAATAGAACCACAGCTGTACCCAAAGGAAACCCTTGTAGAGATGTGCCGTGATTGAAGTGGGATAATGACATTAAACTGGAAAATCCCTGTGCAAAAAGACAGGAATCACAGATGACAATATTAGCATTTGTTGCAGTTGTTACCATGATGTGGAAGCCATGCCATGATGACTATTTGGGCTGTAATTAATTAATCATTTTTTTCTTAAGTAAATGTGTTTTGTGCTCAGTCCTCCTCCTACTGTTTCCTTGCGAATGGACATAATGTTTATCACAGTAAACTGTTGTCCTTGTCAAACTATTGTCATTCTCTGCTCTTTGTTTCTCTACTCTCTCTCTCTCTCTCTCTTCTCTCTCTTCTCTCTCTCTCTCTCTCGTCTTCTCTTCTTCTTCTCTCTCTTTCCCGTTCTCTCTTTCCGTTCTTTACTCTCTCTCTCTCTCTTTTTCTCTCTCTGCTCTCTCTCTCTCTCTCTCTCTCTCTCTCTCTCTTCTCTCTCTCTCTCTCTCCGCTTTCTCTGTCTCCCCTCTCCTCTCTTCTCCCCTCTCTCTTCTCTCCCCTTTCTCTCTCTCCCTCTCTCCGTTCTCTTCTCTCTCCCCCTTTTCTCTTCCCCCTCTCTCTCTCCCACTTTCTCTCTCTCTCTCCCCTTCTCTCCTCTCTTTCTCTCTCTCTTCTCTCTCTCTCTTTCTCTCTCTCACCTCCTCTCCTCTTTCTCTCTCTCTCCTCTCTCTCGCTTTCTCTCTCTCTCTTTCTCTCCCTTTCTCCCGCTTTCTCCCCCCTCTCTCTCTCTCTCCCTCTCTCTCCTCTCTTCTCCTCTCTCTCTCCCTTTTCTCCCGATTTCTCCCCCCTCTCTCCTCTCTCTCTCTCTCTCTCTCTCTCTCTCTCTCTCTCTCTCTCTCTCTCTTTCTCTCTCTCTCTCTCTTCTCTCTCTCTCTCTCTCTCTCTCTCTCTCTCTCTCTCTCTCTCTCTCTCTCTCTCTCTCTCTCTTTCTTTCTCCCCCCTTCAACAGCGTGTTTTTTTTTCTTTTTCTGTCAGTTTGTTTTTGATACATGAAGAAACACAATTATTCTTTTACGAGTTTTTGTTCCTTTGTTTTGTTGATTTCCTCATAAAGAATAAATATGATGGTATTTCCATATTCATTTCTTTCTGTCATTTGTTTTTTAGGGTGCGCGTGTTTTTGTGTGTGTTTGAAATACGACACTTGCTATCAAGGATCAGCCTTTACAACAAACACGGAATGACAGCTTTGCTTCGCGAAAAAAAACATACGCAAAATTTCTGTTGTCAGCAAGCAATAATCATGTCTCCCGAAGGCGTCTTAATTTATTTATTTCTTTAAAAAAAAAAATCTATTTATTTATGTATTTATTTCTATCTGTCCTCTCTGTCTTCTGTTTGTGTGTTATTTCTTTTATCAATGTGTTGGTTCTTTCTTTCTGTCGTTCTCTTCTTGCGAGGTTTTTAAACACACCACACTAGTCTCCTCTCTGCCTGTCTGTTTGTTTGTCTATCTGTCTGTTGGTTTGTATTTTCACAAATCCCTGCAGGACAACAATATGTATCAGATAAAACGAAGACAGTTTAAATCATAGCAAAAGTTATCGCTACTAAAAAAAGTACTTTTAAAATCACCACATAACCTAGTAACGACCACGATAAAAGCAGATCTGTATTTTTGTGTGTTTCAGACTGATTGAGTTTTGATTCCTAGAATGAATAGATAGAATTGATGAACGACGGAAATTTCATACCAAGATTTTTTGCCATATCCCGTGGTCTAGTAGACCGTTGGGGAACCACTGAAGATTTTGCAACCAGCTTCCTTCACTCCACTCTGTTCTTGACTTTCGGCACCAAGTCGTGTATACTAGGTCCGTCACTCTCTGATGTTGTCTTTCTATAGTTTTCTCTGTCTGCCTCTTCGTTACCCTCTTTGTGCTGTTCCCTGTGCGACAGTCTTGTCCAGTTCAGATCTTCGTGTGACAAGCCTAGACCACTTCAGTTTCCGTTTCACTCACTGAATTCAGAAACCTTTTATATGACTCGAGGGCGTTTTCAGTTCTGGTTTTGAATGTCTGGTTAGTTATGTAATCTTTGTATGAGATAGCAAGAACAACCAAACGCATCTCATCCCCATACCTTGCGTCATTCTTTCAATGTCTGCTGTTATGGTTCTTGTTTTACATGCGTACAGAAGTATACAGATGACCAGGGATCGCATCAGTCTGATCTTGAAGCTGATGCCGATGTTCTTATTGTTTTGAATGATGGCAATAATAGAAGCTAAACACTGGAGAAAACATGTTTGCCAAGGTGTTAACAAGCAAGAAGAAGAACCTAAACAATACCACGAGCTTTTGGTGTCCACCTCGTACAATCTAATGCATTTTTAAAAAGTGATGCGAGAGAGAGACGCTGAATCAGCACACACTGTTGTGAGTTCCCTGTTTAACAGGCTGACCTCTCATAAACGACTGACATACTCATCTAGACGATGCCAATAAATGTATGTAAATGATATACCATGTAACAAAATCACAGCATGAAAACGATATAATACGAAAAAGGTTTTAAAAAATAAAGCTAAAAAGAGTATCCACGCCGATGATTAAACTAACATAAATCAGTCATTTGATAAAATCAATGTTGTCCATATGTGGAAGCCTTTCTCTACCGTGTTACTACAAAATACTTCCTCGCACTTCGCTATTGCACATTCTCACTTCTCAAATAAAATGCAGCTTGACCTGATAGTGATGAAAATTTTATCCCGCCAATTGCAGTTGTTCCTCCCAGAAAGCCACATGGCAACGGAAGAATGACTGATTGCTCCTCTGGCCTAAGTGCAGCAGCCCCGCCAGTGCTCTCCCTTCGTTCCTCTAACCACAAACGCTTTAAAGCGTTCTTAATGGTGCATCAACATTATCTCTGTAGTAATTATTCTAATTGATCGCAGCACGATTTCCCAAGGCGCCAAATTGGCCCCCCACCCCCCTTTGCCTGTTTTATGTTACAGTTGTTGCTGCTGCGATATTTCCTGGTCTGAAAGGAGCTGTGCCTTGCGTGATGGAAGCATCTTGTTTTTGTTAACTTGATGTTGTTTGCTGTTGTTGATGCTGTTGCTAGGTTTTTTGTTGTTGTTCCAATTACTGCTGATGTTGCTACGATTACATTTTTAAAAATTAGTATTGATATCAATATTGTTATTGCCTTTGTATTTGTTGATTATATTGTTACTGTTGTTATTTGTTGTTGTTGTTGTCTTCTTCTTCTACTTATCTCTCTCTCCTTCTCTCTCTCCCCTCTCTCTCTCTCTCTCTCTCTCTCTCTCTCTTCTCTCTCTCTCTCTCTCTTCTCTCTCTCTCTCTCTCTTTCTTTCTCCAGGGGTTCACCTTGCGCACCTTTAGTGACAGTCTGTGTCACAGTGCTCTGATTACGGGGGCTCTGCACCATCACCTGTGCCAGTTTTCTGCAGGGACCTGTGTGAACAGTCACGCCTGCAGAACCCTGGTCTTTTAGGCCATCATGCTGCCGTTTTCTGTTTGTCTTCATGGACTCTATGTACCACCTATTCAAAAACAACATGTTAATCCCAACATTGAAAATGCGCAACCTGAAAGCCACTGTCGTGGTAGGATTGGTACAGGTTCAATTGCTATACGGCGATTTCTTGCAGCAGTGTGGTGGAGACGTTGAACTGAACTCTGGACCATCAAATCGTGGCAGCTACAGACAGAGAAAACTGCCCAGTACCAACCGCATAGGTGATGCCACCTCTCCTCCCATTTGTCAAACTTTGAAATTAGAACAGACTATTTTAGATGTCCTCAATACACTACACGCTATGGACGCTTCTCTGGTTAAAAACATGGACAATTTAAGCCGTGAAAGAAGTCTGCTGCGTGAGAAACTTCGGAGAGAGTTGAAGAGTCTGCAAATGGAGAACGGGGACTTTGCAAAGACAGTGGGCAGTAGCAGCAGCATCAGTCACGGAATTCCAAAGTGGCAGGTGCAACAAGCACAGATTGTGAGGGTGTATTGAGAGACTTGTTCACTAACAGCTTGAGCTGAACAATGACGTTCAATTTGACCGTGTTTGCCGTCTGATATTCATACCACACTTCTGCATTATAGCACGCTGCACGTTCTTCAAACAGCAGCAGACCATCGCTTTGCAGCAGTATCAGAAACATTTTAAAAAAAAACAATTAACAACACTTTCACAAAGGCACGTGCAGACTGCAAGCAGACTGATTTAGCTTTTAATCATTTGCTTATTAACGGTGTGAGGTATGGCGTGGATGATGGTGGTGATCTCTGTGGGATGAAATAGGGATTTGGCCGGCCAGTGGTTGATTTTTCTGAGGGTGGTGAAGTTGAGAAAGCACCGGGTTGTGGAAAGAAACCGCACTCCACGTTTGACGATGTATTTGACTTGTTTACCTCACTTTCCGAGCGTGATGCTAGCTCTACATTTTATAATTTCACCCACGCTATTGTGTTCAGACATTATCCCCGAATGTGAAATACGGCTACCTTGATGAGGAGTAAAACCCATCTCACCATTGGTAAACCCTTGCCCCTAAACGAAAAGAAAAAAAACCACAAGTACTCACGAAGGACTTATTTGAGTGTATGTTTTCAAATGTCTATGATTTACAAACCAGAGCCGTCAAAGACTGTTGTTGTCATCATTAAGGTCAGACCTAGGGATTCTTCTTCAACGGACTCTAGCCTAAAAAAAACCCTTTAAGTCATAATCAACAGCCCGCTGAGTGAACTAACTGTCAATCATTGTCACCAGTGACACCTAGACAACACAGCTGCAGCACACAGGTAACAGAATATGATTTAATGAGCCAGACTTCTGATAATGTTGGGAGTAAGGTTCCACTGATAAGGTTATAACGCTTCTGGTGTTAAGTACCTCTTTGGCTAACTGTGCAGAGAGCACAACTAACAAATCAATGTGTTACAGATAAACAGAGACAGATGAACGGGTGAACTGGCAGAAAGACAGGGCTAAAGACAAAATAGATGTGTGTTGTATTGTTGTGCATGTATTTTTTCATACGTATGTTTTTGTTTGTGATGTGGTATGAATGGAGAACGAGAAGCGGCACAGAGTATTACTGTCATCTCCAGCCTCAGACCTGTCAGATGTCCCCCTGAGGGCCTCAGCCCAAAGGCCTGAAGTCATCTTTACCATCACCCTGAGTGGACTGCCGACCATGGTCATAAATGATGCATACACCGCAGAGAATTCTCAGGGGCCTATAACACAGTAGAGTACAGTTTTATATGTCAGACTTCTGTGGACGTTATTGATGGGGTTGAACAGCTGGCGCTGGACAGTTGTATACAACTGCTTGTGTCAAATACCTCTTTGGACACCTTTTGTATACTGAGGGACGGACAAATCCTAGCACAAGAGACAGATAGACAGGCAGACCAACAGACTGGCAGAGACAGATAAATTAATGGATGGACAGGCAGACAGACTGCGAAGCTAAAAGGTCTGTTTCATGTTCAGAGAATTGTAGATTTAGCATATCTATGACTTGAGAAAACTGACAATCCTGAAATATGACTGTTATCGTCAATGTCACGTCTTTCAAGAGTCCTCATTGCATGGACCTCGGCCAGTCACTAGTACTGCAGAGATCTTGGCTATTTCAGAGTGGTCACATTGGCTGCAGAGATCTTGGCTATTTCAGAGTGGTCACGTTGGCTGCAGAGATCTTGGCTATTTCAGAGTGGTCACGTTGGCTGCAGAGATCTTGGCTATTTCAGAGTGGTCACGTTGGCTGCAGAGATCTTGGCTATTTCAGAGTGGTCACGTTGGCTGCAGAGA
The DNA here is from genome assembly GCA_028751875.1 of Rapana venosa. Classification (NCBI taxonomy): domain Eukaryota; kingdom Metazoa; phylum Mollusca; class Gastropoda; order Neogastropoda; family Muricidae; genus Rapana; species Rapana venosa. The sequence goes on from CM054141.1 coordinate 6,261,081, forward strand.
ACAGTTTCGTGGGCTAGATGGTGGAGAATTTAGTTATTGGGATTAAAGTTGGAGGTGAAGAAGTTTATAACATCCCTCGTGTCTTTTACAACTTTGAAGACGCTTGTACAAAGAGAAGCACTGACAAGTTAATATAATACACGCAGACACAACTGAGGTAGAAAAGTAGATGCAGGCAGGCAGACAAACAGTTTTATATGCTGCTTATAGATGTGCTTCGTATATCTCTGATTTACAAAAAACCAACAGCACAGAACAATCAATGTCATATGTATCACATTTCCTCTCTTGATTCCAGCCAAAAGGCCTACAGTCATTTTCCCCATTACGCGGAGTGGACTGTCAGCCATTGTCATTAATGATGCATGGACCATTGCCAACTCCCAAAGGTCTGTGGCACCTTGGCCACAGAGTACAGATACACAGATCACTTCTGTGGACGATGTTGGTGGGCTGAAGCTAGCACTAGAAAAGCTTATGACGATCCTTGTGTCAAAAACCTCTTTTGTCTCCCGTATGCACCGACATACTTACAAAGCAGTTCACAACCGACCGGTAGAGAGAACAATGAATAGATGAACACCGAAACAAATGAATAGATGAATTGGCAGCAGACAGAAAGATAGACAAATATGTTGTTAACCATCTATGGAAGATTTCTTCATTTGTATATTTCATTTGTAAATGATTTGGGAAATGGGGCAATCACAGACTTATGCCATCCTTTAATATCAGACCTATCAAATCTTCTCCCTGCGGATAGCAGCCAAAAGACCTACAGTCACTTTAACCATCACGCTGAGAGGACTGTCAGCCATTGTCATTAATGATGCAGAGACCCTAGAGAATTCCTCATAGTCGGCAGCCCAGTGGTCACAGAGTACAGTTTTTCAGGCCATAGTTTGGAGAACAACATTTTTTCGATGGGGTCAGCAGCTGAGGTGATTTGAACACTCGTTGTTTTGAAGAGTGCTCTTGACAAAAGAGAGTGGATAAAGACGTACTGACAAACTGATGTCATCATCAGTGTCCACACAGTTCGAATATTACAAAACAATATTATTCTCTTGATATACCAGCACCTCAGAACCTCAAGACAGGAAGGCCGCAATACAGCACACCATGATTCTGGATCGGTGGATGCCCAGATTCACAATGACTACGCCATCCACTGCAGGTCACTGAGGTTGATCAGGTAACAAGTGTGCTTAAGGTACCGGTTTTACCTTCTAACTTCCAACAGAACAAATGACTAAAGGGACATGGAATGTTGGCACCCCGCATGCCTGTAGAAAATGAAGAGAACTTTAGCACAGAATGGAAAGATACCACTGCGACATTCTTGGACTTTCTGAAGTGAGGTGGACAGGATTCAGAGAATCAACAACAGAAGATGGCCTCAGGGTCCGGTAAGGCGGGAGAAAAACAACAACACACCCCCTACATAGATTAGCCTTCCTTGTACACAAACACTTACCTGGGTGCGTCATCAGCTTTGCTCCTTTTTCCAGGAGACTCATTTTCATCCCTGTGTCTGCAAAGCCAAAACATGGGATCATTATCACAGTGTACACACATCCACATTAGACAACAGCAATGAGGCAGTAAACGAAGTTTATGATCAACTTTAAAACATTATGGATTAAGTGCCCAAGGAAAAATATCATCATATTCAAAGGATACTGGAAAGGTAAGATCGGTCCCAATATATACCACAACTGGACCAGGATTGTGGGGAAGTTTGATATAGGAGACATTAATCTCAGAGGGCTGTGCTTTCTGGAGCTTGTAGCCAGCAACTACAGGCTCACCCTTGCCAACTGCCTGCACCTCTACACTGTCAAGAAGAAAACCAGCCGCCATGGCGCAGTGGTTAGCACCTTGGGTGACGGACTGGAAGGATGAAGGTTGGAGACCCGTAGGATTCATAGGGATATTTTTCGGATTCAGGCCGGCTCCTACCCAGAGTGAGTGTACTGTGGGATCATTGGGAAGACTGGGACCACACAGTCGAGCTTCATCCACTCTACGGATGCAAGTTTGAGAGTGTTGCTAAAATTACCTGACCACCACTGCAGGTGTCTGTATCTCTCAGGCCCTGTTGATGCTGAGATAAATTATTATGATTGTAAGCGTAGAGTACAACCCTGTCGAGTAGTCTCAAATAATATGCACTTCCAGAGCGGCATAATCACATTATCCTCACTATCATCGATCATCGTGAAATAATAGAAACTGTCTCTGACTCCATGGCACCAGTTGCCCTGGTCTCATGGTGACCTCAGATTTGGTTTCCCCATCCTTTTCTGTGCCTTTGGGGCTGAAGGTTCAGGGAGGGGGGACGGTCGTTTGTGGGACGCTGTATTGGTCGCCATATCGGGTGGGCGACTCACTCAGTCCGGCTCTGCGAGTGAGCTCATACTGTCCTTAGTAGGGGGCTTAGTAGGTGATGTCCAGCGTATAATTATTAGCTCCGAACCACTGAACACAACCAAAGTAACCCAGCAGCATTGCAGTTCCCCTCTGGCATGTGGCCCCATGGCGGCGTGATATTGATAAACTCCCTATGGACTTCCGACCCTGAGGATGGGACATTAACGACTCTGGGTATGGCTATAGCTGTGGCGGGGAGACACAAACGATTAGCGTGGGAACAGCAGGCTAGGAACGACACAGAAGCTGAGACAGCAACAAACGCTCCTGTGAAGAAGAACCACCTGAGAGGCTGCATTGTGGGGCCACGATGCTCCAGTCTAGCAAGAACAAGGCAAAGACAGGAACATTCCCTGGAGCTGGCAGTGATCATGACTTAGTGCTGATGGCTATGACATGAAAACTGAAGTAAAACTATCCTGCAGCCTATATTTGCATCAAGTTTCAATCTAGAAAAAACTGAAAGACCCACCCCCACCACCCCCCAACAGCATCAGCCTTTCAAGCTCAGATAGAAAGAAACTTGACAGCTTAGCACTGAATATCGTGGACGGCAACGTCGGTACTCTTGCTAATGAATTCAGTCAACAGGTGGGAGTAGAGACAGAAAACAGAAAGGCTTAGAAGGCGGCAAAAGAAGTTTCGATTACTGACAATATCTTAGGTCTCTGTGATGGAAAAGGAAGACTTACACCTACTAGGTTTAGAAATTTAAAAAGCAGTAAAGAATCACCGCAAGAGTAACACAAATGTCAGCTAATTATGAAGGAAGCAAAACAATGGAGTTGGAACAGTGCAAAATCATCGAAGAAGACTTTAGCTTAGGAAGCAGCAAGCAAACATTCAGCACCTTGAAAAATTTCACAAGGACCCAGCAAACCAGATTGGAAATCATCAAAACAAAGCCGCCGCACTTACCCACACTGACAACATTGAAGTTTCCAGCAGACGGAAGGAATACTGCAGAGAGCTGTACAACCTTCAGATACAGCCAGACACCACCAGCCTGGAAGTGACATCATCAAGAAAACTAGATTTATTACCAGCATCCCTATGAGCACCAAGGCAAAGCTGATCAACGCCATCTTCCTGCCAACTCTCACTTACCAGTGCCAGACATGGCGCCTGACAAAAGCCCTGGAGCAGAAACTGGTCACGTGTGAGATGAAGTGCTTGAGGAAAGCCGTCAACAAGACCAGGAGAGACAAGATAAGAAACGAGGTGATCAGAGACATGGTAGGAGCCACACCTGTACTACACCATATTGAACAACAACGAACCAAGTGGTTCGGGCACCTCACACGGATGCCGCCAAACCAGCCAACCCTGCGTGCTTACAACTTGAGGTACTCTGGCACGAGGGCCAGAGGTAGACCCAGGCGACGCTGGAATGATTCCATGGCAGAAACGCTGAAATTCCATGGATTTTCCCTCCTCCAAGCTACCCGCCTTGCAGCAGACAGACAGTTATATCTCCCCGCGACGCCACAGAGTACAAGCGGAAGGAAAAAGTAAGTAATGTAAGTACTGCGAGAAGAAGTAGAGAGCGCGAAACGTTGTTTAAAAGAGTTAAATCACTAGGGGTGGATGGCATTCCTGCTGAATGACTTAAACACGGCGGAGAATAGACCTTACAGATGCTGACAACTCTTTGTAAAACAAAATCTGGAACACCAAGATCTAATAATTTTTTAAAACTATTTTTCTATATCGAGGATAGTGGAAAAAGCACTTATGTGTTTTTACATCTAGTCCCCGTGTGTTTACGGTTTTGTAAATTCTGTCATCCGTTTCCACCGGCACACAATGGCCTACTCTTCCGAAAAGCGGAACAGGATTTAACGTGTGCGCAAGATGTTGTGCGTGCGTAGTCTCATCCGAAGGACTTTTGGGGAGAGTGGAGTCTGCACTGATGCTAACTCCAGGGGAAAATATCTCCCTTGAACAGGAATCGAACCAAGGTCGTCAGATTCCCAGCGTAATGCTCTAACCACTAGGCTATCCCGTGCCCCTGGCCTCAAGAGTTGATGCAGTCTTTGATAATTTTACGCACTATGAAAGAAAATCTAAGACAGTGCTAGAGCTACCGAATAGTCAGTCTTGTGAGCCATTCAGGCAAAAATACTCCTCGGAATCGTTCTAATACGACCAAGTACTTGGAAAAAACAAGCTGGTTTCAGACCAGATAGGAGTATAACTCTATACACTTTTAACTGCAGGCTTATCACCGAGAAATATCTCCATCACCAGAAAAAGTGTTTGATAGAGTTCCACATGATGGACGCTGGCAAACCCTCATAACGGTCAACATTAAGGGGGGGGAGAGAGACAGACCGACAGAGAGAGACAGAGATAGACAGATACAGGGAGAGACAAAGACAGAGAGATAGACAGTGAAAGAGATGGAGGGGAGGCTGATGGACAGACAGACAGACATAGAGACACAGAGAGAGAGAGAGAGAGAGAGAGAGAGAGAGAGAGGAGAGAGAGAGAGAGAGAGAGAGAGAGAGAGAGAGAGAGAGAGAGAGAGAGAGAGAGAGAGAGAGAGAGAGCCAGACAAACAGAAACAGATACACAAAACGAGATGCAAACGAATGTGAGGGACATGGAGGTTGGAGACAGAGACTGAGTGAGACATGCAGAAGGACACACACACACACACACACACACACACACACACACACACATACACACAAACACACACACGCGCGCACACACTCAAACACACGCGTAAACACACACACAAACACACACACACACACACACACATACACACCGATATATCATCAGATATCTGTATGAGTGTTTTGAAAAAGATAAAAAGAGAAGTAGAATGCAACGTGTTTTTAGTGTACATCACTTTTAGTCAATATAGATAATATAATCATAAATGATGTCTTTACTGTGTCAAGTAAGTCTACATGACTTAAATAGCAAAACAATATTCTGAATCTGAATCTGAATCACACACACACACAACACACACACACACACACACACACACACACACACACTCACTCAAACACACACACAAGCACACACAAACACACGCACAAACACACACAAACACACACAAAAACACACAAACACACACACACACACTCAAACACACACACTCTAACACATATACACACACACACACAAATACACACACACACACACACACACACTCACTCTCACAAACATACACACACTCAAACACAAACACACACACACACACACACACACAAACACAAACACACACACGCTGCCGTTGCCAGGGGCGATGCTATCTGAAAAATGGGACTGGTAGTTGGGGCTGAAGTGTTCTTTGATGACGGCCATGGTCAGTGGAATGGTGATCAATAACTGACCTTTGAGGATAGTGATGGTCAGTGGGATGGTCAGTGTAATGTCAGTGTGATTGTCAGTGTAATGTCAGTATGATGGTCAGTGTGTTGGTCAGTGTGATGGTCAGTGTGATGGTCAGTGTAATGTCAGTGTAATGTCAGTGTGATGGTCAGTGTGATGGTCAGTGCGGTGGTCAGTTTGGTGGTCAGTGTGATGGTCAGTTTGGTGGTCAGTGTGATGGTCAGTGTAATGTCAGTGTAATGTCAGTGTAATGTCAGTATGATGGTCAGTGTGTTGGTCAGTGTGATGGTCAGTGTGATGGTCAGTGTAATGTCAGTGTAATGTCAGTGTGATGGTCAGTGCGGTGGTCAGTGCGGTGGTCAGTTTGGTGGTCAGTTTGATGGTCAGTTTGGTGGTCAGTGTGATGGTCAGTGTAATGTCAGTGTAATGTCAGTGTAATGTCAGTATGATGGTCAGTGTGTTGGTCAGTGTGATGGTCAGTGTGATGGTCAGTGTAATGTCAGTGTAATGTCAGTGTGATGGTCAGTGTGATGGTCAGTGCGGTGGTCAGTTTGGTGGTCAGTGTGATGGTCAGTTTGGTGGTCAGTGCGGTTGTCAGTTTGGTGGTCAGTGTGATGGTCAGTGTAATGTCAGTGTGTTGGTCAGTGTGGTGGTCAGTGTAATGTCAGTGTGTTGGTCAGTGTAATGTCAGTGTAATGTCAGTGTTTTGGTCAGTGTGGTGGTCAGTTTGGTGGTCAGTGTGATGGTCAGTGTGATGATCAGTGTGATGGTCAGTATGGTGGTCAGTATGATGCTCAGAATGGTGGTCAGTGTGGTGGTCAGTGTGATGGTCAGTATGGTGGTCAGTGTGATGGTGAGTGTAATGTCAGTGTGGTGGTCAGTATGATGGTCAGTATGATGGTCAGTATGATGGTCAGTATGATGGTCAGTATGTTGGTCAGTGTAATGTCAGAGTAATGATCATTTTGATGGTTGATGTGATGGTCAGTGTGACGTCAGTGTGATGGTCAGTGTGGTGGTCAGTGTGATGGTCAGTGTGATGGTCAGTGTGGTGGTCAGTGTGGTGGTCAGTGTAATGTCAGTGTGGTGGTCAGTGTAATGTCAGTGTGGTGGTCAGTGTAATGTCAGTGTAATGTCAGTGTAATGTCAGTGTGATGGTCAGTGTGTTGGTCAGTGTAATGTCAGTGTAATGTCAGTGTAATGTCAGTGTAATGTCAGTGTGATGGTCAGTGTGATGGTCAGTGTGATGGTCAGTGTGTTGGTCAGTGTGATGGTCAGTGTGATGGCCAGTGTAATGTCAGTGTAATGTCAGTGTGATGGTCAGTGTGATGGTCAGTGTGATGGTCAGTGTGATGGTCAGTGTGATGGTCAGTGTGATGGTCAGTGTGTTGGTCACTGTATTGGTCGGTGTAATGTCAGTGTGATGGTCAGTGTGATGGCCAGTGTAATGTCAGTGTGATGGTCAGTGTGGTGGTCAGTGTGGTGGTCAGTGTGGTGGTCAGTGTGGTGGTCAGTGTGGTGGTCAGTGTGGTGGTCAGTGTGGTGGTCAGTGTAATGTCAGTGTGATGGTCAGTGTAATGTCAGTGTGATGGTCAGTGTGATGGCCAGTGTGTTGGTCAGTGTGTTGGTCAGTGTGTTGGTCAGTGTGATGGTGATCAATAACAAACCTCTGGAATATATCACTTTTTTTTTGACCGCAAGAGATAGTAGCTTCAGGGTCAACATGATGGATGGACTGATAAATGCAAGCAGATATATACCTTCACCTACATCTGTGTGATATCATAGTAATGTTTTGAATTGAATGAAAACAAAGCGAAACACAACACACCTCACTGTATGTGTCCTGTCTCTCTTCACTGTTTGTCTTCCCTGTCTCTGTTTCCAACCTGTTTGTCTTCTCCTTTGTTTTATCACTTTGTCTGCATAAGTTTGTCTGTCTGTATGGCTCTCTTCTCTCTCTCTCGCTCTCCTTCTCTCTATCTCTCTCTGTCTCTGTCTCTGTGTCTCTCTGTCTCTCTGTCTCTCTGTATCTGTCTCTGTCTCTGTCTCTCTCTCTCTCTCACTCTCTCTCTCTTTCTCTCTGGTTTTTCATTCGTTTAATCTTTCATTCTCTTAGTTTGACAACCACGCAGGCAAACATACATACATACATACATACATACATACAGACAGACGGACAGACAGACAGACAGACAGACAGACAGACATACATACATAAAGACAGACAAGCAGTAAGAGGACAAGTAGATGCCGCAAAAAAGAAACATGAAGAAAACCAAACTTCACAGGAAAGCCCAAAGAAAACACACTTCGCGTTGGGAATGATCACTGCCAGTCGGTATGTCAAAATCTATCGATTTGTTGCTCCTTTGGCGATTCTCAGTTACAACACTCAGAATATGAAAGTTCCTACAATAGAATGTTACATATTTTTTCGTTAGCAGAGACAATATATAATATGAAGGTGTATATGTATGTATAAGAATATACAAAGAGAGGATAAAACTTGTCAATACTGCAACATAATTATTAGAAGATGAGTTTCTTTTACTGGATGAGTGCAGCCAACATCAACAACAACACACAGAAACACAGCCAACAACAACAACACACAGAAACACAGCCAGCATCAACAACAACAGCAACACACAAACACAGCCAACAACAACGCACAGAAACACAGCCAACTACAACACACACAAACACAGCCAACATCAACAACAACAGTAACACAGAAACACAGCCAACAACAACAACAGCAACACACAAACACAGCCAACAACAATGCACACAACACAGTCAGCAACAACGCACAGAAACACAGCCAACAACAACAACAACACACAAACACAGCCAACAACAACGCACACAAACACAGCCAACAACAACCAACAAACAGGCCATTAAAGCAAGCAGAAGGAAAAGCCCAAGGGACCTAAAGGAGGCCCTACACAGTGTCTGTTTTCGTTTTGGGGATTTATCCCCGCCCTTCTCTTTCTGAATATCCATCCATTTCGTTATTCCTTCGGCTGTTCTCAATTTCAGCCTTGAAGTGTAAGTGTCCCTGTGTTCTTGCCCGATACACAGAGAGGGAACAGAACGAAAACTATACAACATGCAATAGCCAGAGCGCAAATACACACAACTGCGTACATTTAAGACAGAGGGGCTGGTATAGAAAAACTGATACAGTCACCATAGATATAGGAACACATGGACTGCCTAAATTTATGAGTGTGAGCGTGTGTGTGAGTGAGTGTGTGTGTGTGTGTGTGTGTGTGTGTGTGTGTGCGCACGCACGCACACATCCACACACAGAGACACATACACACAGACAAACACATACACACACACACACTTACTCACACACACACACACACACACACACACACACACACACACACACTCACACACACACACACACACACACACACTGGTGTTAACTGTGCCTTCAGTGATTCTCTCTGTAACCCTAGAGCTGTAGGGTTGCTTTCTAACACATCATCTGGATTGCGAGAGGTAGTTGGTTTGATTCCTGTCTAAAATCCCGTCTAAGGTAGGGATCGGTGGTCTAGAGGTAACGCGCCTGCCTAGAAAACGAAAACTCTAGGTCGGAATTGTGCGGTGGTTCAAATCCCTTTTGGGCCCGAAACTTCCCCCCTTCCATTTACACCATGAGTGGTTGTCTGGGTGGTAGTCATTCGGATGAGACAATAAACCAATGTCCCGTAAAAGAACCCACGGCAACAAGAAAGCTGTCCCTGGCTAAATTCTGTAGAAAAACAACAACCACACTCTGATAGGGAAACAAATACAGTTCCAGACAGGAAAAAAAACAAAAAAACCTAATGGGTGGCGCTGTTCTTGTGTGGCAACGCGCTCTCGCCGGGGAGAGCATCCCGAATTTCACGCAGATAAATCTGCCGTGACTTAAAGTAGTATAAATAAATAAATAGATAAATAAATAAATAAAATAAAATTGTTTCCATTCACTAGACCATCAGTGCTGTCCTTGGAGCTAGTCTTTTGAATATGATACACTGATTGCAATGTACAAAAAGACATTGGATTGCACATGAAAGAAGTCGTGGCAACAAGAGAGCTGCCGCTAGCACAATTATGTTGTTTTTGTAAAATGGAAAGAAGAGAGTAACATGCTTTAGAAATAAAACAAAAATGGAAAATCAGTTGGTAAAGACAACACAAAGAAAGCCGGAAAGATAGATAGATAGATAGATAGATAGATAGAGAGAGAGAGAGAGAGGAAGAGAGAGAGAGAGAGAGAGAGAGAGAGAGAGAGAGAGAGACAGACAGACAGACAGACAGACAGACAGACAGACAGACAGACAGACAGACAGACAGACAGACAAACAGACAGACAGACAGGCAGACAAACAGGGGAAAAAACCGTAAGCGGCTTTCTATCATGTATGGGTCAACTCCTGAATTCATATGTCTGAATGTGTGGGGGAAAAAAGACATAAATCAAACAGTTCTGTCATCATCTGAAATGTCAGGCCATCAGCTGTCCTCTCCGCGGACCCTACCCCTCAGACCTACAGTCAGTTTCCCTCCTACGCTGAGAGGCCTGTCCGCCATTGTCATTAATGATGCAGGGACCCAGGGGACCTCCCAAAGGTCTGCGGCACATTGGTCACACAGTACAGATTTACAGGCCAGGCTTTGGAAAGTACTGTGGTAGGCTGAGGGAAAAGACGTTACTATTCCTTCAGAGAAAAAAAGCACTTATTGACCCAAATGTACGGACATATAATAGTAGGCTCTTGGTCAGACATGTAACAAAAGGTAGCCATGCTAATGAACAGTTTGTTAACAATGTGGACAGTAAACTTAACGCCGATAAGAAAGGTCGTACATACACCTGATTAATTCTCTATGTTCGTGTCTACGTTTTCTTCCTCTTCGGATATAGCCCAAACATTAGATGAATGCAAATAAATGGAACGTTTGCAAAAAGCATCTCATGTGATGAAATGCTTTCGCAAAGTCCTTAATATCTCATACAGAAAGCATAGCACTAATGAGGAAGTGAAAACCAGAACTAGAAACACCATCGGACCATACGAAGAGCTCCTGACTTAGTGAAAAAAACACACACTGTACTAAAGTGGTACGGGCACGTCATGCCAACATCTGGACTGGCCAAGACTGTCCTACAGGGAACAGGACAAGGAGGGAGAGGAAGAGGCAGACAAAGGAAACGATGGGAAGACAACATCAGAGAGTGAACTGGCCTTGAGTAGAACGAATAGCTACAGAAAGCAGAGGACCGCGCGGAGTGGAGGAAGCTGGTTGCAAAATCTTCAGTGGTACCCCCCACGGTCTACAGGACTATGGGATAGGTGAAGGTGAAAGAAAACGTTGCTTATGACGGCGACCTGTGAATCAATCAAACATGTAACCAATCAATCACACAAGCAAGCAAGCAGCCAACTAAGTCATCAATCAGCCAGACGGCGAAACAAGCAAGCAATCAGTCAACCAACCAGTCTACAAGCCACCCAGCAAGCAAGAAAGCAAGCCAGCGACCATGGTCAGCAAGTCCACCAACCAACCAACCAGCCAACCGCCTAACTAGCCAAACACCCAACCAGCTAAATATGCAATCAATCAATCAATCAATCGATCGGTCAATTAATCAATCAATCAATTAAGCAAGCAAGCAAGCATCCACAGTGTACGTGTTAAGGAGCTCACATACACATCGCGCGAGAATAGCCAGTGACAGAGAGATAGGGAGAGGAGAGAGAAAGATTGAGAGAATGAGAGACAGACATACAGAAAGGCAGAGAAAGATAAGACAGAGAGAGTCAGAGAGCCATAGCAGAGACAGAAACAGACAGACAGACAGAGAGACAAATCGATAGAGATAGAGATGATGAGAATCACAGCATTTGTAAAAGAAGGAAACGTGTATGTATTTGATCCAAGCCCAAAGGGAATATCTGTGTATGGATGGCAACAGAACTGCTGCAAAACACTGTCTACAGCTTTAACAACACTGGCTGGACCTATGGTGGTGTTCTGTGCCCATTTTTTTAAATTTCGCTTTTCGTGTTGCTGCTTTGTTTTTGTTTTTTTAAACTTCACTGATTTCATTATTTCATGCAAAAGTGTCCGCGTATCTTGTCATTCGTTGTTTTCAAAAGTGGTGGAATAAAGAGTTTTTATGCCCCCACCCCCCGCTCTCTCTACCTCTCTCTCTCTCTATCCATTCATCTATCTATCTATCGATCTATCTATCTATCTATCTATGTCTATCAGTCTGTCTGTCTCTCCCACACACATACACACTCATACGTACGCACGCGCGCATGCACGCACACGCATACATACGCGCACACACACACACACATGAAAACAGCAAAGAAGCAGCTGCTTTGCGATTGTTTTTTTTTAAAGTCTGCTCGAGGTCTGATAGACATAATTATACAAGAGCAGATGAAAGCATATTACAGGAACAGGAAACAACAAGGAAACGTCTAGCGTATACAGCAGTAAATGAACGAAAAGTAGGATGATTATGCAGGCTATCAGACCTCTGTGCCACAGAGAGTAAAGTAAGAGATCAGTAGCCTCTGTTACAAATGCCTCCACAAAACAACACCCTCCTATCTCTGTGAATGTCTTCACCTGTACACTCCTTCTTGTTTCCTCCGCTCTGCTGCAGATACCTTGTGCTTACGAATACCTAGATTCAACCAATCCACTAATGGCCGTCGCTCTTTCTCTATTTCTGGTCCATCGATCTGGAATGACCTCCCTCTCTCCCTTAGTGAAAAGCCTACTTACGACAGCTTTAAATCCAGCCTCAAAACATACCTATTTCAAACCTAAGATTTTTCCCTCTTCTTTCATCTCATATCTGTCCCTGCCTTTAAAAGCCAAAATTCCATCACCCTGCTGAAATGTACAACGTGTGTGTGTGTGTTTGCGTGCGTGCGTGCGTGCGTGCGTGTGTGTTTGCGTGTGTGTGTGTGTGTGTGTGTGTGTGTGTGTGTGTGTGTGTGTGTGTGTGTGTGTGTGTGTGTGTACATTTGAATTTGATAGAATATTGTTAATCATTGTTGGTTGCATGTGTAGTAGCGGATTGAATGGAAGCGCTCTGATTTGTAATTGCAAGATATAGCGCTCTATAAATTCCATTTATTATTATTATTATTATTATTATTATTATTATTATTATTATTATTATTATTATTATTATTATTAAGACTGTCTTTCAAGGCAAGACCAAGGCAAAACGACCACAGGCTTTTCTTATGATTTTTTTGTATTTGTACACCACTTCAAGTCACGGTATAAATTTCTCTGCGTAAAATCCGAGTTGCTCTTCTCCGGGAGAGTGAGTCGCCAAAAGAGCAGCGCCACCCATAACATTGTGTTCCTGGCTGCATTAGGATTTGTTTTCACATCAAAGTGGGTTTTTCTACGGAATTTTGCTAGGGACAAGTCTCTTGTTTCTGGGGGTTCTTTTAAGTACGCTAAATGCCTGTTGCACACAGGACCTAGGTTTATTGTCTCATCTGAAAGACTAGCACCCAGACCACCACTCACGGTCTAATTGATGGACGAAAAGTTTCGTTTACACTAAATTAGGTTCATTCATTCTATATTTTTACGTTCTCTGTGTTTGAGTTAATACTTCGTGGTAGGTTCTATTCTATAAAATTATAGAATAAACCATCTGAAACCTAACCCGAGATCCAAATGTCTTTCGGTCTGTTTGTCTGTCTGTCTGTATGCATGTATGTATGTCTATGTAGGTTTGTGTGCCTGTCTGCCTCCCTCCCTCCCTCTGTCTGTCTGTCTGTATCTCTCTCTTCTCACTCCCCCCCCCCCCACCCCGTTTATTTCTGCTACTTTCTCTTTTACATTCATCAGGAGGAAGAGGAGTCGCTTTTTGTTCCAAAAGAAACAAGGTAGAAAAGTAGATGGAAATAACAGTAGCCAGACTGAAAAACTGCCAAGAACAGTGGCCATATTGCCTATTACTCTATTGGTCTGGCATGCAGCCTAACTCAAATATCTTTCTGTGTCAACCGCTCGATTCTTTGCTTATGGACATACTTGTGGGAATTGAATGTCCATAAACATTCCCAAATGCGCATGTATGTTCACGTACATATTTGCAAGCAGACGTGCGTGCGCGCTCGTGCGTGCGTGTATGCATGCATGTGTTTGTGTGAGGGAGAGTGAGCGAGAGAGAGAGAGAAAGGGAGAGATGGAGAGAGACAGAGAGACAGAGATACAGAGAGACACAGACAGGCAGACAGATAGATAGATAGATAGATAGATAGATAGATAGATAGATAGATGGACAGACAGACAGACAGACAGACAGACAAACAGACAGACAGAAACAGACACAGACACAGAATCAGAGAAACAGAAGGGATACAGTGGCAGAAACAGTGATATACAGAGAGATGGACAGACAGAAAACCCAACAGACAAGTAGACAGACAGACAGACAGACAGACAGACAGACAGAAGGAGGGAAAGAAATATCATCCAGCGAGCAAATATACGAACCGTTACAACATGGCGAAAACCGAAGAAAATACCTGTTCTTTCAAGATATTATGATCTCCAATATTATTGACCTCCTAAAAGTTCTAAAGCTCCCATACTTAGAAAGCTTGCCGGCAGATGAAGCAGCCCATCTCCCTGCTGGATGCCAGACACATTGATCCATGGAAGAGAAAATAGAAAGCAAAACAGAAAACTTGAAAAAGAAAGTACGAACAAAAATTGGAAACTTTCCGTCTCTCTTTAAGCCACGAATGAAGTATTTGATCCGCAAATACAAATAGCAGGAGAGTTAAAGCTATATATGTGGATCCGTGGTACTGTGTGTCTGTCTGTCTGACTGCTCTACTCTCTCTGTTTGTCTGTTTCTCTGTCTGTCTCACTCAGTCTGTCTCTCAGTCTGTCTGTCTGTCTAGTTGTTTGTTCTTTACTTTAATGTCTTTTCTCTGCAAGGGATATTAGATAATCTGTCTGTTTATAGTATAACTCCTCTCGGAGACAATCATTACGGGCTTGCAGAGAACTCGTCAAGGTTTCAAAGCTAAACAGACACTGCTGGTAGTCTGTGTGTCTGTGTGACTCATGAACAACATGGTCACAGAAATGTAAACAGCAATAGGCTCAAAGGGGTCTGCATACTGCATAGGGACGACATCATGATGTCTGTGGAGTTCAAACTCACGGCGCCATGCTGGCTGAATGCAGCCCAGAAACAGAAAGTGTTTACTCAGACGGAAGGCACTGTTTCGGAACGAGTGAGTATGTACCCGGAATGAACGAACCACCCGTGTTCAGCTCACAGTTGTGAAGGGAGGTGTCGTCATTGCTGTCAGTGACTCTGCCCGGTGTGGCAGGAGAGACCAGACTGCCATGGACACAGCTGCAACAGAAACAAGCTACACACTTCAAAGAGGCCGACCTCTTTTTTCTCGTTTCCAAAGTATTGTAACATTCGGTGAAAGAGAATCTCGTGAATCTTTCAGCAGTCTCCTTAATCTTTCAGCAATCTCCTTAATCTGCCATCAATCTCCTTAATATTTCATCAATCTCCTTAATCTTCCATCAGTCTCGTTAACCTTCCATCAGTCTCGTTAACCTTCCATTTGGGTTATTATTAAGATGTATCCCTACGGGCGGGGACTGGATGTAAAAAAGCACATGAAGGCTTATTCATTATCCTCGAAATAAAAGAATTTGTCATTGTCATTGTCATTGTCCATCAGTCTCGTTAACCTTCCATCAGTCTCGTTAATCTTCCATCAGTCTCGTTAACCTTCCATCAAACTTCTTAATCTTCCATCAATCTCGTTAACCTTATATCACTTTCGTTTATCTTCCATCAATCTCCTTAAGCTTTCATCAATCTCCTTAATGTTTCCATCAATCTCATTAATCTTTCTTCATACTCCTAAATCTTCTGTCACTAACACACCTATCTCATGTAAACTGCTCTGGCGTGCAGCTGAAACACTTGCTCCAAACCGTGCAGGGTTATGGTGTTACGTGCTCATACCGTGAACTCATTAGGTTCAAAGCATCATCATCACCATCATCATCATCATCATCATCATCATCATCATCATCATCATCATCACCATCATCAGCCAATTCTGCACAAGCAAGTGGCCACGAGACACCACAGCACCATATGCCTTGCAAAGGTGGCGTGAAAGCAAAGAGAGGACAACTTTGGTGAACCTCTCCTGTCAAATCGAAGTCTCAATGAAGACTAAGCATGCACTTGTTGTCAGGATTACACAAAGTCCAGTCATGCAGTCCTCATTTCTGGTAAATCTGAAGAAGAGAGTCAGGAAAGAAGTCAATGGAATTGCTGTACTGCAGACTCCTGCAGCTGCAGCTGCATCAGCTCTGGTTCCTATCTTCCAGGGACAAAGAATCTCGCCATGCGCCTGACAACACAGCGCCTCACAGTGTGGCAGGGAAACGTCTAAACCGTCCTGCCACCTTCCTTCTTCGTTTGATTAGCTGTCTATAGAACATTTTTAGGGTTCCTTGTCATAGAAAAAGATAGGCTTCAATGTCTTATGTATTTATTAACTACTGCTTTTTACATGCAGTAGGGGGGACGGGATAGCCTAGTGGTTAGAACATTGCGCTCGCAAACTGACCACCCAGGTTCGATTCCTGTTCAAGGGGATATCTTCCCCTGGAGTTAACATCAGCGCAGACTTCACTCTTCCCCAAAAGTCCTTCGGATGAGACTATAAACCGAGGCCCCGTTTGTGAACGCACGCAGAACACCTTGCGCACACGTTAAATCCTGTTCCGCCTTTCGTAAGAGTAGGCCATTGTTTGCCGGTGGGAACAGATGACAGAATTTACAAAACCGCATACACACGGGGACTGGATGTCAAAAAGCACACGAATACTTATTCCATTATCCTAGATATAAAAAAATAAAATAAAAATAAATTTTAAAAACCATGTCAAGGTCGTCATTTTGGCCGCCATATTGAATTACTCAAAAGGCTCAACAGTGCCGAGGTGGCGTTAGTTGGATGTTTTAACTGTGGGAACTCATCTGCTCCCATGACTACCCTAACCCCCACCCCACCCCATCCCCGGCGTGGCAGGGGCACTGCAGTGATGACGTTGCACCAGTTGGCTCCCTTTGCGGTGGTTGTGGGCAAGTGCCTGGGTTGTGGAGAAGCTCTTCCCGGTCCATTCAGTGATGGTGTCTGCCCATTTCTTCTTCGGCCTGCCTCGCCTTCTCTTCTCCTGCACTGTTCCTTGCAGTATGGTCTTGGAGAGCCCATCAGATCTTGTCACATGTACATACCATCTGAGCTTCCTTTTCTTGACTGTGGTCAGCAGGTCTTTGTACTGTTTTACTTGTTGGGTGATGGTTTGTCCGACTTCTTCGTTGATAATGTGGTCCGTGTATGAAATGCCAAGGAGTCTTCAGAGGCATCTCATCTCCAAAGTCTTAAAAATGCTGAGTCCAATATGAGGCCGATTTTCTCAGGTTAAGCCACAAAATCATCGTTTGGCTGTTAGACTATTGAATCATAACAAACATCGTGAACAATCATGTTTAGGAGTGTGTGTGTGTGTGTGTGTGTGTGTGTGTGTGTGTGTGTGTGTGTGTGTGTGTGTGTGTGTGTGTGTTGTTTGTTTGTGTGTGTGTGTGTTTGTGTGCATATCTGTTCGTCGCTCTCAATTTGCCTCCGTCTGTCTACGTCCATCTCTTCATGACTGTCTGCACCCCCCTCCCTCTCTCTCTCTGTCTTTTTCTTTTTGTCTCTGCCTCTCTCTAACTCTAACCCACTCTAACTCTCTCTAACTCTCTCTCTCTAACTCTCTGTCTTTTTCTTATGTCTCTGCCTCTCTCTCTCTCTAACTCTCTCTGTGTCTTTTTCTTTGTGTTTCTGCCTCTCTCTCTCTAACTCTAACTCTCTATCTCTAACTCTCTCTAACTCTCTCTGTCTGTCCGTCTTTTTCTTTTTGTCTCTGCCTCTCTCTCTAACTCTAACTCTCTCTATCTCTCTAACTTTCTCTCTCACTCTCTCTCTCTCTCTCTATCTCTCTCTCTCTGTGTCTGTCTTTTCTTTTTGTCTCTGCTCTCTTCTCTCTAACTAATAACTCTCTAACTCTCTCTAACTCTCTCTCTCTCTGTCTTTTTCTGTCTCTGTCTCTCTCTCTCTAACTCCCTCACTCTCTCTCTCTCTCTAACTCTCTCTTTCTCTCCCGGCAATCGGCTTCTTTCATTCATCTATGTTATATAGTCTACCTTAACAGCACTTCCAGATGCTGCGAGGTCTGCTCCAGAAGGATTTCATGGTTCCTACTGTGGAGCAGCGGGCCATGTCCCCAGGGCGCTGTGTGCTGTGAGCTGTGCGTGTGACCATGTGCACATCAATCCGACTGAAGGGAGGGGCAGACCTGATCTCTTCCACGCTTGATGATGATTGAGTAGACTGTTTATTGTAGAGCGTTTGGGCGATGGTTTCCCCTATACTCTCACTACCAGTAACTCTCTCTCTCTCTCTCTCTCTCTCTCTCTCTCTCTCTCTCTCTCACCTACCACACATCTCACATTCACATCTCTCCACACACACACACACCACACACACATATTCGAAGTCTCACTCACTCTCACCCACTTCCATTCCATCTCTCTCTGTCTCTGTTTCTGTCTCTGTCTTTCTGTCTGTCGGTCTGTCTTTCTGTCTGTCTGTCTGTCTGTCTGTCTATCTGTCTGTCTGTCTGTCTGTCTCTCTTCTCTCTCTCTCTCTCTCTCTCTCTCTCTCTCTCTTCTCTCTCTTTCTCTTCTCCTTCTCTCCCTTCCCTCCCTCCTCTCTCTCTATATATTTCTTCTTTCTATCTATCTATCTATCTATCTATCTATCTATCTATCTATCTATTTATCTATCTATAAATCTATCATTCAATTTATCTATCTATCTATATATCTATCAATCCATTTATTATCTATCTATCTATCTATCTATACACTACTCACACACCACACATGCAAGCACATAATATTCTCTCTGCAAACAAAAGTTGAGCTATTTAAGGTCTTCATTTTCACTAATAGAAAAAAACCACATAAATCCAATCGATTATGAAAGGATACCTAAATCGAGAGATAGCGCAACCGTCCATATAAAGGCCCGCACCATTTCCTGAAGCAGAATACAGTGCGGGCAGCGCCAGTAAAGGACGACAGAGGACTGTTTTGGACAGCCAGCCTGTACAGCCACTAGCTAGGGGGGGGGGGGGGGGGTTAACTTTATTTATTTATTTATTTTATTCTTTTATATCGAAGATAATGGAATAAGCACTTATTTGACTTTTTACATCCAGTCCTCGTGTGTATGCAGTTTTGTCAAATCTGTCATCTGTTCCCACCGGCACACAATGGCCTACTCTTACGAAAAGCGAAACAGGATTTTAACGTGTGCGCAAGATGTTCTGCGTGCGTTCGCACACGGGGCCTCGGTTTCTAGTCTCATCCGAAGGACTTTTGGGGAGAGTGGAGTCTGCACTGATGCTAACTCCAGGGGAAAAATCCTCTTGAACTTCAGAGAGGGAAGCAGACAGGGCTCTGGCATCACACACAACTGTGGCATCCAGCAGGACACTTCACACAGCGCTACTCAGGCACCGCAAAGGCCAATGATGCGCAAGGTGTAAACATTCAGGCTGTTTGTAACACGGACGCACATACACGCGCGCGCACGCACGCACAAACACACACACACATACGCACACACATACACTCACGCATAACATCTTGCGCACACGTTAAATCCTGTTCCGCTTTTCGTAAGAGTACGCCATTGTGTGCCGGTGGGAACAGATGACAACATTTACAAAACTGCATACACACGGGGACTGGATGTAAAAAAGCACATAAGTGCTTATTCCATTATCCTCGATATAAAAGAATAACAAAAATCAAACAACAAACAACAAAACGTAATATACCTATCCATACATTCACCACCACACAACACCCACACACACACACGTACACACACTCACACACACGTACCTGCACACACACACACACACACACACTACCTCGCACACACACACCACACAACCCACTGACACATCACACACACACACCACACACGCACACACACACACACACACATACACACAACTACGCTCGCACACACACACACAGTTAATGCAGAGATGATACACTAAGATCACACACACGACACACAGAACACACAGGACACACAGATACCACACAACACACACATACACACAATACACTCACTGTACACACAGTACACACAGTACACACGAACACAGATACACACATACACACTCACACAACCACACATCACACACAATACACACAGGTACACACAGTACACACAGAGTACACACAGGTACACACAGATACACACAGGTACACACAGTACCACAGATACACACAGGTACACACAGATACACACAGATACACACAGATACACACAGATACACACAGATACACACAGGTACACACAGATACACACAGGTACACACAGGTACACACAGATACACACAGATGCACACAAACACACACACACACACGCACACAGATACACACGCCCACCAAATCATGGACGGCTGGTGGACAGTGCAGCGCAGCACAGCTATGACGACTCTGATGGTGATCTCCTTTCTGTCTGCTTTGCCTTCCCTGTCCCTAAATAGGGCACGTACACATTTCCAGCTGGCTGAACTAGGGGACTGTATTGAACCCAAAGCACACGAACGGTCACCCATCCATGGGAACAGATGACAATTTACAAAAAAACCGCATACACACGGGTACTGGAGGTAAAAAAGCACATAAGTGCTTATTCCTTTATCCTCGATATACAAGAATAAAGTAAATAAAAGAATAAAGTGAAGAGATAAGCCCGCTCAACACTGTTTAGCCTGTGGTTGGGGAGGGGGAGCGCTGTGACCATTGAGCTATACCGTCTCTTTTGAGTGTCTGTCAATCCTAGCCGTTTCTCCCAACCATCCCTATCACTCTGTTGAATCTGAAAGGAAGAGATCAATGGTATCGTCTCGGGAACAAAGTTGTTTGTCTATTTTATTTTGCAATCCTGTTGAATGTGCGGCAAAGCACTGCTGGATGTGGACCAGACAGACACCAGTCATTCATTCGCAGAAAACTGGTCTGTGTTGGAAGAAAAGTTTCTAACATTTTGTTTTCAGGTGCCTATGGCAATGCTTAGACATAGTTTCAGTGCCAACCACACTACTCGATCAAAAAACAAGCACGGGTCAAGTACCTGTGTTTATAATCCTACAAGCCCCACAATAGCAACTGTTAAACACCATGTGCAACTCACAATTTTTATGTGCATTTATTTTATTTTTTATTTTATTCTTTTATATTGAGGATAATGGAATAAGCACTTATAAGATTTTTTTTACATCCAGTCCCCATGTGTATCCAGTTTTGAAAAATATGTCATCTATTCCCACCGGCACACAATGGCCTACTCTTACGAAAAGCAGAACAGGATTTTAACGTGTGCGCATTGATGTTTGGTGGCTTTGGAAAATAAAACATGATTTAAGTTCACGTTAATATTCTTCTATTCTTTCTCCTCCGTAAATAACTATTAATATGTTGATTATGTTTCAGCTACTGAATTTGTCGCACAAGACCATGTACACTTTCACAAGCGCTTATATACAATGTACCACTTTGCCGAAAGTCTGTATGGTTCTGTGGCTCAAACTATCTTAATGTGCAGAAGAGATAGAAAGCACTACCTCCTCACGTCCGTCACATGCCTGTCTGCCTGCCTGCCTGGCTGCCTGCCTGGCTGCCCACATGCTGTAAGAAGTCCTGGAGTGAAAGACATTCCCGTACGAACACCGTCACCGGCAGTTGCAAAACAAAAACACCTTTCTGCTCCAAGAACCACACAGTTATACGTTTCTCTTTCAAAGTCTCACATATATGGATAGTCTAAAGCAGAGAGAAGACACACAGACAAGGAAGAGCAGACAGGCTTTGACAGATATTCCAAGATGAGACACAATATATAGAGATAGATACAAAGGACGACAGAGACAGAGAGACACGGAGAAAGAGACAGACCGAGGAGACAGAGAGAATAACAACAACAACAACAACAACAATAATAATAATAATAATAATAATAATGATAATAACATAATAATAATAATAATAATAATAATAATAATAATAATAATAATAATCGATGGAATTTATATAGCGCTATATCTTGCAACAAAACAAATCAAAGCGCTTTCATTCATCCTACTCATTCACATGCAGACAGTTACAATTAATAGGATTTTTTTACAAGTTCAAATGTATACACACACGCTCGCACACACGCACGCACACGCACGCACACCCACATACTCATAAAGGTTGTACACTCCCGCAGGGTGATGGGATTTGGGCTGTTGAAGGCAGGGACACAAATGAAATGGAACAAGAGGGGAAAATCTTAGCTTTGAAATAAATGTGTCTTGAGGCCGGATTTAAAAGCGTCATAAGAAGGCTTTTGGCGAAGGGAGAGAGAGAGAAACAGAAAACGAGAGATACAGAGAACTCGAACTCGAACTCGAATATTTTAACGAGGGTAATTGGATAAGCCAGAGGCTTCTTTACACCAGGCCCTCATGGGGGAAAAAGTGAAACAAACATGAATAAACCAATGAATCAACAAACAAAATAGTGTCAAAAAGAAATGAAATAAATCACACAAATTGCTATTCAATTATTGGTAAATCAAGAAATCAATGAAAGACCACAAAAGTTAACCGATTAAATGAATAAACAAGACCAATTAAACACTGACAAACTCCCCTCCCTGACACCCCACTCCCCTAAACAGACAACCCTCCCCCAAAGAGAGATACAAAGACAGGAAGGCAGACAGACAGACAGACAGACGAACAAAAGGAAAGACACAAATCATCAGCTATCCGTATCGGCCATTGACTGTGACCTCTTCAGTCTTCCTCAAGCAGGGAACAGACCATGCCTTCACCGCGGTCAATAGATGGATCAGCATGGGGTCTCAGAGCCAGCATTGCTTTGGGGAATGCTGGTGCCAGGCAGATGGGAGGGGGTGGTGGTGGTGGTGGTGCATCCAAACGGCTGGTAAACACAGCGATACGCAGACCCACCAGGAACACCCAACACAGGGGGGTAGATTTTATGGAGAGAAGAAAACAGTCAACCGAAACGCTGGGCTATAGACAGGGTTTCTATGAATAGGAATTAAGATCACACAATTGGCCCAATCGAAAGGTCTTCACACTGTTTAAGTCATCTAAGTGCAACGGTCGACATTATATTTATTTATTTATCTACTTATTTATTCTTTTATATCGAGGATAATGGAATAATAATAATAATAATAATAATAATAATAATAATAATAATAATAATAATAATAATAATAATAATGTATGGAATTTATATAGCGCTGAATCTTGTAAAGCAACAAATCAAAGCGCTCAGATTCATACCACATTTAAGTCACGGCAGATTTCTCTCCGTGAAATTCGGGCTGCTCTCCCCGGGAAGAGCGGGAGAACGCGTCGCCACTTAGCGCTGCGCCACCCTTTCATCCTTTTTTTTTTTTTTTTTTTTCCTGCAGCTGTATTTGTTTCCCTATCAGAGTGGCTTTTTTCTAAGAATTTTGCTAGGGACAACTCTCTTGTTGCCGTGGGTTTTTTTACGTGCGCTAAATAATTACGTGTAACACACGGGACCTCGGTTTATCGTCTCATCCGAAAGACTAGCGCCCAGACCACCACTCATGGTCTAATGGATGGGGGAAAAATTTCCGGTCCAAACGGGGTACGAACCGCCGCACACTTCAGACCCGGACTTTTCGCTTTCTAGACAGGCGCGTTACCTCTAGACCACCGATCCACCTATAAGCACTCATGCGCTATTTTACATCCAGTCCCCATGTGTATGCGGTTTTGTAAATGTTGTCATCTGTTTCCACCAGCACACAATGGCCTACTCTTCCGAAAAGCAGAACAGGATTTAACGTGTGCGCAAGATGTTCTGCATGCGTTCGCACACGGGGCCTCGGTTTATAGTCTCATCCGAAGGACTTTTAATGTCGTTTAGCCTTAAAAAAGCATGTTGAGACTGTCTTCATCCAAGCTCTTAGCATACTAATAATTATGGACTTTCCATTACACGAGAACAAATCCTCTGAAGTCAGAATATGGCTGCCTAGTATGGCAAAGTAGTTTGGATAAAGAGTCACACACGCACACGTCTCTTCCACTGTATCATGGCAGTCCTACAGCGATTTCCAGGGTGTTTAGCTGGAGAATGTACAACAACAACAAAAGCAGCAGCAGCAACAACAATCATAATGGCCATGCAAGCCACAGTTTGCAAGTTACAATCTTGGTGACATGGCGTCTGATGGATTTCAGACAGGAACTGCACGATGTTCTCTGTGAACACGTATACACAGGCCTGCCGTGGCCTTTCTCCCATTTCTGTCACAATAAACGAAATTAGCAGGCGGAGAGAGAGAGTTCTATTATTTTTCATTTTATTCTCTTATTTCGAGAATAATAGAATAAGCACTCATGTGCTTTTTACATCCAGTTCCCGTGTGTATACAGTTTCGTAAATTCTGTCATCCTTTTCGACCGGCATACAATAGCCTACTCTTCCAAAAAGCAGAACGGGTTTTAACGTGTGCGCAAGATGCTCTGCGTGCGTTCGCACACGGGACCTTGGTTTATAGTCTCCTCCGAAGGATTTTTGGGGAGAGTGGGGTCGGCACTGATGTTAACTCCAGAGGAAAAATCCTCTTAAACGTAAATCGAACCTGGATCAGCAGATCAGGAATACATCACTCTAACCACCAGGCTATCCCGTACAAGAGAGAGACAGAGAGACAGAGAGACAGTGAGACAGAGAGACACACAGAAAGACACATAAAGACACGCAGAGAGAGAGAGACAGACAGACAGAGAGAGACACAGAGAGAGCGAGAGAGAGAGAGAGAGAGAGAGAGAGAGAGAGAGAGAGAGAGAGAGAGAGAGAGAGAGAGAGAGAGAGAGAGAGAGAGAGAGAGAAACAAAACAAAGCGGGATGGGGGGCGGGTGGGGGGGGGGGGGGGGCTACAACAACGACTAATTTAGAGAAAAGAGATAAGTGTGTATTCAACAATACATAATTCCCAACTGAGAGTGAAACAGACAGACAGACAGACAGACAGATGACAAAGAGAGAGAGAGAGAGAGAGAGAGAGAGAGAGAGAGAGAGAGAGAGAGAGAGAGAGACAGAAGAAAACGATGTCAAGGCAGTGGAGGTGTAATTTCAGATGCTATCGTGTGTTATAAATCAGAAATATCAACAAGCATACATACAGAAAGGTCATCTGGGAGTGACCACAGAGCCAGCAATCTCCTGGGATGGTTCTCTATGCATGCGAATCATGTATTAGAGAGACAGAGACAGTAAGAGAGAGAGAAAGAAAGAGAGAGAGAGAGAGAGAGAGAGAGA
The DNA here is from genome assembly GCA_028751875.1 of Rapana venosa. Taxonomy (NCBI): domain Eukaryota; kingdom Metazoa; phylum Mollusca; class Gastropoda; order Neogastropoda; family Muricidae; genus Rapana; species Rapana venosa. The sequence continues at coordinate 6,286,438 of CM054141.1, forward strand.
GAGAGAGAGAGAGAGAGAGGCAGGCAGTCAGACAGACAGACAGTCAGACAGACAGACAGACAGACAGACAGACAGATAGACAGACAGACAGACAGACAAAACAGGCAAGGGCAAACAGAGACATAAGAAAAAGCTAAGTATCAATTCCAAGGTACGAAGAACAGACCTTTGTCTTTTCTTGTCAATCAATTTTAAACATGGAAGATATGTATGTGTGTGTGTGTGTGTGTGTGTGTGTGTGTGTGTGTGTGTGTGTCTCTATAAATATATACATGTATATATATATATATATATATATATATATATATATATACTGTATGTATATAAATATATATATATAAAGATAGATACATACATACATAGAAACGTAGATACATAGATATGGATATTATATATATATATATATATATAGATAGATAGATAGATAGATAGATAGATAGATAGATAGATAGATATAGAGATAGATAGAGAGATACAGAGATAGAGATAGATAGATAGATCGATAGATAGATAGATAGATAGATAGATAGATAGATAGATAGATTATTGATAATAATAATAATATATGGAATTTAGATAGCGCTGAATCTTGTAAAACAAACAAATCGAAGCGCTTGTTAGATAGATAGATAGATAGATATATAGATAGATAGATAGATAGATAGATAGATAGATAGATAGATAGATAGATAGATAGATAGATAGACAGACAGATAGATAGGTAGATAGATAGATAGGTAAAGGTAAAGGTAAAGGAGTCCCATAACCTATAAGGTCGTAGGGGAGCGAGGCATCAGAGACCTCACTTCTCTAGGGGACCAGCATATTGAGGGCGGCGCCCATCTCCTCTCCCTCGCTGCTGTACCTTCCCTGACCCTAAAGAGCTGGGTGAACTGGCGGAACTGTACTGAAGCCAAGGCGCGCAAACGGTCACCCATCCAACTGGTAACCACGCTCGACGCTGCTTAACTTGGCTGGGGGAAAGCGAGTGCTCCGACCACTGAGCTATCCCGTCCCCAGTAGCAGGATAGAGCGTGTTCAAAGAATCAAACCCTATCCACTAGAGAATCTGGCGAGCTAACTCTTCGCCAGGCCAAGGCAGCTGGTCCATCCCTTCGCTTGCCTCTCTGTCTGTCTGTCTGGCTGTCTGTCTGGATCTGTCTACTTGTATTTCTACTTCTCCGCCTCTTTCTTTCTCTGTGCATAAGTACCTCTCTCTCCCTGTCTGCCTGTCCCTTCCAGTTAGCGGGACAGTCTCATGCATAAGAACATGACCCCCGGGAGGTGTTGGCTGTGGGGCCCTGGCGCTGTGCCTGACAAGCCGTGTCAGTGTGCAGTCTGTTCCTTCACACCGCCTCCCAGTCAGAGTTTGGCACCATCTCCTGTGGCATGGGTGTCTGTTTCCTTGTAGTTTTCAGCTCGCTCTCTCTCTACCTCTCTCTCTCTCGCTCTCTCTCTATCTCTCTCTCTCTCTCTCTCTCTCGCTCTCGCTCTCTTTCCTTTTTTAAAATTTATTTATTTATATTATCTAATTAGTTATTCTTTTATATATTCTTTTATATCGAGGATGGGTGACCGTTTGCACGCCCAGTTCACCCAGCTGTAAATGGGTACCTGCCCTCTTTAGGGTCAGGGAAGGTAAAGTAGCGAGAGAGAAGAGATGGGCGCCGCCCTCAATATGCTGGTCCCCTAGAGAAGTGAGGTCTCTGACGCCTCGCTCCCCTACGACCTTATAGGTTATGGGACACCTTTACCTTTATCCTGCTACTGCCGGAAGTGAGTTTGTTAGGGACTCATTGGAAGTCTGACGCAGTCCGGCATATTACGCTGTACGGGTGTAAATTTTTGAGTGTCGCTTAGAGATGTTGATCAGCATTGCGCGTGTTTGTCTCTCTCTCCGGGATGACAGACTGAAAATAGTATTTATTTATTTATTTTATTTATTTATTTATACCACTTTAACCCACGCAGATTTCTCTGCGTGAAATTTGGGATGCTCTTCCCGGGGAGAGCGCGTCGCCAAAAGAGCAGCGCCACCCCCCTTTTATTTTTTTACCTGTTTGAAACTGTATTTGTTTCACTATCAGAGTGGCTTCTTTCAAAGAATTTTGCCAGGGACAACTCTCTTGTTGCCGTGGGTTCTTTTACGTGCGCTGAATAATTTTGTATAAGACACGGGACCTCGGTTTTTCATCTCATCCGAAAGACTAGCGCCTAGACCACCACTCATGGCCTAATCGATGGTCGGGTCCAAACGGGATTTGAACCCCCGCACACTTCCAACCCGGACTTTTCGCTTTCTAGACAGGCGCGTTACCTCTAGGCCACCGATCATGGGAAGCAAAGAGTACAGTCCTCAAAGCCCGTGCACCTGCAAAGCGTCATCATGATAATCATGACACATCGCCATTGACCATCATGCAAAGACAGAACAGTGTGTGGGATATAGTGGCCCTGGTGCTCAGCTTTCTGTGGACGATTGCCCTCAGGGTTTGATAAGACGACTGTGTGGGTTAGGGCGGTGAGACTGGGAGTGATAAAGGTGAGACAGACCAGGACGTGGGCATTTCGTAAACTCAATAGATAGATAGATAGATAGATCGATAGATAATAGATAGATAGATAGATAGATAGATAGATAGATAGATAGAAAGATATATAGATAGATAGATAGATAGATAGATAAATAGATACATAGATAAATAGATATATATAGATAGATAGATAGATAAATAGATAGATGGATAAATAGATAGATAGATAGATAGGTAGATAGATAGATAGATAGATAGACATATAGATAGATAGATAGATAGACAGGCAGACAGATAGATAGATAGATAGATAGATAGATAGATAGATAGATAGATAGATAGATAGATGGACAGATAAATAGATAGATAGATAGATAGATGGATAGATGGATGGATAGATGTATAGATAGATGGATAGACAGACAGACAGACAGATAGATAGCTAGATAGATAGATGAACATCTAGATAGATAGATAGATGGATGGATAGATGGATAGATAAATGAATAGATAGATAGATAGATAGATAGATGGATAGATGGATAGATAGATAGATGGATAGATAGATAGACAGACAGATAGATAGATAGATGGACAGATAGATGGATAGATGGATAGATAGATAGATAGATAGATAGATGGACAGATACATAGATAGATGATAGATAGACAGCCAGACAGCCAAACAGATCGATAGATATATACATACATACATACATACATACATACATACATGCATACATACATACATACATACATACATACATACATACATACATACATACATACATACATACATACATACATACATACATACATACATACATGCATACATACATACATATCCAGAGGAGTCAGTGGAGACTTTCTTTTTTTTTTTTCTTTACATACATACATACATACATACATACATACATGCATACGTACGTACATACATACATACATACATATCCAGAGGAGTCAGTGGAGATTTTCTTTCCCTGTAGTGCTGCTGACCTGTTTTGCTCCCCCCCCTCCCCCACACACACACCCCCCCATCCCCTCTTATCACCCCCCCCCTCCTCCAAATCAAAGTTGGCTTTGTTCACCTGTGTACTGGCCCTACAGGGCAGACAGACCTCGGGGCCATGTAGGACTTGTTGTTGCTGTTGTTGCTGGGGTCGACGTCGTTATTGCTGTTGTTCTTCATTCCCCACCGGCAAAACCTCAGGGTCACCCAGACACATTCACGGCATCTGGAGCTTCACCGTTACACTGGGGAGCAGGTGGTTAGAACATTGCGCTCGCAATCTGACGACCCGGGTTCGATTCCCGTTCAAGGGGATATTTTCCGATGGAGTTAACATCAGTGCAGACTCCACTCTCCCCCAAAAGTCCATCGGATGAGACTATAAACCGAGACCCCGTGTGCGAACCAGCCGCCATGGCGCAGTGGTTAGCGCCTTGGGTTACGGACTGGAAGGTCGCGGGTTCGATTCCCATAAGAGTCATAGGGATTTTTCGGACACCAACAGGATCCTACCCAGAGTGAGTGTGCTGTAGGCTCAGTGGGAAGACTGGAACCACACAGTCGAGCTTCATCCACTTAACGGATGCGAGTTTGAGAGTGTTGCTCAAATTACCTGACCAACACTGCAGATGTCTGTATCTCTCGGGCCCGGTTGACGCCGGGATATATTATGATAGTAAGCGTAGAGTACAACCCTGTCAAGTAGTCTCAAAGCATATGCACTTCCACAGCAGCATAATTACGTCATCCTCATTGTCATTGATCATCATGCAATTAAAAAAATTGCCTCTGATTCGGTGGTTCCAGTTGCTCTGGTCTCATGGTGACCTCAGATACGGTTTGCCCATACACTTCTGTGCCTGTGGTGAGTTTGTGTCAAAGCCTTTGGGGTTGGAGGTTCGCGGGGGACGGTCGTTGGAGGGACGTTGTGGTGGTTGCCACCTCGGGTGGGCAACTCACTCAGTCTGGCTCCGCGACTGAGCTAATACTGTCGTTAGTAGGGGGATTAGTAGGTGATGTCCTGCGTATGTTAGCTCAGAACAGGCACCACTGAACACCGCCAAAGTGACCCAGCAGCAGTGCAGGGCCCCTCTGGCTGGTGGCCTCACGGCGGCCTGATAGTGATTGACTCCCTGTGGACCTCCGACTCTGAGGATGAGACATAAGGAATCTGGGTATGGTTGTGGCGGGGAGATTGGAATGAGCGGCGTGGGAACAGCAGGATTGGAGATCACAGAAGATGAGGCAGCAAAAAACAACATCTCACGCACACGTTAAATTTTGTTCCGCATTTCGTAAGAGTAGGCCATTGTGTGCCGGTGGGAACAGATGACAGAATTTACAAAACGGCATACACACGGGGACAGGATGTAAAAAAAGCATATAAGTGCTTTTTCCATTATCCTCGATATAAAAGAATAAATAAATATAAAAGAATAAATAAATAAATAAAAATAAATCCTCGAAATAAAAGAATAAAATTAAAATAAAAACAATAAGTACAGACTGGAGTTTGCAGGTAAGTTTGTTTTCAAGCTCCGCGGTTCACCAATGATGCGTGTGCAACCGTGTTCATGCATCATTAAGGCAGCTGCACTCAGACCGTGGGGATGGTATCTGAACACAGCACCCGTGTGTATGGGTGTTTTTTAAACACTTTGTCATCCGTTCCTACCAGCACAACATGGCCTTCTTTTTTTGGAAGGTGGAATGGGTTTTAATATGTGCCCAAGAAAGTACAGAGTGTTATTTAAGACGGAGACAATTACAATATAATATTTTAAAATCATAATAGAGGACGGGATAGCCTAGTGGTTAGAACATTGCGCTCGCAATCTGTCGACCCGGGTTCGATTCCCCTTCAAGGGGATATTTTCCTCTGAAATTAACATCAGTAGTGCCGACTTCACTCTCCCCAGAAGTCCTTGGGATGAGACTTTAAACCGAAGCCTCGTGTGCAAACGCACGCAGAACATTTTGCGCACACGTTAAATCCTGTTCCGCTTTTCGTAAGAGTAGTCCATTGTGTGCCGGTGGGAACATATGACAAAATTTACAAAGCTGCATATACACGGGGACTGGATGTAATAAAGCACATACGTGCTTATTCTATTATTCTCGATTTAAAAGAATGAAATAAAAAAATAAATACATAAAATAAAAATTAAATAAAAATAAAACAGCATTAATTTGTAAAGTGGCATTTTGAACTTACCTTATTAAATAACAAAGCTTTTGACCTTAACATGATTTTGTCATTCATATGTATGTCAGTTATCTAAAGAATAAAGTTCTAACATATCACCATAGCTCAGCTTCATCCAGACACAAGCCTTTCTTATATAATAATATTATTTCAAAATCCTAAACCATCTGTGCAAGTAGTCTGTTGCGTACTCAAAAACGCAAACATGCATGTGTGCTGATGTTCGTACATAAACAGTGGGTGTGTGCGTGTGAATGTATATATTTGAATTTGTACAAACTATTGATTGTAACTGGCTGCATGTGAATGAGTGAGGTGAACGAAAGCGCTATGATTTGGGTTTTTTTTTCAAGATATGGCGCTATATAAATTGCATGTATTATTATTATTATTAATCGATGGAGGGAAAAGTTTCGGGTCCAAACGGGATTTGAACCACCGCACACTTCCAACCCGGACTTTTCGCTTTCTAGACAGGCGCGTTACCTCTAGACCACCGATCATGGGAAGCAAAGAGTACAATCCTCAAAGCCAGTGCACCTGCAAAGCGTCATCATGATAATCATGACACATCGCCATTGACCATCATGCAAAGACAGAACAGTGTGTGGGATATAGTGGCCCTGGTGCTCAGCTTTTTGTGGACTATTGCCCTCAGGGTTTGATAAGACGACTGTGTGGGTTAGGGCGGTGAGACTGGGAATGATCAGGGTGAGACTGAGTAGGATGAGCATTTTGGAAACTCAATAGATAGATAGTTTGATAGATAGATAGATAGATAGATAGGTAGATAGATAGACAGATCGATCGATCGATAGATACATAGATCAATAGATAGATAGATAGATTGATATATAGATAGAGAGCCAGACAGCCAAACAGATTGAGAGATAGATACAAATCCACATACATACATACATACAGATAGATAGATAGATAGATAGATAGATAGATAGATAAATAGATAGATAGATAGATAGATAGATAGATAGACAGCCAAACAGATAGAGAGATAGAGAGATAGATACATATCCACATACATACATACATACATACATACATACATACATACATACATACATGCATCATGCTTGCATACATACATACATACATATATACATACAGACAGACAGACAGACAGACAGACATACATACATGCATACATACATACATACATACATACATACATACATACATACATACATACATACATACATACATACATACATACATACATACATACATACATACATACATACATACATACATACATACATACATACATACATACATACATACATACATACATACATACATACATACATACATACATACATACATACATACATACATACATACATACATACATACATACATACATACATACATACATACATGCATACATACATACATACATACATACATACATACATACATACATACATATCCAGAGGAGTCAGAGGAGATTTTCCTTCCTTTAGTGCTGCCGACCTGTTTTGCCCCCCCCCTTCCAACACCCCACCCCACCCTCTTACCCCCCCCCCCCTCCCAAATCAAAGTTGGCGTTGTTCACCTGTGTACTGGCCCTACAGGGCAGACAGACCTCGGGGTCATGCAGGACTTGTTGTTGCTGTTGTTGCTGGGGTCGACGTCGTTATTGCTGTTGTTCTTCATTCCCCACCGGCGAAACCTCAGGGTCACCCAGACACATTCACGGCATCTGGAGCTTCACCGTTACACTGGGGAGCAGGACAGCCTAGTGGTCAGAACATTGCGCTCGCAATCTGACGACCCGGGTTCGATTCGCGTTCAAGGGGATATTTTCCTATGGAGTTAACATCAGTGCAGACTCCACTCTCCCCCAAAAGTC
>CM054141.1:6299056-6341556 GCA_028751875.1 Rapana venosa
TCTGTCTTTCTATCCATTTATCGATATATCCATCTATATACTTATTTATCTATCTATATATTCATATATCTATCTGTCTGTCCATCTATCTTCCTATCTATCTACCCATCTGTCTATCTGTTAGTCTATATGCCTGTCTATCTATTGATTCAAGCCTTACGTCTTTGTCCTATATGGCTACTGATACCAGTGGTAAAAGTGGTCACTGGTGGCAGCACTGCACATGCTGCGGCATTCGTTCTCTAGGGAGCATGCATCATTGATGACAGCGGATGACAGGGCACTCAGCCTGATGGTCAGACAGCACCGTGCTGCCTGAGGCTGCACGCTGATGGCTTCTGCACAGACTAGACACTGATGGTGATGCTGATGGTGACACTGATGGTGATGCTGATGGTGACACTAATGGTGATGCTGATGGTGACACTGATGGTGATGCTGATGGTGATGCTGATGGTGACACTGATGGTGATGCTGATGGTGACACTGATGGTGATGCTGATGGTGATGCTGATGGTGATGCTGATGGTGATGGTGATGGTGATGCTGATGGTGACACTGATGGTGACACTGATGGTGATGCTGATGGTGCACTGTTGGTGATGCTGTTTGTGTTTTTGAACATATGTGTTTTACGTTGTGTTTTGTTTTGTTCCACCATTTCCACAAAAATACAGACAGCATAGATTGACAAAACAACCTCTCTTCTGTCTCTCTGACTCTGTCTGTCTGTCTTTTCTCTGGTCTCTCGTCTCTGTCTCTGTCTGCTGCCCTGTCCTGTGTTCTGTGTTCTGTCTGTCTCTCGTCTCTCTCTCTCTCTCTCTCTCTCTCTCTCCTTTCTTCTCTCTCTTCTCTCTCCCCTCTCTCTTAAAGCAATTCAATATTCTTGTAATTTTTTTAATCGGAATATGGAAATCAGTCTGAATAGTTATGAAAACTGGAATCTAATTTCATTTTAAAAGATAAAACGAGTTAGCATGGGGAAAACTATGAGACACCCAAACACCCACATAAAAACATTAAATTTGAATTTGCCAATCCAGATGGTTGCAGAGATGGTAAAAAGAATCTTGTCTGATAAAAGGAATAGGTAATAAAACACAAGATGGACTTTAAATCCTTTGAAGAACACCTCCACGTTCCTGAATTGTCAGCAGCAGATTCTTTTATTTTACAGGATCTGGACATTTTCCTTGGAGCTCTTTTCAGGCGTAATAGTTATGCATAAACCAGATTGAAATGTTAAAGTGGCGTTGATAAATTTCCAACAACGAAGCTCGCAAAGTATGTGATTTCACAGAATACGCTTTAACGTAAAGCAATATAAAATGACACCCTTGTTTTTTTTTTTGAAGAAAGGGATACTGAGTGAGAGAGACAACAGACACAGTGCAGCAAAGGAGTTCTTCAAGTGTGTGAAAAAAAGTGACAGGCATTTAAACGTATCTGTAGAGAAACATGGTTTCAATGTAGTCATACCAATTATAAAGAATACTCCCCCAAACCAGATATACTTTTGCTTCGTGCTTGTACAAAATGGTTTTGTTCTAAAAGTATTTGAGGTGGGAATAAAGATTCTGTTTTTATACCACATTTAAAGTCACGAGATTTCTCTGCGTGAAATTCGGGCTGCCCTCCCCGGGAAGAGCGCGTCGCCACAAGAGCAGCGCCACCTTTTGTTTGTCTGCAACTGTATTTGTTTCCCTATCAGAGTGACATTTTTCTAAGAATTTTGCCAGGACAACTCTCTTGTTGCCGTGGGTTCTTTTACGTGCGCTGAATAATTTTGTGAACACGGGGCCTCAGTTTATCGTCTCATCCGAAAGACTAGCGCCCAGACCACCACTCATGTGAGAGAGAGACAGACAGACAGAGATAAAGACAGACAGACAGACAGAGAGAGACAGACACAGAGACAAAGAGAGAGGTGCTTAACACTCCAGCTATGACGGGTTTTATCTTATCTCCATGTTTTTCTGAAAACCTGTTTATGGCTCTACCCCAAAGGACTATCATTTCTGCTGATCTATCACAGAGCTCTAAAAGAGTGTTCCACTTTCAAGGAGGACTTTGTCGCTGATGAAAGAATATGGCTCTGTGGTATCTAGACAGTAAGTTCTGTAAGGACCACATCAAATTGTATCTTCATGCTCTGGTTTTTGTTGGTTTTTTTTTTGGGGGGGTGCCTTTCTTTTTGTGTTATGCCTGTCTACCTGTCTGTATGTCTGTATGTCTGCCTGTCTGTCTGTTACACACACACACACATACACACACACACACAAACACACGCACACACAAAAGCACGCATACAGAGATAGAGAGGGAGAGGAGAGGAAGGAGAGAGAGAGAGAAGGAGAGAGAGAGAGAGAGAGAGAAGAGAGAGTAGGAGAGAGAGAGAGAGAGAGAGAGAGAGAGAAGAGAGAGAGAAAGGAAAGAGAAAGAAAGAGAAAGAAAGAGACAGAGAGACAGATAAACAGACAGACATGCAGACAGACAGACAGACGAGACAGAGAGAGATAGACAGACAGACACATACAGGCAGACAGACAGACAGACAGACAGAAAGGCAGGCAGACAGAGACAGACAGAGATAGAGAGACAGACAGACAGACAGACAGACAGGCAGCAGACAGATGAAGAATGGGTATTGACCACTGGCCAGTCTTTGATGTTTTCAATCATCATGAAGGGTAGGACAGACCAGACCTTTTCCCCTGCCTTCAGTCCTATCGATCAGCATCTGGTCACAGAGAAATACTGCCCTGAGGGGGTTGCTATAGAAGAAATAAAAGGACCAAACTCTTCTGAAGCTTCTAAAACCTACGAATAAAAAGGCGTCATGTATCAAAGAAAATGTAAAACAGTCTGTGTGCAAGCCAGCTATTCTATTTCCCTCTTGGTTTTGTTTTTTTTTCTTTACTAGACTCACGCAAAATCTGTTTGTATTCAATAACACAAAAACGCACATTGACCATCTATCGGAACGTCGGGTTTGGGTACAATGCTGAAAGGATGCAACCAGCTACTATACATGCAAAACAGGAGTTATCTGCCCTCTTCCTATACACCAGGCGTAATTGTGGGAGGCAAGACCCAGCACATCTGACTAGAATCACTTGCATACAAATGACCGAGCACAGCCACGTCAGGATTTGCTGAAGCATCCATGATGCTGTTGCAGGGAAAACAATAGCTCTCTGTGATGACATGCTGTGCCAGCAAGACAGGAACAAACGGCAGAACATATCAACATTAAAATGTTTGTTGTAGTTGTCGGGCGTTCCCTAGATTGACCTTCTAAGGGTCACCCAGGATGTGCACTTCGTCTCACCCACCACACCTGCAACAGTCTGTCTCCAGCTAGGCTGACCGTTCGAGGGCTGTTGCTCCCCTCACATACAGTTGCTTGTTCTTGTTCTTTGTCTGTTCTCTGGTGCATTCGTCTAACAGTGTTTGTCTTGCTTGTTTTTATAGTTATCTCAATCTGTCTGCAAATCTATACACAGGCTTTTTATAGATCATTTTTTTCTGCCGTCTTTTTTGTGCAGTTTTCTCCTATTTTCTTTTCTTTTTTGTGTGTTTTCATGTAAACTTGCATAAACTGTAGTATTCGCTACATTGAAAGTTTACTATAACACTCTTATTGCTTGGGGGTGCAATTACTCAAAAGCAAAGAAATCTAATTCGTTATGAAGGGGCTACAAAACGCATCGCTAGAGAACACATGTCGAGGTAGATGTCATAAGAAACTTAAATGAACAAGGGCGTGTTCATTAGAACACTAGAAACAATACAACAACAACAACAACACACTCACACAGAGGCACAGATTGCAGATTGGAGAGAGGACTAGAGTGAGCCAAGAACAAGATTGAGAGAGAAGAAGAGCGAGGAGAGCAAGGGAGGAAATTTATAGTTTGCTGGGATGTTGTTGTTGTTTTTCTGTCTCAACTATGTGAGTTCTGTCGCATTCCAATGCTTGCTAACTTTAATCCCTCCGACCTAGCAATACCCAAATTCGTATCGACCCGGGTTCGATTCCCGTTCAAGGGGATATTTTCCCCTGGAGTTAACATCAGTGCCGACTCCACTCTCCCCAAAAGTCCTTTGGATGAGACTATAAACCGAGGCCCCGTGTGCGAACGCTTGGAGAACATCTTGCACGCACGTTAAACCCTGTTCCGCTTTTCGAAGAGTAGGCCATTGTGTGCCGGTGGGAACAGATGACAAAATTTACAAAACCGCATACACACAGGGACTGGATGTTAAAAAGCATATAACTGCTTATTCCATAATCCTCGTAATAAAAGAATAAAAAATAAATAAATAAATAAATCCTCAGATGTGCCTATTCCGCGCTAACACGCGCAGGACACAGCACGCTAAGCCCTCTTCTGACGATGATAATAGTCTGGCTGCGGGGCCAGAGTGGGTAAGACACCCACCCGAGTCATAACCGCAACAATATCCCGCAACGACCTCCCCTCCAGACTCCCCAACCCTGAAGGCTTTGATACACACTCACTACAGGCACAGAGATAATGAGAAACTGGCACTGTGGTCACCATGAAACCAGTGCATCCGAAGCCACCGAATCAGAGACAGTTTTCTTTCACCAGCCATGGAAAGTGGTGATGAGAATGGTGCAAAGCTGCTAAGGAAGTGCGTGTGCTTTGAGGTGTCTTGACAAGGTTGTACTCTAAGCTTCTTATCATATTTTTTTTCATTTTTCATTTTTTATTTTACCACTTTAAGTCACGAGATTTCTCTGCGTGAAATTCGGGCTGCACCACCCTTGTTTGTTTGTCTCTGCAACTGTAATTGTTTCCCTATCAGAGCGGCTTTTTTCTAAGAATTTTGCCAGGGAGAACTCTCTTGTTGCCGTGGGTTCTTTTACGTGCGCTGAATAATTGTGTGTAACACACGGGATCCCGGTATATCGCCTCATCCGAAAGACTAGCGCCCAGACCACCACTCATGGTCTAATGGATGGGGGAAAAGTTTCAGGCCCAAACGGGATTCGAGCCCCCGCACACTTCCGACCCGGACTTTTCGCATTCTAGACAGGCGCGTAACCTCTAGACCACCGATCCACCTACGCTACGTACTCTACGCTTCTTATCATAATGATTATATCCTAGCATCAACCTGCAGTAGTGCTGGCCACGTATTTTGAATATAACTCTCAACATCACATCCGTGTAGTAGATGAAACTGGACTATGGTTGTGTGGTCCCAGTCTTCCCAGTCAGCTCATAGCAAACTTCTTCTGACTAGGCGCCGGCCTGAGTCCGAAAAATCACTATGACTCTTGTAGCATTCGAACCCTTGACTCTCCAGCCTGTAGACAAAGGTGCTAACCACTGGGGCGGCTGACTACACAGGAATCTGCGCATTGTAATGTTGCCCAGAAGGGAGAGAGAAAGAAAGAGAGAGAGAGAGAGAGAGAGAGAGAGAGAGAGAGAGAGAGAGAGAGAGAGAGAGAGAGAGAGAGAGGTCCATGATATAACCATCGGTTAGTCTATGGCCCTCTCCATCTTCATCAAGTGAAAGACAGAGCGGGCGTTTCCCTGCCTCCAGGAAGATTGATCCACTCATGCTCTCCAGAGCCAGTGTTGGCCAGGAGACCTGCTATTGCTGGACAGGGAGCGTAAAACCTTCTACACGGCAAACACCCCGACTGGAAAGGACAGAATGGATGGATTGAACTACACCACAGAGTCCTGCCATGGACAGCCGCTCACTCTATTCCCCTTAGCCTAGCTACTCTGGGAAAGAAACAACAACAACAAGAACAACAAACAAACAAAAGAAGAAAACCACATCGAAAGTCTTTCCTAGTCAAACCAGAAAAAGGTACATGAGCCATTTTGCTAACGTCATGTCTGACACACAAGTGTAAGGTCCAGAGGCCTACTATAAATGCAAAACAGCAGTCCTCTCTCTCCTCCTCCTCCTCTGCATGCAATGGAATGGTCTGCTTCTGCGGCTCAACACGCGCCACCCAGAACAGTTGCATACAAATCACAAGACAGACAGACCCATAGCAGCAGTGGCTGAAACAGGCCAGTGCTGGAATGGACACGACGCATGTCTTTGATGACCAATATGCTGCATCAGCAGACAGGGAAGAATGGTAGAACACGTTCCCACGAGAGACTGGCAAGATTCGGAGCATAAACTATGTTGTCTTCAGCTTCGTGTAGTTACTATAGTCATCATTAGTGAGCATAACGAGATTGAACTAGTACACTGATAATAAACGAAATGTTTATATTTATGCATGCACACACACACACACAAATATATCTTCTATCTTATATATTCTATATTCATTCTATCTATATATATATATATAAGAAGAGAGTGAGAGAGAAGAGAGAAGAATAAAGTTGTGTGATGTTATATAATATAAACATTTCGTGATTATCATATGTAATAGTCAATCATATTTAAGATGAAATAATATAATACAGATGAGACAGATGGAGAGAGGATGGATGGATAGATGGTCTTAGTAATACAGACATATATATAGATAGATTGATAGATAGATATATTGATAGATAGATATATAGGTAGGTAGGTAGATAGATAGATGGATAGATGGAAAGAGAGATAGGTAGAGAGATAGAGAGATAAAGAGATTATCTATTACACTGTTATATGTGATAAAACGGTGTGTGTTTTTGTGTGTGTGCATATACCTACAAACGCATACACGATATCTTACTATAAGGTTTATAGTAATTTCTAAGCACGTGAAATCATTGTGCTCAGTTTAATATCCCATACCAAGAATCCTGCTCACAGATGTGCCTGTGTCTTTCTGTCTGTCTCTCTGTCTCTCTGTGTCAATATCTCTGTTTTCTGTCTTTCTGTCTGTCTCTGTATCACTTTATCTCTGTCTTTGTCTCCGTTTCTCTCTCTCTCTCTGTGCGTGTATCCATGAGTGAGCATGACTTAAGATGTAACAAATGATGGTTATGACGATTACGATGAATGTGATGACCGCCATGTCGATGACTTAAACAACAACCACGATTGCAAAGAGAATAATACCGATGCTGCTGCTGCTGCTGACGATGACGACGACAACGACAACGACGACGACGACGACGACGATGATGATGATAGAGGCGAGTGTTGATTGCTGTCAGTATCAACTTTCAGTGCAGCCCAGCCTCAATGTCTTTGGAACCTAACCTACAAATTCGGCGCCACCATCGCCTCCCCTTCCAACCAAAAAAAACCCAAACAGAACCAACAAACAAAAACCCACACCAACAGTTGCACAAGCGCAAATTGCAGAAACTGTCACTGGCTTGCACGCACATGGCAAATCATGTGCCAGACCCCCCTCCCCCCAAAAAAAACAACAACAAAAAACGAAATCAGGCAGAGTTCATCGACCTTCATCTGCTCCAACCAATCAATGTATGAGGTTAAAGTAACCGAGCAACATTAAGATACAGCCCTTGACAATTGTGAAGTCAAAATATAATATGAACTAATGTAGGTACCAACGTTTAAAGCTTGTCATGCACAGTGTATAACGTTGAAATCACCCAAATTGTTACATCTTACAATACTGTAAAAGAAAAGCAAGCAAGCTAGCCATCAGACAAGGAAACAAACAAACAAAAACTACGTGTAGTTTGTGAATATCTCAAGGGACTGAACTCCAGCGGTGCATGAAATGACAATTACGCAAATGGGAAACGACGCATCGGGTTAAATCTCGTTGCTTTTAATGCATTATTCAGACCAGGAAAACAAAAAGCAAAGTCCACCAAACAAGCGGCAGGGAAATATGTTGGCGTGCTTTTCCAATTTTGTTTCTTCCGCCTGTGCATGTGCAACATGTCCAATGCAAAAGCAAAGTAGCGTGTAAAAACTGCCACCCCTGTGTTTTCCTTCCCCACCGGGCAAATTAAACATCACTTTCACATAGTATCCAAGGGAGGTACTAAAGAGGATGAATTCAGTGCGCACTTATAGCTCATAAGACCCTTACCTTTCGAATTGATAGTTAAACAGGGGGCGGGGTAGCCTAGTAGTTAGAACGTTGTGTTTGTCAGCTGACGGCCCAGGGTCGAGCACCCACTGCAGCCCCTGCTTTAGAGGGTTTTACCCTGGAGTTCACATCAGTTCTGACTACACTCCTTCGCACCAGACTATCAACCGAGGCCGCGTGTATAAACGCACGTAGAACATCGAGCGCACAGGTGAAAACCCGTTCCGCATTGAGGAAGAGTAGGCCATTTTGTGTCGGTATAAACGGATGACAAAATTTTTAAAAAATCCAACAACGCACACACACAGATGTGTTTAGACACTATTCCCAAAGTCGGAATGCGGCTACCTTAAATTGGCGGGGGGAGGGGGTGATGATGGTGGTGGTGGTAACACACTCCTATACGCAAAATCTCACTGTTGGTGAACCTCGGAATTCTGACCTAGGAATAAAAAACAACAACAACCAAGAACTCAACAGGGCTGGTTGATCCTGCCATGTTCTTGTATAATATCCTCAGAAAAGCCACGACAGCAAGCCTACACCCTACATGTTCTCACCGTCCTTAAAGCGACACTATCCTCTGTTGACTACTGTACAAAGACCAGGGGCACGCAGGTTTGTTTCTGCAGGAAAGGTGATTGGCCATTCTATGAAGACAGCTTGAATTGTAAGACTGCAACCGTCCCAGGTCAATTTCATCAGTAGCACATCTCTCTCTCTCTGTGTCTCTCTCTGTGTGTCTCTCTCTCTCTGTGTCTCTCTCTGTGTATGTGTCTCTCTCTCTCTCTCTCTCTCTCTCTCTCTCCTCTTCTCTCTCTCTCTCTCTTCTCTCATCTTCTCTCTCTCTCTCTCTCTCTCTCTGGACTGGATGTAAAAAAGCACATGTGTGCTTATTCATTATCCTCGAAATAAAGATTTTGTCATTGTCATTGTCATTGTCATTGTCATTGTCATTGTCTCTCTCTCTCTCTCTCTCTCTCTCTCTCTCTCTCTCTCTCTCTCTCTCTCTCTCTGATTGCTGATTGCTGCCTTTGGTTGTTGAAATGAATGAAGGCTATGCGAGTGTGGATGGTGGTAGTGTGAATGTATATTTATGTGTGAGGGAAATTTGGATGTGTATAGATATGAAATTAGTCAATGCGTATTGATTGGCTGGTTTATTATCTAGTTGAAGGATAATGTGAGTAGTTGATTGCATGTATTATACCTAACTGGTTTAGTTTATTGTCAGCTTCATTGTGTATATGCTATGCATTTCTTCATGTTTGTTTGCCTTTGTTATTTTTTACTCGAGGGCATGGTGTAAAGAAGCCCCTGGCTTATCCATTTACCCTCATTAAAACATTCTAGTTCGAGTTCTCTGTCTGTCTGTCTGTCTGTCTGTCTGTCTCTGTCTCTCTCTCTCTCTCTCTCTCTCTCTCTCTCTCTCTCTTTCTCTTGGGGACTGGATTGAAATAAGTGCATGAGTGCGTATTCCATTATCCTCGAGATAACAAAACAGATTAATAAATAGATTAATAAAAATAAAAAATAACATATAAATAAATAACAAATAAATACATCCATCTCTCTCTCACGAACACACACATACGAACGTATGTGTGAGCACACACGCGCACACACACACACATACACACACACAAACACATACACACACACAAACACATACACACACACACTACACACACACACACACACACACACACACACACACACACACACACACACACACACACACACACACACACACACACACACACACACACACACGACTACTCGAATTCTGAAGGTTGTCCAGCTATTTCGCAACAACTACATAGATGGTTCCAGATTGACAGTGGCCACGTGTCCATCCCTCCCCTGGCTAAATGCAGGTGGTGGTGTACACTTCCTTTGGGGACCGTCTCTTAGCTGCTGTCACACGCATGGGTCAACATCAGCTACTGCCAAGCCCCCATGAAAGCCCGGATCAATGTGCTTTAAAAAAATGTCTGATATGGCGATGCTCTCCAATTTCAATGATCTTCACTTTCAGTAATGTTGGAAAAGGTGACATTTTAACACACACACACACACACATACACACACACACATACACACGTGTCAGAACATTGCGTTCGCAATCTGACGACCTGGGTTCGATTCCCGTTCAAAAGGATATTTTCCTCTGGAGTTAACATCTGTGCAGACTCCACTCTCCCCCAAAGTCCTTCAGATGAGATTATAAATCGAAGCCACGTGTGCAAATGCACGCAAAACATATTGCGCACATGTTAAAACCTGTTCCGCTTTTTGGAAGAGTAGGCCATTGTGTGCCGGTGGGAACGGATGACAACATTTACAAAACTGCATGCACACGGGATTGGATGTAAAAAAGCACACAAGTACTTATTTCTTTTTCCTCGATATAAAAGAAAAAATAGAACACACACACACACAAACGACCAATCGAATTCTGAACGTTGTCCAGCTATTTCGCAAGAACTACATAGATGGCTCCAGATTGACAGTGGCTACGTGTCCATCCCTCCCCTGGCTAAATGCAGGTGGGGGTGTACACTTCCCTTGGGGACCGCCTCTTAGCCGCTGTCACAGGCATGGGTCAACATCAACTACTGTCAAGCCCCCATGAAAGCCAGGATCATTGTGTTTAAAAAATGTCTGATATGGCGATGCTCTCCAATTTCAATGATCTTCACTTTCAGTAATGATTGAAAAAGGTGACATTTTACCACACACACACACACACACACACACACGCACACACACACACACACACACACACACACACACACACACACACACACACACACACACACACATTACTCAAAGAGAGTAAAACAAAACCAGATGTTTTAATCACCAGCAGAGGTATATGTTGTCGGAGAACAAAGCAAGAATAAACGTGTATCTGTTACCGATTTTTCAGAAGCTTTTCCTCTGTGTGTGCGTGTGTGTGTGTGTGTGCGCACGCGTCCCTGCGTGCCTGCGTACGTGCGTGCGCGTGTGTGTATTTATTTATTTATTTAATTTGAGGATAATGGAATAGGTATTTATGTGCTATTTTCATATAGTCCCTGCGTGTATGCAGTTTTGTCAATTTTATCATCCGTTCCCACCGGTACACAATAGCCTACTCTTCCGAAAAGCAGAACGGATTTTAACGTGTACGCAAGATGTTGTGCGTGCTTTCGCACACAGGACCTCAGCTTCTAGTCTCATCCGTAGGACTTTTGGGGACAGTGGAGTCTGCACTGATGTTAACTCCAGAGGAAAAATCCTCTTGAATGAGATTTGAACCTAACTGCTCGTGCCTCTATGCCCATAAACTGAAGCGCGTTTGTATGATGCATAAAAAAATCATCATGTATTTATAAACTTTGAGAAAATCTACCTGATTCTACTGAATCCATTTACAAATTCATGACGTGTTTCTCCTCCGCCATGGCATGCTGGGATATGGCCGAATGCATGCTGGGTAAACCTGTCAACTTCCGACACAACCTGATAGCCTCCATTTTCATTGCTATGGAGACTGGGAATGGAAACCAGCGCAGATGGCTGTACTCTTTTCGAATGGCATATTCACTGTTTCTTCTGAAAGCAGCCGACCCCTTCCCTCCCCGCCACTGCATTCTGTTCTCTCTTTGTTTGTCTGTCTGTCTGTATTTCACAAACCATTTTTTTAAAAATTTATTTTATACCACTTAAAGTCACGAGATTTCTCTGCGTGAAATTCGGGCTGCTCTCCCTGGGGAGAGCGCGTCGCCACAAAAGCAGCGCCACCTTTTTTTTTTCTTTTGGTCTGCAACTGTATTTGTTTCCCTATCAGGGTGTTTTTTTTATAGAATTTTGCCAGGGACAACTTACTTGTTGCCGTGGGTTCTTTTACGAGCGCTGAAAATTTTTGTAACACACGGGACCTCGGTTTATCGTCTCATCCGAAAGACTAGCGCCCACACCATCACTCATGGTCTAATGGATGTGGAAAAATTTCGGGCCCAAACGGGATACAAACCACGCACACACCCGACCCGGACTTTTTCCATTCTAGACAGGCGCGTTATCTCTAGACCACCGATCCACAGACACACACACACACACACAACACACACACACACACACACACACACACACACACACACACACACGCACGCACGCACGTACTCACACACACACACACACACACACACACACACACACACACACACACACACACACACACACGTACGCACGCACGTACTCTCTCTCTCTCACACACACACACACACACACACACACACACACACACACACACACACACACACACACACACACGTACACACACATTCACACAATCCTTTGGATGAGGCTATACACCGAGGTTCCGTGTGCCGACGCACAGAGATCATCTTGCAGGCTTACCCGTGTTAAAACATGAAATGCCTTTTTGGAAAGAGTAAGTGGTTGTGAGCCTGCGGGATAAAACAACAAAGCTTCCAAACCACATGTACTGCGGAACTGGATTATAAATGCATGTGAGTGCTTGTTTATAAGTCTTGAAACAAATAATAAAAAATAAACACCACTTACACACACACACACACACACAACACACACACACACACACACACACACACACACACACACACGCGCGCGCGCGCGCATACGGGATAGCCTAGTGGTCAGAACATTGCGCTCGCAATCTGACGACCCGGGTTTGATTCCCGTTCAAGGGGGTAATTTCCCCTGGAGTTAACATCAGTGCAGACTCCACTCTCCCCAAAAGTCTTTCGGATGAGACTATAAACCGAGGCCCCGTGTGCGAACGCCTGCAGAACATCTTGCGCACACGTTAAATCCTGTTCCGCTTTTCGTAAGAGTAGGCCATTATGTGCCGGTGGGAACAGACGACAGAATTTACAAAACTGCATACACACAGGGACTGGATGTAAAAGAAAAGCACATAAGTGCTTATTCCATTATCCTCGATATAAAAGAATAAGATATTTTAAAGAAATAAACACGCGTGCATAAATTATTCCAGACTCATCTGTCTGTTAAAAAGAAGCGCACTAGTTATGGCTGATGGACACCGAATGACCAGCAGACATGTGAGGCTTCATTAGTGCATCCTGCAATGCGGGGATCAACAACATTAATGGGCCCTGTGACACTGGCAGAAAAACATCACCCAAACATATACACGCTCAAACCTATCTATGAAAGAAACCCAGACAAACAGACAGACATATACACATACAGTCCGACAAAACAGAACTAAGAAAAAAGGCTAACAGAAGAGAAGAGAAGAGCAACAACAAACACAAAAACCTCAAAAGAAAACACACACAAAGAAACAACAAAGGAGAACGACAACAGAAAGCAGAAACAACAGAGAAGAAAATAAACACACGGTACAGAACACGAAGCACAAAGACAGCAAGAAGAATACAAGACCAATCGATGAAGAGAAATCGCAGAGCCAGCACAAAGTGCACAAGGAGAAAGAAAGAAGCGTCCACTGTTCACACAATGGTCCTTGCCTCTCTTCTCTAGGCTATGAAAGCCAGTGCTAGCAGTTGCAATGTGAATATTCTCATTTCTGGTACTAAGAAAACCATTTCGAAATGCATACCAAAGCTGAAGGGGAAAAATTACGCTTTCTCTTTAAGTGGTACGGGTTGGAAAGTGTAGTAATGTCAGACAACTGCGCTTAAAGAATGCAACCGTCATTGAATGCTGTGGATGCCTGTCTTTAGCCAGTGTCATGACCGTTGTAATTTAACGTCTAGCAGACAATGAATGAATAAACAGCTTGAACAAATGCTTCAAGTGTACCGCGTAATTTGCTCAGAACAGTCACCATTGAATACAAGTGCAGGGCCCTTCTGGCGGGTGGCCCGGCGGCAGCCTAACATCGATTATCTCACTATGGACTCCTCACCCTGAGCATGCAACATGATGATCCTATGCAAGGCCGGGAGGGCGAGTGGTGGTGGGGGGGGGGGGGGGGAGGGGAGGAAGGGATGGAAAAGAGCGGAGTGGGAGCAGCAGCAGAAGAACATGAGCGTCCCACAGAACAATTTGAACAATTTTTTTTATTTTTCAGAGGGTAATAGATTAAGCATTACATTGCTTTTTTACATCCAGCCCTCGGGGGAAAAAAGAAGAAATAAATAATAAGGAAAAAATGTGCATAATGTCAGAATTGCATAGAAAACAATACACAGACATACTTGTGCGCGCATGCGCGCGCGCACACACACACACACACACACATACACACTGAAAAGCAAGCAAGATATAGAATACATCAAAGAGAGAGAGAGAGAGAGAGAGAGAGAGAGAGAGAGAGAGGAGAGAGAGAGAGAGAGAGAGAGAGAGAGAGAGAGAGAGAGTTAAGATATACATAGAAATGATGGAAAACAAACAAAATTAATAGGAATGCATACTAACAAAATTAACTATACCATCCGGGGAGACAACTTAACAGAAGAGGAGGTAAGAAAGACAAGGAACAGAAAACAAGTATGACAATGTCAAGTCAACCAACAATAACATGCCTATGAGAACAGATATATGTAAAGCATAATGATAATGATGAATGGCATTTCAGTTTTACTTTGTTTTGGGGTGGTTTTGTGGTGTTTTTGCCGCCTGGTTACACCCTGCTGTTCCCACGCCGCTCATTTCAACCGTTCCGCCTCAGCCATACCCAGATCAGCTTTGCTGCATCCCCAATGTCAAAAACCCACAGGAAGCCGCCGTGGTGCCACCAGCCATAGGGGCCCTGCACTACTGCTAGGTCACATCGGTGGAGTTCAGTGGTGCCTGTTCTGAGCTAACATACTCTCAGCATTTTAAGTTACTTTTTCTTATTTTCTATTAATTTTTCATTTCTTTATTTCGAGGATAATGGAATAAGCATTTAGGTGCTCTTTTACAGCCAGTCCCCATGTGTATGCAATACTGTAAATTTTTGTCATCCGTTCCCCACCCGCACACAATGGCCTACTCTTACAAAAAGCGTAACAGGTTTTAACGTGCCTGCAAGATGTTCTGTGTGCACTCGCTCACGGGACCTCGGCTTAGAGTCTTATCCGAAGGACTTTTCGGGGTGGTGGAGTCGGCAGTGATGTTAATTCCCGTGGGGAAAAAATCCCCTTGAACGGGATTTGAACCCAGGCCAGCAAAGCATTTGCACAAAGCGCAAAGCTCTAACCACCTCACTATCTTGTCCCCATCACCTGCTATGCACCCGACTGACGACAGTGATCGTTCATTAGTGAGACACCCAGCCAAGGTGGCGACCACCACAACGTCCCTTCAATTTTTCCCGTGAACCTTCCACCCCCATGGCCTCAAATCCAACTCACCACTTACACAGAAAATGGGGAACCAAAACTGAGGTCACATACGAGGCCAGAGCAACTTGGGCCACGGAAATCAGGATCAGTTTTCTTGTATTGCTTGATGATGATCCCTGACGATGAGATGATGTAAGGATGCTGCTATTGAGGATCTTGTACCTTGACGGTGTTGTACTCTATGCTTCAGATCATACTAATATCTCTCGGCGTCGACAGGCCCCCAAGAGATAGAGACACCTGTAGTACTGGTCAGGTAATTTGAGCAACACTCTCGATATTATGAAATTATGATGAAATGATTAGCAAAATAGAAAATCTCGACACTAAATCTTTCATGAATTGGGAAAGACAGCTTGACATTCCAATAGACTGGCACTGAGTATTGAAACTGACAAAAAAAATTAAAGAAATTAAAATGAAATGGTTTCAAATAAAGACTTGTTATAGAATATTAGTCACGAACAAAATATTAAAGAAAATGGAAGTTACAGATAATGACAAGTGCAATTTTTGTGGCAAGAAAAAGGACACGATAAACCATTATTTATGGGAGTATGTACAAAACTTCTGGAAAGAACTTGAAGTGACTATAAAACACAACTGTTCTCATTGCGAGAGACTGGACCTTAATGTGGAAATAGTGCTTTTTGGCACTGATGCAATTACATTAACTGATGAAGTGTTCGACTTAATGATACTGTTAGCAAAGTTCTATGTTTATAAATGTCGGATTGGTAAAACAAAACATAATGGTAATTTTCTGAATGAACTAAAATATAAATGTGAAATGGAAAAGCTGGAGCATAGCAAACAAATGCAGTTTACTAATTTTCAGAAAAAAATGGTTCCAGTACATAAACTTAGTAGAAAGGTGAGTACCATTTCAAAATATTAGTAAAATCATGTATGTAATCTATAAATCTTTATATTGACAACGTAAATGATGATTGATTCTTGTTGTACTTTGTGTAGCTAGTAGTCTTGTACGCCTGTAAAATGGAAATGATGGTAAGTTGTCTGGATGAAAAGTTAATTTGTTTGTTTTGAACTGTATATGTGTACCAATCAACAAGATTTAAAAAAAACATTCTCGAAATTGCATCCCAAAACTCGACTGTGTGGTCCCAATCTGTGTTCAATGAGCTCACAGCAGACTCATTCTTGGTAGGAGCCGGCCGGGTTCCGAAAAATTGCTATGCCGCTGATTGATTCGAACAGCGAACTCCCATAACCTTAGGCACCTACCAATTCGTAGTGCGGATAGTATTTAAAAAATATGCAATAATGTATAATAATCAAATAAACAATGTTTTACAATAGGAGAACGAGTGACAATGTGCAACAACAAACATATGTGACAACAAATGGCATTGTTGCAATAGAATTAATCTTTTAGAAAGAGGCGATTCTGCTGTACAGTTATTGGGTTTGCGGTAGTCTTTTCACACCATTTCTCAGACAAAGCTTGTGGATGAAAAAACGTGTTTTGTATGGTGGCTGGGAAAGAGATGAATTGCTTGGCTTGTCTGAGGTGATGGCTACACTATGTATCTAGGTCAGTAAGTCAGGCAAGGTCATTCATTAGTGCTTTTTCTCCCTTCTTTTTCAGGCACACTTTATTTTTTATCATTATTGTTTATTTGTGCAGTATTGTCGGTATATTTATTTAATTATCTTATGTATTTATTCGTTTATATCGAGGATAATGGAATAAGCACTTATGTGGGTTTTTTAAATCCAGTCCCTGTGTGTTTGCGGTTTTGTAAATTCTGTCATCTGTTCCCACCGGAACACAATGGCCTACTCTTACGAAAAGCGGAACAGAATTTAACGTGTGGGCAAGATGTCTGTCTGTCTGTCTGTCTGTCCGTCCTTCCGTCTTGTCTGTCTGTCTGTCTGTCTTCTGTCTTCTCTCTCTCTCTCTCTCTCTCTCTCTCTCTCTCTCTCTCTCTCTCTCTCTCAATGCAACACTATGTGAGTTTGTTTGTTATTTCTAATTCTTTCTCTGTCAGCGTTTTTGTCTTGTAATTGTTATCATGTTTCTTTCGTTTTGTTACTCTGTCTCTCTATCCGACTGTCTCTGTCTGCCTATCTGAGCGTCTCTTGTCTTTTCTACTTTTCTGCGTCTCTCTTTTTCTGTCTACGCGTACAGCTGTGAATGTATACTTCTCTCTCTCTCTCTCTCTCTCTCTCTCTCTCTCTCTCTCTCTCTCTCTCTCTCTCTCTCTCTCTGTAATAAGAATCACAAGTATGCAAGGCTGAAAGGAATCAACAGGTAAACATAAAATTAGGCAAATCAATGTCACAGACGCAGGCAAACATTTTCACCCCTTATATACACTTATGCATAAAAACACGCAAATTCGGCGCATGCTTGCCTCCCTCCCCCAACACACACACACACCCACACACACACACACACACAAAAACACAGGTTATGCACTTTGGCAGGGTGATGGAATTTTTGACTGTATGGATAGCTATGAAATGAAACAGGTGAGGAACATCTTAGGTTTGAAACAAATATGTCTTGAGGCCGATCTAAAAGTGTCACAAGAAGGCCTTTGGGCGAAGAGAGATACGGAGGCCATTCCAAATCGATGGACCAGAAACAGAGAAAGAGCGACGACCCACGCTGGACTGGCTGAATCTAGGTATTCGTAAGCACAAGGAATCTGCAGCAGAGCGAAGGGAACGAGAAGGGGTGTGCAGGTGGAGACATTCACAGAGGTCTACGCTAAAAGCAACGCATTTGTCTCATGACGCTATTCAAATTTTGCCTGTGGTCCCTTAGTTTTAGACAAAAAAATTAGAGCAATACACTACGTGTTGTTTTTTTAAAAACTTTGACACATAAGCGGGGCCATAGTTTTTTAAATGTCAGTGTTTTTACCACAAAGACTGGCCAATAAGCTAATAAAGTACAGTGTCTTCCTTCTATGTCATTTGGCTGCTCTTCACCTATGGAGTTCATACCTCTCTGATATTCTTCGAATTTTTGTTTTATATTTGCCAGTTGCGCTGTTTGAAGGCACGTGGATCTGACTGTCTAACAACCTAGCGGCCTCACAACTGACAGACATGGACAGCAAAAGCATGTCACTTTTTGAAGCTTCAGAGAGAGAGAAAGAGAGGAGAAGAGAGAGAGAGAGAGAGAGAGAGAGAGAGAGAGAGAGAGAGAGACAGCGACAGAGAGACTTAGAGAGACAGAGAGACAGATATAACAATAACGATAACGAAGTTTTATTTTCTGGGGGTAACATAATAAGAACTAGACTTGTTTACATCCAGCCCTCGAAAGGAAAGAAAGAAAGTAAACAGACAAAATATAAGCAAAGTGAATCATAATAATCACAATAAACATCATCACTATCATCATCGCCGTCATCACTACCATCATCGTGACTATCAGCATCATAAACAAAATTATTATAAAACATATAAACGTTATGGAGTTTGAGGGAATAATGACATGACACAAGTAGTTTGTTTGCATTCACAGACTCATACACCTAAACATTCTATGATGTTCCTTCGAGTCATATTGTTGAACAGCATTTGCCATTAAAAAAGTGTCAGAGAGAATGCAAACATGAGATATAGATCATCAAAGCTATGTATACCTAAACGAAATATAATCCGATTTTAATATCAGTGGAAAATAAAATATATGTATATCTAGTATTGTTCTCAATACATCTTTGGACATACACAGGTCAAGTCAGAGAGATCCATAAGGTAATTGTACAACCTGTTATTTAAAAAAAAGTTTGATTCGGATCTTATGACTTCTGGTAAATTATTCCACAACCATCCTTCAGAACACTTTAGACTAGATTAGCTTAGATAAATAGTCGTAAAAGGGAGGCTCAGTTTATGTGAATGTCGATATTCATTATGGTAAACATGTGTGTGTGAGAGAGAGAGAGAGAGAGAGAGAGAGAGACAGACGGAGAGACAGACAGACAGACAGACAGACAGACAGACAGACAGACAGACAGACCAGGGACACAAAGAGAGAAAGACAGCTAGATAGATACAGAAGACAAAACGAAAAAGAAGTAGGATTTCTGAGAGGAAACAACAAGTAAAATGAAGAAGAAGGAGAATTGCGAAGAAGAATTGCGAAGAAGAATTGCGAAGAATAAGAATTGCGAAGAAGAAGAATTGCGAAGAAGAAGAATTGCGAAAAAGAAGAAGAATTGCGAAGAAGTATTGCGAAGAAGAATTGCGAAGAATAAGAATTGCGAAGAAGAAGAATTGCGAAGAAGAAGAATTGCGAAAAGAAGAAATTGCGAAGAAGTATGCGAAGAAGAAGGAAGGAAGAAGAAGGAAGAAGAAGAAGAAGAAGAAGAAGAGAAAAGAAGAAGAAGAAGAAGAAAAGAAAAGAGAACAAGAACAAGAAGAAGAAAAGAAGAAGAAATATAACTGTGGCAAGAAAACTCATCACATTCAATCTCTCTGACAATTTCTTGTTTCCTAGGTTAGGAAAGACGGGACTTATCCAATGTCTGAAAGGCTTACCCTGTGGGCAATGTGGCATCTCCCGGCAGACTGACCTATAAAGCACACACATTTGTCAGGCAGAGAGATATTTCGTGGTATGGATAGCTTGCTGTCTGTGTTTGCCAAAAAATAAAATAAAAACCCCAATATGTGCGTAAGTGTGTTAGCATCCCCCTAAACGTACACACACACATGAAAATGTAGATATTGTAACAAGATAGAAGATGAATTTCATTTACTCGATGAATGTATCTCAAATGATAAACTCAGAAACAATTTGTTATTAAAAACTACAACCAAAGACAAAAACCGTAACATTTGTATAAATAAATTAAGTGACATAATCACAGTTGATATCTATCAAGCAGATATCATCAAATATGTGTATGGATATTTTAAGAAAAGAGAAAATGAGAAGTAAAATGCAACATGCTTTAGTGTACATCAATTTGAGCCAAAGAGATGATTATAACTGATGTTTGCTTGTTTTGTTGTTGTGTCAAGTAAGTCTACTTAACTTAAATGGCAATAAAATATTCTGAATCTGAATCTGAATCTGAATCTGAATCACACACACACACACACACACACACACACACACACACACACACAACACCACACCACACCACACCACCTCCACACCACACCACACCACACTACATCGGTGGTGTAGAGGTGGTCTAGAGTTAGCGCACCTGCCTAAAAATTGAAAAGTCCGGGTTCAGAATGTGTGGTGGTTTGATCCCCGTTTGGGCCCAACACATCCTCTATATCCACCAGACCATAAGTATTGGTCTGGCTACTATTTTTTGGACAAGACTATAAACTGAGGTCTCTTGTGCAGCATGCATTTAGGTCACGTAAAAGAACACACGGCAACAAGAAAGGTGTCCCTAGCAAAATTCTGTAAAGGAAAAGCCACCCTGAGATGGAAACAAATACACACGCATACAGGAAACAGAAAAATCAGGTGGAACACCCCGAATTTCCCGCAGAGAAATCTGCAGTGACTTAAACTTGTATACAATACAATATTGCACCTAAGGACAAGCGACAAAAAAATCAAGAATTTACAAATCTGTTTTTGAGATAAATAATAATAATAATAATAATATAATATATGGAATTTATATTGCGCTGAATCTTGTAAAAACAAACAAATCGAAGCGCTTGCACTCAAATCATTTACACGCATGCAACTCTCCTTAAACATAATGAACAACATATTTCAAATTCATGCGCGCGCACGTACGCACGCGCGCAACACACACACACACACACACACACACACACACACACACACACACACACACACACACTCGCGAACACACTTAGGAGGTGAAGAATGCTGTTGGAAATTAGGGACAGATATGAGGGGAAGGTCTCAGGTAGAAAATAAGTTGCTGTTGTTTCTTGTGTACCAAATAACAGACACTGCAGCTAATTGTTCATTGGGGTTGTAGCAAAGTGTTGACTGTTTGCAGTGTGGAATAGAGCATAGGTTCTGTTTCCTGGTACCTGTTGGCACACAGCCAGTGGCCAGCCAGGTCCTCTACAGAGAGTAGTCAGTAGAATGCAACAGGTACAAGATCATGAAGGCTCAACCCGGGTCCTCCTTGCAGACATCACACGCTCTTTCATGTCCACGGGCAAGGGGTTGTCTGTATGTCTCCTGTGTATTGCGTGTGGTTTATACTCACTCAGCATTCAGTCTGTCAGCATACAAAGTTAGTGTGGCTGGAAACAGCCAAATCGAAATACAGAACATCTTGCACACATGTTAAATCCTGTTCCGCTTTCGTAAGAGTAGGCCAATTATGTGCCGGTGGGAACAGGTGACAGAATTTACAAAACCGCATGCACACGGGGACTAGATGTAAAAAAAAGCACATAAGTGCTTTTCCCATTATCCTCGATATATAAGAATAAAATATGAAAAAAAAATATATATATAATTACGGAAGTATAGTCGTGTCACAAAATCCAGTGGCTTTTTCATTTCACTTTCCTTTTATCATTTCCTTCTTTTATTTCGATGATAATGGAATTTATTTTATTTTATTATTTTATATCGAGGATAATGCAATAAGCACTTACGTGCTTTTTTACATCCAGTCCCCGTGTGTATGCAGTTTTGTAAATTGTCATCTGTTCCAACCGGCACACATTGGCCTACTCTTCCGAAAAGCGGAACAGGATTTTAACGTGTGCGCAAGATGTTCTGCGTGCGTTTGCACACGGGGCCTCGGTTTATAGTCTCATCCGAAAGACTTTTGGGGAGAGTGGAGTCGGCACTGATGTTAACTCCAGGGTAAAATATCCCCTTCAACGGGAATCGAACCCGGGTCGTCAGATTGCCAGCGCAATATTCTAACCACTAGGCTACCCCGTCTCCTATGTGACTCATGTGCATATTGTTACATCCCCTTGCACTGTCCCCTTGTAAAGTGTTAGCTATCAGATCAGAACTGTGCAACAGGTATAAACCAACACTACTGTCATTCCTTGCATCAGTGCCCTGGCCAACCATAGGGGTCAGCAAAGGACGGTCACTGCGTTTTGTACAAATCACACGAACCACACATACAAGTTTAATGAGATAAAACCAATAACCGAATCCTCTAAGTAAGCCTTGTTTGAAGCAACGAACTGTGGCACGTTCACAGTTGTTGGACGGGAAATGTTTGATTCTCTTGGGATGTTAAATATGTTGTCTGGTAAAAGATCGCAAAACCGGATCTTTAGGGAATCTGCACAAAACTCGTGCCTATGTGAGTTATAGGATATTAATGTAAATTTTTAATCAAAGTCAAAGTCTTACCCCCCTTCAGTGTGAAAGTTGTGCAGCGAGACTTAGTGGTAAGTTTTGAAATGAACAAATACAGTATTATGCCTGATACATTCTCTATGTGCCTCTGAAAGTATTACATGTACTAAAGGACAAGAACCATTTTGCATGTCTGTGTGAATCATACCTTTAATGGTTATGGCACATGGATGTAAATGCTCTGCCAATTAGATGTCAAAGAGAGACAGGCGGCTTAAGGTCACGACGTGAGTCATGTCCGTAGCCAGTTAACAGTGCCGTGCTAATTGAAATGTCAGCAGGAAATGGTGATTTGAATCCTGAGACACACATTCCCACACAAACGGAAATATGAATCAATCTCTTCCCCTCCTCTCTCTCTCCTCTCTCTCTCTTCTCTTCTCCTCTCTCTCTCTCTCTCTCTCTCTCTCTCTCTCTCTTCTCTCTTCTCCTCCTCTCTCTTACCCCCACTACGACACACACACACACACACACACACACACATATATATATATATATATATATATATATATATATTATATTTTATATATATATATATATATATATATATATATATATATTTTACATATATATATAAATATATTTACATATATAATATATAATATATATTTATATATATAATATATATATTTATATATATATATATATAATATATATAAATGAAAACACCAATTCAACCGCCCGCAAACGCCCTGGTAAAAAAAATACCCTGTTTTCCTGCAAACGCCCACTAACGCCCTCAGTCATGTACTTACTATGGCCGCCACCATTGTTGTTTACATAAACGAGATTCTCGTGAGAGTTGCTGCTTTGCATTAACAAGATCCCGCCGTATTGCTTACATTTTACTGTGACCAAATCCGTTAGGTTTTAAGCAAATAATGAATTTTCAAAATTTTCTAAATAAACTTTGTTATGGGCAATGGTGGGATAAGTGCTGAGAGGGTATTTGGACACCTATAGAGCAGATTTACATGCTTTTTCCATTGGAATGTTGTTAAGACTGATCAAGCAGATGGGGTAGAGTGGCCTACAAGCTGTTGTTTTCAAGTTTAGTAGAAGAGATCGTGACTGCCATACCGATAGCAAAAACTGATGAGGTATCGTGAATTTTTTTTTGTAAACAACTGCATAAATGCAAAAATCGCTTGGCTCAGTGTGTACTTTGTTTAATGCAGAATGCTGGAAATAACATTTATTGCAGTAAAAGATAGTATAGGTATATTCAAACTTTTTTGTGTGTAGTGACTATTGAAAGTTGTTAAAAAATTACCTCCCTTGACAGTCATGAATTGTGTGACTATTGTACTAGATGACCTCAATGGTGCTATTCTTAGGGCTGCAATAGACACTTCTAAATTATGGAGGATGTATTACTGTTAGGTACCACAGAGGATGAATGAGGTTTCAAACACTTCTGGGACCTCTGAAGAGTACTCAACCAGGAGCTGAAACTCGTGTCAGGTCAGGCCAAAGGCATAGTCCTTACTCAATTATTCCCCAAATACTGCTTTCAAAGTTTTATATTGTAGTACTTTTTTTCTTTTTTTCAAATCTTGGCTAACAATCATTTTTATGATGGGAATGATGTGGTAATTGGTTACTTGTACTTGTTTTTCCTCATTATAATTATTGTCTCAATATATATATATATATATAATATATATATATATATATATATATATATATACATTAGGTCGGGGTCTGGATGTAAAAAAAACACATGGGTGCTTATTCATTATACTCGAAATAAAATATATATGATCATAAAATCAATAAAGCATACCAATACACTCACACAGTATACGGGGGAAATATCTACACAAAAGCCCCCACAAAAATCACCGAAACGAGAGAGAGAAAAAGCAACAACAAGTAAGAAAGAACGCAAAACAGAAAACACAGAAACAACCAAAAAATAGCAAAGAAACCAAGAGTAAACAAAAAGCAGCAACAACAATAAGGGGAGAGGGGACAACCGACTAATCCCCCCCCTCCAAAGAAAACACAAACCAAAAACAAAACCAAAAATAACAAAACCGCCATAATAACATGACAACAAACCACGTGAATAGTATCATTTTGGCTAACAGAAAGAAAGGTCAACAAACTCATTGTGCTTTTATGGGAAGCAACAGCAATAGTAAACTGCACAAAACAAATATTGTATAAGCAGACCTAGGAGATTATGTACAAGCAATTTTCATCCCCATGCACACGTACACGTACACGCACACACACACACACACACACACACACACACACACAACACATACAGGTGAGGGGGGGGGGGGTTGCTTCTTGGGTTTCTTTGGAGGGCAGGGGAGGGGGTTACACACATTAAGATAGGTTTGTGTTTTTTCATGTAAAATTCAGTAGTTGAAATTTTATGTACATTTTTCATTGGAATTACTGATTTTGTTAGAAATTGTTAGAATTGCATTTTCCTGTTGTTTATTGTAGTTCAATAGGTTAGTAATGTAACGGTGTTGTTTTTGTTTTTTTCTATAATTTTGGTTGTTGTTTTTCTATATATATATATATATATATCTTTTGTAATTTTGTTTATCATTTCGCATGCATTGATCCCCTGAAATTCCTTCTCCTGTACAGTACCAACTACACCCTCCTCCCTTGACACTCATACACCCTCCACCTCCCCTGCTGCCCCCCCCCCCCCCCTCCCCCGCCCCGTCTAATATCACAACTGTGAAAAGACGTTAAATGAATTTGAACACACACCACACACACACACACACACACACACACACACACACACACGTACACACACACGAGAGAGAGAGAAGGGTGAGAGAGAGAGGAGAGAAGAGAGAGAGGAGAGAGAGAGAGAGAGAGAGAGAGGGGCAGAGACAGACAGACAGACAGGCAGACAGAGAAAGAAAGAGACACATAAACAGAGAAGAGAGACAGACAGACAGACAGAGAAAGAGACACACAAACAGAAAAAAACCAGACAGAAAGAAGCAATGGAAGAGAAAGATAAAGATAGCGTGACAACTACACATAATGTAGAATGGGTCAGAGATGTAGAGAGACAACAAAAAAATCAAACACAGACGTTGAAAAAGCCATACACAAACGCACACCAACAAACACAACAGCATCAACAACAACAACAAAACCAAACCTCTGTAGCAACGCTAACCGCCTGTGGGAAGCTGGGACACAATTTAAGAGGGAATTGTCGTTAACTGCATCTGTGGTAGAAATCTATATGCTAGATTGCTGTTTGTTTGTTTTCTTTTCCCCTTAAATCCGTGTGCATATTAACTGAATTATTTGTTTCCACTATTCGTATTACCACATTACAAGCATGTGAAAATAGAATCGAACAGAAAATAGGATGAAAACTGTACTGCAAGTGGTTTTTTTGGTGGTGATTTTGTTTTGCGAAAGAGGAATGACATAAGCATATATGATTTTCGATACACTGTTATCCAACTACCGCCACTGTAAACACGGCACTTAAATAGATGTTTGTTGTTATTGGTTTATATTTTGCAGCTCAGCAGCCGTTATGTTCATGTTCATCTTCATTGTTTAATTGAGCACACCATAAGCTACAAGCTTGTTGTTGCTATGATTCCAAAATGCTGTTTGTTTTCAATGCTTAGACTCATTTCTGAATAAAAACTATTGAAACCAACTACCGCAACATGTGTCACAGATCGATGAACAATGCAGTCTGTAGTTGTTGTTTGGTGGGGGGTTTTGCACAGATCAGAGGGCAGAATAGATTATTGGTTAGCTTATGCCTTCGAGATGTAGTAGTCCGGGATCAAGCCACGAAGGAAAAACCTATTTGAGGTTTGATTCCCCTGGAATTAACACCAGTGCTGACTCCACTCCTCCGAAAGTCCTTCGGATGAGACTTTAAACCGTGGACGGGATGGCCTGGTGGTTGGAGTGCTGTATTCGTGATCTGCTGACCCGGGTTCGATTCTCGTTCGTGAGGATTTTTCCTCTGGAGTTAACATCGGTGCCGACTCCGCTCTCCCCAGGGGTCTTTCGGGTGAGGCTGTGAGCCGGGTCCCCGTGTGCGAACGCACGCAGAACATCTTGCGCGCATGTTAAAACCCGTTCCGCTTTTCGGAAGAGTAGGCCATTGTGCGCCGGTGGGAACGGGTGACAAAATTTACAAAACTTCCTACACACGGGGACTGGATTGAAAAAAGCACACGAGTGCTGATTCATTTATCCTCGAAATAAAAGAATATAATAATAATTTTAAAAAAGACTTTAAACGGTGTGCGAGAACACACGGAGAGCATCTTACGTTTACATTCAAACTTTGTTCTTTGTTTCTGCCTTGTTCCTTTTCTTCCTGTCAGCCCCTTCTTGTCTATTTTCTGCCTTCTCGATCCCTTCTCCCCTCCCCCCCCCCTCCCTTTATCCAAAGGGACTTACAATAATTATACCAATACTCTCCCACGCCGAAGTTGGATGCGCTGGGCGTGAGTTGGTCAGGGGCCTAACGGCAGCACAACGCATCGCTGAAAGACAGCAATAGTTGTTGTGTATGGGTTCGCAGAAGAAGTATAGTACTCACAAGCACGCAGACGCACGCACGCACGCATGCATGCACACACACACACACACACACATAAATGCAAGCACGCGTATATAGACGCACTCCACACACACATGTACACGCACGTACACACACCACACACACACACACAAGCACACACACATACACACACACACTAACTATACACATGCATACACATACACACAAATGCACAAGCATACGCACACGTGCACACGCACACATACGCTTTATGCACTCACACACTCATACACGCGCGCGCACAAACACAACACACACACACATACGCGCGCGCGCACGCACGCACACAGATACACAGAGTCAGGACTTATGCACTCACACACGCACACACCACACACACGCGCGCGCGCACACACACCACGGGTGCACACACATGCACACACACACACACACACACAAGCACAAACACACGCGCGCGAGCGCAGATAGCCAAATGGTTAGAACATTACGCTCGCAATCTCACGATCCGGGTTCGAATCCCATTTAAGGAGATTTTTCCCTTGGAGTTAACATCAGTGCAGACTCCACTCTCCCCAAAAGTCCTTTGGACGGGACTGTAAACCGAGGCCCCATGTGTGAATACACGCTAATCGGAAGAGAGGTCATTGTGTGCCGGTGGGAACATGACACAATTTACAAAACCGCATTTATACAGGTACTAGATGTAAAAAAATCAGGAGTGTTTCTTCCAGTATCCTCGGTATAGAAGAATAAATAAATAAATAGATAAAGCCACACACACACGTACGCACACAAGCACATTTTCTTCTGCTTCGGTTTCAATTTATTGGGAATATGATATCATCTTTAACGAGATATTCCACAGAAGAAACTCTAGTCCTAACACTCAGTAGACAATGCAAGATGCATTCTGATCTTGCCAAAACACTAACCACAGTCTTCACGGATGAGACAGCCAGGCCAGACCATGTGGGCACACTGCTCTGGGCCTGTTTCCGATTCAGAATCTATTTTCAGAGGGCTGGATGGAGACGGGGGGATGAATGGAGGAAAACAATGAATGTAATTGGCTTCCTCCAAATCCCCCAGGGGCTTCTTTTCTGCTTGCTACCTCCATTCTCCGATCTTAATAGCTCAGCTGCTGGAATGATTTTTATGTAGGTAGGAGTTGAAGGTATCAATCTCTCTCCCTCCACATCTGTCTCCCACGCAATCTAAAGAGAGGGTCTCCGGGGAATGTTAGTCAAATGTATTACATTGCCTGTCTATGAACGTTTCTTACTGAGCTCATTCCACAATCTTTCCCAGCCTGATCAGGTTTCAAAGCTAGCTGGTATAATAGGTTTGCACTTGAAAGAACGTTTAACTCTTTCAGCCAGTAAACCTTTTTAATATATTTCAGAGAATAATGAATTATTAAATGGTGACGGTTCATGCTTATGTCTTTTTAAGCAAGCTTAGAAAAGGATGACCATGATTTTGAAAATACTTTTGCTGAGTTATGAACGATTTTCATGAACCAAACTCAGCCTGTTCTCTTTCAAAAGCCAGTATCGTCTGTAGAGTAAACTTCCATAGGTTCCCTACAGGTGCATGTCTATTACCTATCCTCTTCACTCTGTATACAACCTTTGTACTGAATCTGATACCACCCCCATGATAAAGTACTCTGATGATACTGCTCTTTGAGATCTTTCAAACTCACACCCTGTGCATTCTATGTTGGCCTATGTTTATGTTTTCTTTTCATGATGTAAAAATGATATCATTAAGCTGAATCTCAAACAGCAAAAGAACTGTTGCTTGAAAACTTACACGATTACTGAATTAGAGACGTACAAATTTGAGTATATTTTTAAAAATTAATTTGTTTATATTCTTTTATATCGAGGACAATGGAATAAGCACTTATGTGCTTTTTTACATCCAGTCCACGTGTGTATGCGGTTTTGTAAATGTTGTCATCTGTTCCCACCGGCACACAATGGCCTACTCTTACGAAAAGCAGAACAGGATTTAACATGTGCGCAAGATGTTCTGCGTGCGTTCGCACACGGGACCTCGGTTTATAGTCTCATCCTAATGACTTTTGGGAGAGTGGAGTCGGCATTAATGTTAACTCCGGGGGAAAATATCCCCTTGAACTGGAATCGAACCTAGGTCGTCAGATTGCTAGCGCAAAGTTCTAACCACTAGGCTATCTCGTCCTCCATGATGTAGTTTACCAAAATGGAAAGCTGCATCTTTGTGGCCATATTAAACAATCAACATTTCACAAAACAAAACGTAGCACAAAAATCTTACAATATCACAGACTTGCTTCTAAAGCTTTTTCAACAAACTGAAGTCTGCGAATAGAAGGAAAATGACAATTGTTCAATAAAGAGTTGGGCACATCTCCCCTTCCATTCTGGTAAACTACATACATCATGGAATTGCACTCAAACTTTGACTTTCCCAGGCAAGTGCTCGTTGGAGTTGTCACTTCCATTTTTAGCAGCTTAACGAAACAGTGTCAGCAGTGCGACTTTGGAGCTAGTTGTTCGTAAGATATATGCTTTTTGTATACGTTTTTAAAAATCGTTTCCACCATAATCATACAATAAAAATAACATTATTTCTGAAGAAGTTGGTTTTCATCTTTTGTTATTTATGTTCATTGTATTGGAAAAAGCCAACCCCACCCAATAGGTATGAGCCATGCCAAAGACCAGTATGCCGATAAATAATCTCGTCATCACTTTCACTGCTTCCGGTCTGATTATACGTCCATATTTTCGTTCTGCATTGGAATTTCAGATCTTGCCTGCAATCTTAGAAACCATTCTTCACTGGCGCATGGGTTATCACCATCAATTCATTTTGACATTTATACTTGTGTAAAGAACCTAGAGTTAAACACATAGTTGCTTCAAATTTATCTTGACACAAACCTCCTCTTCAAACAGTGGCTTCATTTTATACATGCACATAAGTGTTTATTCCATTATCCTCAATATAAAATAAATAAATAAATAAATGAACCATCCATTAAAGTCAAATATGCAGGTGGGAAACAACACAAATCCACCATTAACATCAAAATACGCTCGTATAAACACAGTGTAACAGCAAATATATTACACATATCAATATTACTAAACACCCCAAACATTTATCACTCCACGTTTTCCTTCAATAATACTAAGTGACCCAGATTCATCAAAATCCAACATTTTGTGTGTGTGTGGGGGGGGGGGGGGGATATTACGCACATTCTCAAAGCCCAAATTCAAAGTTACTAGCTGCAGATGAATATCGAACTATTCTCCTGGACTCTGTCACCTCTGTTTTGCTTTTACTGCTGGCAGTATTATTGGGGGCAGCAAGTACAACAGCGCCAGTAGTAACAGCGAGGACATTTAAAAAAACCACAACACCAACAGCAGCAGCAACAACAACAAAAAAACAGCAAAATAACAATAGCAACACACACACACGCACGCACACACGCATGCACGTGCAGGTGCACACAAACATACACACACGTACACACCACGACACGCACATACATACACATACATGATGCGCGCGCGCGCACACACACACACACAAACACACACATACACACATTTTCCTCTGGAGTTAACGTCAGTGCAGACTCCACTCTCCCCAAAAGTCCTTCGATGAGACTATAAGCCGAGGCCCCGTGTGCGAACGCACGCAGAACATCTTGCGCACACGTTAAATCCTGTTCCGCTTTTCGTAAGAGTAGGCCATTGTGTGCCGGTGGGAACAGATGACAGAATTCACAAATCCGCAAAGACACGGGGACTGGATGTAAAAAAAAGCACATAAATGCTTTTTCCATCATCCTCGATATATAAGACTAAAAAAAAAAAAAAAATAAATAAAAACGCACGCACACACATGTAGGTACACACATACACACACACACACGACACACACACACACACACACATACACACACACATGACACGCACATGCACACACACACACACACACACGTTTGCACGCCAGTGTTTTGTTTGTCTTTGCCACCCTGCTGTAGCCAAGCCTGCCACGCTGTGTGCTGTGACCTGCCCTGTACATCCCGGCATGAGCTGCTGCTGCAGTGACTGAGATACCGCGCTTCTTCGTGCAGAGGACAGGACACCTGACCCACTTCCGAAACGCAGTCATCACTCTCCACTGACAGCACAGCCTAATCCCACAATTCACCTGGGTCAGGAAGCGTGGGCACCACGTGACTTGCTAGACCTGTCTGTCTGTCTGTCTGTCTGTCTGTCTGTCTGTCTCTCTGTCTCTCTCTCTGTCTCTCTCTCTCTCTCTCTCTCTCTCTCTCTCTCTCTTATTCTAGTTTTGCGAGAGCATTTCGAGTTCGAGTTTTGTGTGTATGTGGTGTGGTGTGGTGTGTGTGGTGTGTGTGT
The DNA here is from genome assembly GCA_028751875.1 of Rapana venosa. Taxonomy (NCBI): domain Eukaryota; kingdom Metazoa; phylum Mollusca; class Gastropoda; order Neogastropoda; family Muricidae; genus Rapana; species Rapana venosa. Next base: position 6,330,744 of record CM054141.1, read on the forward strand.
GTGTGTGTGTGTGTGTGTGTGTGTGTGTGTGTTGGTTGTGTGTGTGTGCACATTGGGAGAACAATACAATAAATAAGATAGTAATAATAATAATAATAATAATAATAATAATAATACATGCAATTTATATAGCGCTATATCTTGCAACAAAACGAATCAAAGCACTTTCATTCATCCTACTCGCTTTTCCTATTTGAGAAACGAGCTTCTGTGTTTCAGTTCTGGGCAGTTGCTGGCTATAGCAGTCTGTCTAGGTCATAGAATGTATAACATGATGCATATTAACATTCTATCACATAGCAAGATATAAAACAACAGACCACACTTACTACACACGAAAGGTATGCGTATTACACCAGTGCAGAATTGAATGAACTACTCTTCGAAAGGTATTTTCTGTGATTATTGAAAAGAGAAGGAGTTCTGTCATGTTCTACATGTGCAGCTCGCAGACATTCTAAGTGCAAAGAAAGCATAAAGGGTGTTGGTAGCGTTATGATTCTGGATCGTTGTGTGTTTCTACCATCAAATGTGCTATTACAGACGGTGCTGTGACCATGGTAGACGTTGTTGTTATCATTCATTAGCACATACCTGTAGTCAGAATGCTCTACTTTCACGGTTGGCAAAATCAGCCACATGTGCAAAATACCTTAGCCATTTGATAAACCTCGGAACTCTAGGCGAGTTGAGAAAAACAAAGAACTAGAAAAGCACGCACGCACGCGCGCACACACACACACACACACACACACACACACACACACACACACTTATGCTGTATGCAGATTTTCCCGAAAACAAGATGAATTAATCATTCTTCCCGGAAATAGTAGCCATCTTTTATTATTGACAGTAGAACGTCATTTCCTGCTTCAATCCCTTGATTCAGGAACACTGTGGGAATAACGCTGCTGGTCTATGCTGTCATCAATCGTTATGGTGGTGAGGGATTACAAAGGCGTTTATGTACAATATGAAACTGTTGTTGTTTTTGTACATTTATTTTTTTAAAATTGATTGCGATGTGTCAACTAATAGCTGTATTCAGTGGTCGCTTGTTTCTGGTATGGATATGATACTGAAAATACAACAGTTTCTGAATACGATTAATTTCAACTAACACGACGTATTCGTACATGACTTTTTTATGATATAGAATGGCAACAGTATCAAGTATTACGTCATTATCAATTTTGTTTCCAGGTGATATTGGATTCAGGCGGTCTTCTAAGAAGCGGGTAAATAAATGAAGACCTCTGAACTGTGTGTGTGCTCATGGTTGGTCTCAATCAGCACTTGATTCAGGTTTATGAAATATGCATGTAGGGGTGTACATCTTGTGTGTTACCAAGGTCTAAACACAGCTTGTGAGAAGTTAGGATCAACTGGGTTTCCTCCCTCTTTCCACCCCTGTGCCTTAAAATATAGTGTGGCAAAAAAGCCGATGTGCATTAAACAATTTGAGAGTTAAGAGTTCTCTCTCTCACTCTGTGTGTGTGTCTCTCTCTGTTTGTCTCTCTCTCACACACTCTCTGTCTCTCTCTGTATCTCTCTGACTCTGTCTTTCTGTCTCTCTCTATCTCTCTCTCTCTCTCTCTCTCTCTCTCTCTCTCTCTCTCTCTCTCTCTCTCTCTCTCTCTCTCCTCTCTCTCTGATTTGCCCATTATGCCTTGATTCACAAGAAACTGAAGTACATTTTGTTCTTACTTGTCCTGGATCAAGTGATCTCAGAAAACAATGTATTCCATATAAGTATTGATCGCAACCTTGTCTGTTATTGCTTCTGACTACAACAAACAAAACAACTATAAGGCATTTAGCATTGTACTTACAGAAAGCATTTAAAATAAGAAACAGTGTTAACACGAGTAGCAAATATTGTACTGTTGCATTTTATGTCATGAGCATATTATTATGTTTATCCCCCTTCTAAGGGGCTGTGGCCTTTATAAATAAACGTCTGCGTCTGCGTCTGCGTCTCTCTCTCTCTCTCTCTCTCTCTCTCTCTCTCTCTCTCTCTCTTTCTCTCTCTGTCTCTCAGTGTCTTTCTGTCTCAATGACAACAGACCTGCTGCAGACATACGCCTGTTAGTCCAGTGTGTGTTTGCAGTCTGTACGAGCGGTGATTCCTTACACTGCCATCAGGAGAGGAGTGGAGAGGAGAGAATAGGAAAGGAGAGGACATGAGAGAATAGGAGAGGAGAGGACAGGAGAGGAGAGGAGAGGAGTGGAGAGGAGAGGAGAGAAGAGGAGAGGAGAGGAGAGGAGAGAAGAGGAGAGGAGAGAAGTCGAGAGGAGAGAAGAGGAGAGGAGAGGAGTCGAGAGGAGAGAAGAGGAAAGGAGAGGAGAGGAGAGAAGAGGAAGGAGAGGAGAGGAGAGAAGAGGAGAGGAGAGGAGTCGAGAGGAGAGAAGAGGAAAGGAGAGGAGAGGAGAGAGAGAAGGAGAGGAGAGAAGGAAAGGGAAGAGAGAGGAAGATGAAGAGAGAGAAGAGGAGTGGAGAGAGAGGAAAGAGAGAGGAGAGAGAGGAGAGAAGGAGAGGAGAAGAGGATCGAGAGGAGAGAGAAGAGGAAAGGGAAGGAGGAGAGAAGAAGAGGAGAGAGAGAAAGAGGAGGAGAGGATACGCCCTGCGAGGCAAGATGAAGAAGTACGAGTACGGAGAGTAGGAGACGAGAACAGGTGAGCAGCTGCAGCCGTAGAGAGGAAGCGGAGAAGAGGTTGGTCTAAGTGAGCAAGAGATAGAGTAAGGGACGTCTCCCCGCGCTCTCTCTCACTCTCGGCTCTCCCTGCCTCCGCCATAGCGCTCCGAGTCGGCTCGCTCTGCCGCCTGGCTTCGGTCTCCCTCGTCGCGCTCCTCGTCCTTCGCGCTCCCTCCTCTTCTGCCCTTCTACTCACGCTCTCGTCTCCCTTCCGGCTGCCTCGTCTTCCCTCTCTGCTTGCCTCGCTGCTCGTCTTTTCTCCGCCTCATCTTCTGCGCTGGCCGCTCTGTTCAAGTCTACCCTTGTGAATTCGATCACTGGTTTCTCCTCTTCTCCTCCCCTGCGCTAATTTTGCAATCATGTGCTTACATTCGAGTCAGTTCTCTCTCTCCTCTGTTGTTCTCTCTCTTCGTTTGTCTCTCTCTCCCACTCTCTGTCTCCTCTGTATCTCTTGACTCTGCTCTCTTCTGTCTCTCTCTTCTCTCTCTCTCTCTCGCTCTCTCTCCCCTCTCGCTCTCCTCCTCCGCTCTCTCTCTCTCTCTCTCTCTCTCTCTCTCTCTCTCTCTCTCTCTCTCTCTCTGTTTGCCCATTATGCCTTGATTCCGACTATCTTCGTCTTCTTCCTGTCAGTATCTCTACTTTCTCTTCATCTCGCCTCTTCGTTATCTTCGCTCACACAACATGCATTTGCATGTACTTACAGAGCTTCTAGACGTGTTCAGGACAATTCGTACTTTGCTTATGTCAGTGCTTTACTTTTTCCCTTCTGGCTTGCTATAACGCTCGTCTGGTCTTCTCTCTCTCCTCTTCCTCTCTTTCTTCTTTCCTCCTCTCTCTGTGTCTTTCTGTCTGCACGCCGTGCGACTCGCTTGCAGTTTTGCGTCTTACGACTACTCCTCCTTCAGAGAGGTCGAAGTTCGCTGATACTGCTATTCTCGGTCTTACGTGAGCTCTGTGTAGGTGCCTCGCTCTGATAGATATGCGCAAGATGCTAGATAGGAGGAGCTGTGAAGTCGTCGGGAGGAGTGTGAGAGAGAGGCAGTCAGAGATGAACGAGAGAGAGGGAGAGAAGGAAGGAAGCGAGTAGGAGATTGAGGGAGAGAACGAGAAGGTCGGAGAGACAGGAAGAGAAAGGGATGAGAAGAGGAGTCCGAGGAAGGATTGAAGGAGACGCGAGGAGAGGAGAGGATCGTTGAAGGAAGGAAGGCAGAGGACGAGAGAGGACAGAGGAGTAGGACGGACTCTCGAGGAAGAAAGGACAGAGAGGAGAGAGATCAGAGAGGACTGAGAGCGATGAGAGTAAAGGCGGCAGCAGGAAGAGCGCATAAGAAGAGCAGGTAGGGAGGCATGCAGAGAGTAGGGAAGGAGAGGGATTGAGAGGTGTAGAAAGGACGAGGAGCGGACAGGAGGTGCAGGGAAAGAGAAGGGAAAGTTGAGAGGGAGAGCGAGAAAGCATGGGAGGATGAGAGAGAGTGGAGAGAGACGATGACGAGAAGAGGACTAGAGGATGAGAGAGAGTGAGGAGAGCGCTTGAGGAGAGGTAGAGAAGAGGTAGAGAGAGGTATGAGGAGAGAAGATGGAGAGTGAGAGGAGAGAAGAGGAGAGGAGAGGAAGGAGCAAGAGAAGAGACGCAGAGAGGAAGAAGAGAGATGGAGAGAAGAGGAGAGTGAGTGGAGAGAGAGGCAGAGGTAGAGAGAGGAGAGGAGAGGAGAGAAAGAGAGAGAAGAGGAGAGGAGAGAAGAGGAGAGGAGAGAGAGAAGAGGAGAGGAGAGATGGAGGAGATGTAAGAAAAGAGAGACGAAGAGTGAGAGGAGAGGATGAGAAGAGAGGGAGAGGAAGGAGAGGAGAGGAGGGAGGAGAGGATGAGGCAGTGAGAGGAGGAGAGAATAGAGAGGAGAGGAAAGGAGAGGAGGAGGAGAGAGGAGAGGAGAGAGAAGAGGATGAGGAGAGAAGAGGAGAGGAGAGAGAGGAGAGAGAGAGGCAGAGGAGAGGAGAGAAGAAGAGAGGAGGAGAGAAGAGGAAGAAGAGGAGAGAGGTAACGAGGTGAGAGGAGAGGAGAGGAGAGGAGAGGAGAGGAGGAGGAGAGGAGAGGGAGGAGAGGAGGGAGGAGAGTCGAGGAGAGGAGAGGAGAGGAGAGGGGAGGAGAGCACTGCAGGCTTTGGAGGGTAGGCAGTGTGGACACAGGGACTGCCTGCCTGTCTGCTGCATTGGCGTCCACCACCTGCCTGTGTCCTGCCCTCTGGTTGGTCAGGATGCCTGCCTGTCTGTGTCCTGCCCTCTGGTTGGTCAGGCTGACTGCCTGTCTGTCTGTCTGCAGGGAAGAAATACAGCAGTGCCAGGACAAATCTGTCAGGGCTGTTGTCTTTTTCGTTTTCGTTTCTTTTCGTTTTGCTTTACTCGCTCTTTGTGTTTTGCTCTCTTTTGTGTGTGTGTATAGATGTGTGTGTGTGTGTGTATGTGTGTGTGTGGAGGAGTGTGGGTGCATGTATGCATGCTTGCATGTGTGCAGGATGTGTGAGTATGTGAAAGAGAGAGAGAGGATGGAGGAAGAGAGAGAGAGAGAGAGAGATGAGAGAGAGAGAGAGAGAGAGAGAGAGAGAGAAGAGAGAGAGAAGAGGGAGAGAGAGAGCGTCAGTGAGTGAGAGAGACAGACAGACAGACAGACAGACAGAAAGAAAATCAGAGAGATAGTGAGAGAAAATAGGTGAGCAGACAGACATAGACACAGAGACAGAACGTAAAATCATCAGACTCTCTCCTGCCATTGGTTCATAGCAAGCACCATTATTTAGGCCCACTTTTGAGCTAGACTCAATGAATAAAAGTGCAGCCTTCACTTCCTTTCCAGAATGCAAACCTGTCACTAAAAAGTCTTCAAAAGCAAGTGTCTGTACTTCTGATTAATGTTAGAGGCGTTTGATCTCATGCAGGAGCCGTTTCGTGTTTTTGTGTTCACAAGCCACGCATTTATCAGCTACTTTAACCGTGGCTACCCGGGGACGGGATAGCTCAGTAGTCGGAGCACTCGCTTCCCTCCAGCCAAGATTAAGCAGCATCGAGCGTGGCTACCAGATGGATGGGTGACTGTTTGCGCGCCTTGGCTTCAGTATAGTCCCCCAGTTTACCCAGGTACCTGCCTCTTTAGGGTCAGGGAAGGTAAAGCAGCGAGGAGAGGAGATGGGCGCCGCCCTCAATATGCTGGCCCTAGAGAAGTGAGGTTTCTGACGTCTCGCTCCCCTACGACCTTAGAGGCTATGAGACACCTTACCTTTATCTTTTACCCGAGATACGCTGGTCATGCACACAGAAACAACAACTAAATCTGATGGTGACAGTTCTCCTAAGCAAGGTTGAGGGCGGATGAAAAGAGGCAGACCACCAGCATCCTACAATTCCAACATCACTGAGATCGAGGGTCTGAGAGGTCTACAGTAGAACACAGCAGAGACAGAGAACGATGGAGAAACCTGGTGGCATTGTGTGGAGCTCCTACCGTCAATAACGGAGATAGAGACAGCTGACAACTGACTCTGACAAAAGTACTGTGGCTTTTGAGCAGGCTGAATTCTTAAGTCACCACAGCGAGCCCTACCATATCAAATGACCAAGATTTCTAGGTTGACAAGGAGAGCCATTGTTGTCACAGCGTTATGTTCTTTGTGATTCTGTTGTTTGCTTGGAAACACGTTGCTACCTATCTTGCCTTTTGTGTGCTGCTGATCAGTTTTGCTACATTTTCTTTGACAGAAGGCCACACATCCTCATCATGCTCATTATCAAGCAAAGAGAGCTCGCCAAAATGGCTGAGAGCATCATCATTGTCTGCATTATCTTCCATCTGTCCACCATTGGTGTTTCAACCTTTGGTTGACTACCCACCACAGATGCTTTAATTTAGCGCTCTGTATCTCTCTCTTCTTTGAGCATTTTGCCAGCATCAAGTGTAAGAGTGGTAAAAAAATAATTGTAAAAATCCGTGCAGCATACACACATGCACGTGAATTTTATTCCAGTATTGATACACATTTTTGTAAACTGTATTGAGAGAATGCGTGAGAATGAAATTGAGGTATTGACATACACACAATTCAATGTGCTATTGCCTTTTTTCATTTTCTTCAAAAGGGTGGTGGTCGGGGAACTTTTTCATCCCATGTGGTTCTGTCATTCTCCTTGTTTCAGTCTATCTTTTGGCGTTTCCAAAAACACACGAGCCCTTGCTAACTCCACCAAGTTTGCGTTATCATTTGTTCACAGACCTTGATTTGTAAAGGTGAGTGTTAACCCTCAGATGCATGTGGTGGGCTTTCTTCCAGCAGAAATCTGTCCCAACTCCATTTTCTCAGATCCAAATCCATGATTTGAGTTGCTAATAACACACGCTTCTTTGTTGTATCTCTAAACTACTGTTTTACAACTAACTGATCGATACTTTGATAGTCAACAGCTTACCTTTGCATGGTTTTTTTTCTTGTCAGGGATGTGGGGTTCGAGGCCGGCACAACAAACATGGCGGCTAAGCAATCGTGTTATCCAGCCACCCACATATCGCATGTTTCGTAACTGTGTAAAACTTCAAGAAATAGAAGGGTAATTAATCCAGCCTTCAATTATCTGCGGCCTCATCAGCTCCTAGCACCAACTAAACTTCACTAATACCCAGTCACAGACAGCAGTCTGGGTTGCCCATGTGTAGACCTGGGCGCATTAAGGTCGCAATAACTACAAGAGAAAAACAAGTTGAGGTATCAGCGCCATAATCTGTCATGTGATTAGTTTGTTGACGTTGTCAGTCAGTATCCCTGAAGTGCCTATGGTTACCAAGGTTTCCAGCATCCACTGGAAAAAGGGCTTTCTTGATCGCGATTGTCTTCCAGACTTCCTTTTGGAAGTGATGACGTTAGGAGAGAGAGTTTCTGCTCCAAATTTCAGATATACGACTGTTTTTCTTTCCACTGGCCATTTTGTATGTTTGTCTCCTTGGGTGTTTGTCTAGAGATCTTCGCTCGCTCTCCCTCTCTCTCTCTGTCTGTCTGTTTCTCGCTCTCTCTCTCTTTCTCTCTGTCTTACACACACAGGCACACACAAACACAAACACGCATACACATGAACACACATGCACGAACGCACATATACACACATGCGCACTCACACACACACATGCACACACACGCACGCACACACACATACAAACACACACATACACACGCACGCACGCACGCACGGACGCATACATATACACACACGCGCGCGCGTGCGCGGCTGAGTTGCCAGGCACAGACAGCTGCCCATACCACTCACACCACACACACCGGTCTGTTGTATCTTTACCAATCAATAGTCATAGTTTGACAAAGCACGGAGGTTTTTCCTCTGTTTGTGTGTGTGTGTGTGTGTGTGTGTGTGTGTGTGTGTGTGTGTGTGTGTGTGTGTGTGTGTGTGTGTGTGGTGCTTGTGTGTGCGTGTGTGTAAGAAGGAGAGATAAAATAGATAAACATAGAGATAAAGACAAAGACAACGAGAGAGAGAGAGAAGAGAGAGAAGAGAGAAGAGAAGAGAGAGAGAGAGAGAGAGAGAGAGAGAGAGAGACAGACAGACAGACAGACAGACAGACAGACAGACAGAGACAGAGAGATTCATTGTATCATAAAAACACAACTTTCCATACAAGGCACTAGTAATCCATGGGAAGAAACGTGCGATAAAAGTCAGTCACTTATTAAAAGCAAAGAAGTAGAGAGAAAGACAGATGCGTAGACTGGCAGACTGAGAGATAGAAAGATATACACCTTTCTATCTATTTTATCATCTAGCTATATATCTATCTGTTTATCGATCCATCTCTCTGTCTACCTTCTCTTCTCTTTTCTTTCTGTCTCTCCTCTTTCTTTCTGTTGCTCTCTCTCTCTCTCTCTCTCTCTCTCTCTCTCTCTCTCTCTCTCTCTCTCTCTCTCTCTCTCTCTCTCTCTCTCTCTCTCTTCTCTCTCTCTTTATCTGTATATCCCACTGTTTTTTTTATTTGAATTGAACTCTATACCACTTTGGACGGGATAGCTCAGTGGTCGGAGCACTCGCTTTCCCCCAGCCAAGTTAAGCAGCGTCGACCGTGGTTACCAGTTGGATGGGTGACCGTTTGCGCGCCTTGGCTTCAGTACAGTTCCCCCAGTTCACCCAGCTGTAAATGGATACCTGCCTTCTTTAGGGTCAGGGAAGGTAAAGCAGCGAGGGAGAGGAGATGGGCGCCGCCCTCAATATGCTGGCCCTAGAGAAGTGAGGTCTCTGACGCCTCGCCCCCCTACGACCTTATAGGTTATGGGACTCCTTTACCTTTGACCTTTTTACCACTTTAAGCCACGGCAGACTTTTCTGCATGAAAGTCTGTCTACTCTCCCAGGGGGAAACGTGTCGTCCTAGGAGCAATGCCTTACGTTATCATGACGTCTTGTTCTGCTGTCATGTGTGTTTGTGTTTCTATAGTCTGTCTATATCTCGTACTTTTTACACCCCCCACCCCCACCCCACCTCGCTTCCTTACCATCCGTCACATTGTAAGTATCTACATCTTTTCTTCTCCTTCTTCTTATAGAACGCTCAGACAGCAACTACTGCGGTCTGTTACAAAATGCATCATGCTGCCGTTAATAATAATAATAATAATAATGATAATAACAACAACAACAACAACAACAATAATAATAATAATAATAATAATAATAATAATAATAATAATGATAGTAATAATAGTAATAATAATAGTAATAAATGTAATTTATATAGCGCTATATCTTGCACAGACAAATCAAAGCGCTTGCATTCAACTCATTCTTACAGTCATGAAACCAATAGCAAGTAACAGTTTTAACAGTCCAATGCACACACACACACACACACTCACACACAACACACACACACACACACACAACACACACACACACACACACACACACACACACACACACACACACACTCACACACACACACACACACACACACACACACACACACACACACACCACACACACACACACACACACAGAGGTTATACACTTTGGCAGGGTGATGGGATTTGGGGCTGTTGAAAAACAGGAACAGCTATGAAATGAAACAGGAGAGGAAAATCTTAGGTTTGAAACAAATATGTCTTGAACGCCTGACAATTTAGGCTCAGTGCATCCAAATGTTGGCATAAGAGAGATTTGTTATTTTGGGGCAACAAAAATGCAGAACTGACCAAGAAGGCAGAAAATTTAACAAGAAGGAGGTGACAGGAATATAAAGAAACGAAGCAGACACAAAGCGATTGCTAGAAAAGAGGACATTTCTAGCACCGAGTTTCCAGAATGTGGGGATGCTATTTATGCTGACAGGTCCTCGGTATCCCCACGGGAAACTGCACCTTTTGAGCCCAACATAACCTAAAACCACCTCCCCCACAACCAGGCATCAGAAGAGTACTGAGCGGCCGGTGTGTCAACTCATTTATTTCATTTATACCACTTTGTCACGAGATTTCTCTGCGTGAAATTCGGGCTGCTCTCCCCGGGGAGAGCGCGTCGCCACAAGAGCAGCGCCACCTTTTCTTGTCTGCAACTGTATTTGTTTCTCTATAAGAGTGGCTTTTTCTAAGAATTTTGCCAGGGACAAATCGATTGTTGCCGTGGGTTCTTTCACGTGCGCTGAATAATTTTGTGTAACACACGGGACCTTGGTTTATCGTCTCATCCGAAAGACTAGCGCCCAGACCACCACTCATGGTCTAATGGAAGGGGGGAAAGTTTCGGGCCCAAACGGGATTCGAACCATCATCACTTTTTTTCATGATAAACAAATCTGCATGGATAAAGCTTAAAAAAAGCTATAGCGCATCGTGTAGTATACGTTACATGCTCAGAAGAGACTAATACAGAGTGTCTTATCAAAGATATAGGGATTGATGATCAACCCGAAGATGGAAGAGGATGATGTACTCAAAGATACTGAGCAGGAAGGAGAGCATAAAGACAGTAAAATTACTGCCATGGAAAGGTAAAGGTAAGGAGCCCAACTTAATGAGGAGCGAGCGTCAGAACTCATTCTCCATGAAGACTGACAAAAACTGCTTAAGACTGCAGAAA
>CM054141.1:6346556-6425565 GCA_028751875.1 Rapana venosa
TTGTGTCTGAGGTAGGTGTGTGTGTGTGTTGTGTGTGTGTGTGTGTGTGTGTGATAATTATATAGGTATTGTATGCATTATTCATGTGTATGTTTATAACTATGTGTATGTGTTTATCGCTTGGTTGTGTTTTTTTTTGGAGGGAGATGTTATTACTTTGCTTGAACAGCACTTTGCTTAAGGCAGTTTGTGTGTGGCGTCGTGCTGTTATTTGCTTGAGTGCTTTGCCAGTGAGAGACTTTTGCTTGTGCTATAAAACACTTTGTGCTACCCCTGTGAAAGGGAAGAAAAGCACTCAAGAAAGGTCAGTCATCATCGTTATGACTTTCTTAACGGTACAATAACAGCGATAGTGAGAGTTTAGCAATAACTGCGAGACCAAGACGAACAATGCCAAAAGCACGAGAAGAGAAAGGAGGAAAGCAGCAGCGATAGAGGAATCCTCAATGCACGGAGAGGACAGCGTGATGTACACGTACTGATTCTCCGTTCCTTGCTGTGGACAGAACACGTGAAGTAATCTTGTCCCTTGTCACTCCCTCTCTCTCTCTGTGATGGTTGATGGGCTCGCCCTGACCTTCACCTTCACCCTCACTCCATCTTGTTCATATATATATATATATTCTACTCCTCGCTGCTCTTTCATTCACAGTCGTACAGCTGAACGTGTGGGTTATATATCGCACGAGCATTGTCATGTTTTACTGTTTTCTTGAACTTGTTTTTTTTTATTTCAACGCTAGGGACAAATGACTATTCTTCACAGACAATTGCTGCTCATTTATAGGGCGAATGAACAAATGAAAACATAATAATACAAACAAACGAACGAATAAACAAACGATGAATGAATGAATGAATGAATGAATGAAACGAACGACGCAAGCGAACAAACGAACGAGCGAATGAATGAATGAATGAATGAATGAATGAATGAACGAACGAACGAACGAACGAACGAACGAACGAACGAACGAACGAATGAATGAATGAATAGATGAACGAACGAGTAAATGGATGGATGAATGAATGAATGAATGAATGGAAGGATTGTCTTTTTGACAACTGGCTGAGTAACAGACTGACTGATTGACTGACTGATAAGCTGACCATATTACTAACGACCGAAATAAACAACTTTAGCCTAAGTCGGAAAGCGGCTACTAAACGGCAGGCATAACACGGTCACCTATGAAGATCTCACCATTGGTGAACCTCGGAGCTCTAGCGGAGGAACAAAATCAAAATCCACACAAAACTAACTACACACGGTAGCCATTAAACTAAGGAATGATCAGCTTCAAATACACCAGAGGGAAAAGACAAAGTCAAAGCAGAATCCCGCTCCCCCCCAAAAAAAAAAGCCAACTCTTAAGAAATAGAACAATCGACATCTACACAGCAATCACAGCACATACAGAAGGATAGTGGAGGGAAGATTCATATCCGATTTACGTTAGAGTACAACGAAAATGTCCAAGCCAACTGCACTGAATCCTCATTGTGTTCGCACTCTATTCAGACAGATCGATGTGACTGATCCGCTGCCATTCCTTCTTTTTCACAAGCTTCGCTTTTTTTTCTATTTACCCAATTTTCACTACAAAGATTAAAAACAAGGTTTATTCCTCCTGCCACACTTTATTAGTGCTTTTTTGTTTCATGGCGAATGCCATGAACTCCAATTAATCTTTCTTCACAGATTACAAAAACCAACCAAAAGAATATATCAAATACCAAAAAAAGCTTGAATACACGATAGAGTGGGGGAGACAGACAGACAAAGATGCACGCGCTAAAGAACAAAGTAAAAAACAGAGAGAAATGTATTATTACTACATAGGGGCAGAGAATAGCAAAAGCAATAATAACAACCACAGCAGCAATAAAACCAAGAAGAGTAAGAAGAAGACATGCGCAGCAGCAGCAGCAGCAGCAGCAGCAGCAGCAGCAGCAGTCACAATGCACGCACCGGGCGATGGAAGGCCATTTATATTCCATTCAGGAGGCAATGAGAAACACGGAAAGAAAACTGAAAGGAGCCGACATCCGTTTGCACTTTATGTGTCGGGGTGGATTGCTTTCTCCTACCCTTCCATTCATCTTCTCCTTCCATCTGATACAATCACAAAATAATAATGTCTCATTCTTTACAAAAACAAAAACGTTTTATTTCTTGTGTTTTGTTACTGCTGATAGTCCAGTGCAGGTCATCGACCATCCTACTATAGCTTTCAGCCGATATGAAGTCTTGTAGTCGTTCATGATGGAATTCCTAGATAGAGATGAGCGTATAGATGGGCAGTTCAAAAGACCATGAAGAAAAATGATGGCAGTAGCTCACACACAAGCGCGAGCGCCGGCACACATACACACACGCTTTGGCTCATGCAAATACATAACACATACATAAAACATATATAGATACATAGATACATAGATACATACATACATAAATACATACATACATACATACATACATACATACATCCGTCCATCCATCCATACATACATACATACATGTATGCATGCATGCATGCAGACAAACATACATACACACATGCATGCAGACAAACATACATACATACATGCATACAAGCATGCATGCATGTATCTATCCACCCACCCACCCATCCATCCATCCATCCATCTATCCATCCATCCATCCATCCATCCATCCATCCATCCATCCATACAGACAGACATGCATGTATGCATGCAGACAAACATACATACACACATGCATGCAGACAAACATACATACATACATGCATACAAGCATGCATGCATGTATCTATCCACCCACCCACCCATCCATCCATCCATCCATCTATCCATCCATCCATCCATCCATCCATCCATCCATCCATCCATACATACATGCATGCATGCATACATGCATACATGCATACATCCACACATCGATCAATACACACATACTTAAAAACACGGTGTTTGCGATAGGAGAAGTGTGTGTGTGTGTGTGTGTGTGTGTGTGTGTGTGTGTGTGTGTGTGTGTGTGTGTGTGTGTGTGTGTGTGTGTGTGTGTGTGTGTGTGTGTGTGTGTGTGTGTGTGTGTGTGTGTGTGTTTCTCCTTTCTGAACCCAAACGGTATCCCCTCCATCACACTGTCCTATATGATCTGGATGCCAATCTTTCAGAGAAGGATGATGGAGCCAGGCTCAGTGTGCAACATGCATTTTTGTTTGCTGCTCGGCTAGAGCTCCCAGGCTCACCAGTGGACAATGGAGAATGGCATGGACATTAATATTTCATTCCCTGAGGAGTCCGAGTTATGGAGAGAAAAAGCGGAATGAACCCGTGTCCGTTTTCACTTTATGCACGCTGGCTGATTGGCTTGCTCTTCCCTTCTCCCTCACATCCTCTCTTCTTCATTGTCTGCCTCCTCTTCCTCTTCCTCCTCTGCCCCTTACACACACAGCTCAGTGTATTTGTTATAAATCGCGTAGAAATTGTGTTGTGCACTGCTTCTTTTAACGTAAAAAGTTGAAATTCCTGCAAAAAGACATTGATGTATTCTTGATGGGCAGAGGAAGGAGTTGCTACCCATTTTATAAATATGATGGAAAAAAACAAACAAACAGATATCAATGAATATATTTGTGAGTGTATGAATGAGTCTATGGATGAACGAATAATTCTTGAGTACATAACAATTGAACGCTAAGGTGATTGAGAAATGAATGTAGTGACTAACTGACAAGTCAGTTAATTCACTGACTAGCTTGACTGATTGACACACTGACTGATCAGCTGAAAAGCTAACAAAACAACTAGAGAGCAAATATATGACTGTACAAACAATCCAATCAAATAAAAAAACTCAACTTTTCATGAGCTCATATAATAGAAAACCAGTGATGTAACCCCAAAAATAAAGAAGAAAACATCAAACAAGACACAACTCCTCAACATTCAAGAACAATCACACACAAAAAAGAGAACAAGCAAAACAGGAAAAGACACACAGCTCTGCCAGCTACAACCATCACAACACACAGGAAGGGGAATGGAAGGAACAGTAATGTCCCTTTCACGATAGAGCCCCAAAAATATCCACCAAAAGTGAACAGAGCCCACAGCCATCCGTATTTTAGGCAGATAAATCAACCCCGCTGCTTCTGCTGCCATCTTGTTTTCACAAGAGGTAGTGTCCCTTTATTTTTATTATTAGTGTAGTTTTAATGCATGGATGGAAAAAAAATCATCGTTTCTCTCCTACTCCTGTTTACTGGCCTTAGTGGTATGATTTCAAACGCATTAAGTATTTTCCAAGATAACAAAAAGCAATAAGAGGAATGATTTTGATAATGAAAGCAATAATAAAAAGAGAAAGATGAAGGTGCATATTCAGAGAGAAAGATATAGAAAGTGATAGGCAGGAAGAAAGAAAGAAAGAAAGAAAGAAAGAGAGAAAGAAGAAGAGAAAGAAAGAAAGAAAGAAAGAAAGAAACAAAGAAACAAAGAAAGAAGAAGAAGAAGAAGAAGAAGAAGAAGAAAGAAGAAGAAGAAGAAGAAGAAGAAGAAGAAGAAGAAGAAGAAGAAGAAGAAGAAGAAGAAGGAGCAGAAGAAGAAGATAACATTAACATCAACAACAGCAACAACAAAAAACAACAATAGCGTAACAACAACTGGAACACTAACAGTTAGACAAAACGCCCAGAACAAGAACATATTTCTTAAAGATAATAGAAGAAAACAGTGCTGATAGGAAAAAATTATCACGCTGCACAAGAAGGTTAATGCGATGACTATTCATATTCCTGTCAGTGAGGGGAGAGTTATGGACCAAACCCTGAAAAGAAGCCGTGTCCTTTTACACTTCATGCATCTTCACTGATTGCCCTGCCCTGCCCGCCCTGCCCTGCCTCTGCCCTGCCCTGCCCTGCCCTGCCCTGCCCTGCCCTGCCCTTCACCTTCACACCATCATTTGTTCAGCTTCCATCATGTCTCCTTGATCTTTCGTACACGCAAAACTTCATGTAGCTGCCTGCACATTTCTATCAGGCGTTATCATGTTCTTTTTGTTTTAATTATATATATATATAATATATATATATATATATATATATATATATATATATATATATATATATATATATATATATATAATCATATCCATTGCGGTTTTTATTTGTTACAGGTTTTTTGTGTCATTTATTTTTTTCAAAATGTATGCTTTACTCGTGTTCATAAAAAAACAATTTGTCTCTTATTTACAGGCAGATGAAAGAAGACCTACTTTTTTTTTTTAAAGACAAAAACACCAAGAACGAGGGTGGCGGGATGGTTAGGACGTTCGCCTGCCAACAAGTAAACTGTGAGGTTCTGGGTTCGATTTCCAGCCTCGCTCTTTCTTCACAGTTTGACGAAAAAATAAAATAGAATGTCAAAGTCCTTTAGATGAGACGCAGAACATCTTGTGCACACGTTAAAAGTCTGTCCCGCCTTTCGAAAGAGAAGACCATTGTGCGACGGTAGGAACGGATGACAGAAAAAAAACCCTCCAAAGGCTCCCTGTGGACATGTGTTCCCGAGGATGCGATGTGCACACACTGGAATGCATGGCATGGCAACAGCAGGACACAAAGCGTCAAGGAGATGAAGCAGCACAACAACAATAACAACAACAATCGGTGGTCTAGAGGTAACGTGCCTGTCTAGAAAGCGAAAAGTCCGGATCGGAAGTGTGTGGTAGTTCGAATCCCGTTTGGATCCGAAACTTTTCCCCCATCCATTAGACTCTGAGTGGTGGTCTGGGCGCTAGTCTTTCGGATGAGACGATAAACCGAGGTCCCGTGTGTTGCACATAATTATTTAGCGCACGTGAAAGAACCCACGGCAACAAGAGAGTTGTCCCTGGCAACATTCTGTAGAAAAAGTCACTCTAATAGGGAAACAAATATTGCTGCAGACAGGAAAAAAGAAAAACAGGGTGGCGTTGCTCTTGTGGCGACGTGCTCTCCCCGGGGAGAGCAGCCCGAATTTCACGCAGAGAAATCTGCCGTGACTTAAAGTGGTATAAATAAATAAATAAATAACAACATAAAAAAAACAACAAAGAAAGCGGTGCTGATAGAAAAGTAGCAATGCACGAAAGATCAGTAGCATCATTATCACTATTTCATTCAGTGAGGAGGAGAGCTGTGGCTCTTTTGTTCAGCTTCCATCACCCTTTCCCCATCGCTCGTAGATCTCATTTCATATCATTTCATTTTACCAGTTTAAGTCACGAGATTTCTCTGTGTGAAATTCGGGCTGCTCTCCCCGGGGAGAGCGCGTCGCCACAAGAGCAGCGCCACCTTTTTTGTCTGCAACTGTATTTGTTTCCCTATCAGAGTGGCTTTTTTCTAAGAATTTTGTCAGGGACAACTCTCTTGTTGCCGTGGGTTCTTTTACGTGCGCTGAATAATTTTGTGTAACACACGGGACCTCGGTTTATCATCTCATCCGAAAGGCTAGCGCCCAGGCTACCACACATGGTCTAATGGATGGGGGGAAAGTTTCAGGCCCAAACGGGATCTTTGCTGCCTATCAATTCACCGGCACTACTGGCCTTGGTGTCAAACCGTTCTTTTCAATATCCAGGCCGCCTGTCCAATATTTTGATTTACTTCTAATTCGCTGTGAGGTTGCCAATGTAGCTAAGTGCTTAAAATGTTAAAACAAAAAAACCCAACAAAATGAAAGCATTTCATGCAAAGTTCACTTCCTCTCTCTACCAGCGATTCCTAGGTGGGATGAGAGAGAGAGAGAGTGCGCGGCTACATAACTGTCCGGGTATCCAACTGAGAAACGATCATTAATAACGCCAACACAAACAACAACAAGCAACAACAACAACAAAGTCAACACCACTACCACTACTAGTCCTCAGAAAGAAAAACAATCTGAGCACATGTCTCCTCTCTTGCGATCTCCTCACTGGCTGCCTGTGTCACAGAGAGTAAACTATAAGATCAGTACCCTCTGTTACAAATGTCTCCACAAAACAGCACCTTCCTACCTCTGAATGTCTTCACCTGTACACTCCTTCTCGATCCCACCGCTCTGCTGCAGATACCTTGTGCTTACGAATACCTAGATTCAACCAATCCACAGTCGGCCGTCGCTCTTTCTCTATTTCTGGTCCAGTGATCTGGAATGACCTCCCTCTCCCCCCTCGCCAAAAGCCTTCTTATGACACTTTTAAATCCAGCCCCAAAACACATTTATTTCAAATCTAAGACTTTCCCCTCTTGTTTCATCTCATATCTGTCCTTACCGTCAACAGCCAAAACACCCACCACCCACACAACCTCTGTGTGTGTTGTGTGTGCGAGTGCGTGTGCGTGTGCGTGGTGTGTGTGTGTGTGTGTGTGTGTGTGTGTGTGTGTGTGTTGTGTGTGTGTGTGTGTGTGTGTGTGTGCGCATGTGTGTATACATTTGAATTTGTAAAAAAACTATTAATTATAACTTGTTGCATATGCTAGAGTAGGATGAATGCAAACGCTTTGATTTGGTTTTGCAAGATATAACGCTATATAAATTCCATTTATTATTATTGTTATCATCACTATTATTATCATCATTATTATCATTATTATCATTATTATTATTATTATTATTATTACTACTACTACTACTACTACTACTACCATCATCAGCAGCAACAACTATATATCCTCGCCTGTGTTCATCTCAAGTCATCTCTCCTGTGAGGGAGAGGTCATGAGGGCATCAGGCATTCATCGATGACATGGCCACCTGTGTTCGCTCCTTCTGCAAGTCCTCTCCTCCCCTACTCTCTGTGAGTGCAGTGGGCAAAGCTGAAAACAAAAATTTGGGCTTTGCTCAACACGATGACTGTACAAAAAATATCTCTCTTTGATTCCCACTTTAACATACTGCTCATGTGTTCGTGCTACTAAAAGATGACATACCTGTTAATGCACTAACCATACCGCTTGCTTCACATCTTCATTGTTGTTCCATATCGTTTCCAGAGGTTAGTCTGAGTTTTATGGTTTGAAGTTGTTTTTATGCAGTATGTGATACTTTCTTATACCTCTAATAAGTGTTTTGAAACAAACTGTGACTTTCCTTGCCTTGCCAACAGCAGCAATTACAATGCACAGAAAACCCAAATGTGTGTTGATATTCAAGTCATACCACTGGCAGAACTGTGCGTTAGGAGAAAAGCAAAACAAATCCATATTGTTTTTATTCGTTATTCGCAACGGTCGACCAGCCAGCCTCTTGTAGCCTCCCAAACTTTATCTTACATCACCACTGCATACTGTCTCCATTTTTCGTTCTTCGATAATGAACGGGGAGGGGCAGGGGGACAACCGTTAAGCTCTTCCTCTTGTCATAGCTACTCATCTAAAGTAAAAAAAAGAGGAGAAATAGGAAATAAAAACGAAAGAAGACGACAGAATCATGTAAAGAAAGAAGAAAGGAAGGAAGGAAGGAAGGAAGGAAGGAAGGAAGGAAGGAAGGAAGGAAGGAAGAACAGTAGGCAGTGAGAAAGAAAGAAAGAAGAAAAACGCAGCAATAATAAAGATGAAATGAATCAACTAAAATACAACTATACATAAAGAGCAATTTATAAGGGGAAGACGAATGAGAGAGAGAAAGAAAGAAAGACAGGAAGATAGATAAATAGATAGACAGTAAAAAAGAAAAAAAAAGAAAGAAAGAAGAAACCATACCACAAGAAAGACAGACTAAATGAAAGAAATAAGCAAACAAAAAGAACTGAACGAAAAAATGTACCAAATAAGTTTGTTTTTTTTTTAAATAAAAGAATTAGAGAAGAAAAGAAAGAGCACGTATTAACAGCAGCAGCAGCAGCAGCAGCAGCAGCAGCAGCAGCAACGACAATGCACAAAAGGGTCGTGGAAAGAGCATTTACATTCCATTCACCAGGCGGCCGAGTTTTGCAGGAAGAAGCACAGCGCAAGGCACTAGATCCGGCATGTATGTGGGGCGATGGGTTTCCTCTACCCCAGCCTTCCATCCACTTGTCTCCCCCTTCCCTCCACAGCATGTCCATCTCTCACACTTTCCAGTACTGACTTTCGGTTTCTTGAGTTGCCATTTCCAGAACTTTTGTTTCCAGTTAGAGCTGATTACCTGCTGCACGTACTGATCTGTTGAAGAGGGGGACGGATTAGCCTAGTGGTTAGAACATTGTGCTCGCAATGTGACGACCCGGGTTCGATTCCCGTTCAAGGGGATATTTTACCCTGGAGTTAACATCAGTGCAGACTCCACTCTCCTAAAAAATCCTTCGGATGAGACTATAAACCGAGGCCCCGGGTGCGACACACGCAGAACATCTTGAGCACACGTTAAATCCTGTTCCGCTTTTCATAAGAGTAGGCCATTGTGTGCCGGTGGGAACAGATAACAAAATCTACAAAACTGCATACACACGGGGCCTGGATGTAAAACACACATTAGTGCGTATTCTATCATTCTCGATATAAAATAATAAAATGGGGAAAAAAGAATTGATGTGACTTTTGAAAGAAATGGGTATGAATATTGTATCCCTATTACAAATACAGGAAATAGAACTGAAGGTAGTTCAGAGAGCATAATGCACCCCCCCCCCCATACACCCACACATACCCTCACTCCAGATTGTGGTGCTTAGTTAGAGCTGCTTCCTCAGTGGGGTCTGTTGGTAAGTGTGTGTCTAAGGAAGGTCTACATGACTGCTGTACACTGTTGAACTATACCATCCTGATATGGCTTGAATTTACACTTTGGGATTTCTTTACGAGCCTTACCTAAAATAGCTTTCCGCGCGAGTTATTTTCCCCATGCTTCTGCAAATGAAGTGACTCATTTTCCTATATCTGCACCAAGTGATTTTCGTGTGTTTATTTCTCGTTTTTCAGGCTTCACTTGTTAGGACTGCTGGAATAGGAGGAACACGCGTGCAGAGCCTCATTTAACAATTGGTGGACTATAAACACACGCACTCACGCGCACACACACATAAGCACACACATGCTTGAGCGCTCGTGCGTGCGCACACACACACACACACTCACACACAAACACACACACACACATGCATACTCGCACATACACACGCACGCACACGCACACGGTCCCTTTTGGATCCGAAACTGTTTCCCCAACCATTAGATCATGAGTGGTGATCTGGGCGCTAGTCTTTTGGATGAGGTGATAAACCGAGGTCCCGTGTGTTAAACATAATTATTTAGCGCACGTAAAAGAACCCACGGCAACTTGAGAGTTGTCCCTGGCAAAAATCTGTAGAAAAAAGCCACTCTGATAGGGAAACAAATACTGTTGCAGACAGGGAAAAAAGAAAAGAAAATGGGTAGCGCTGCTCTGGTGGCGACGTACTCTCCCCGGGGAGAGCAGCCCAAATTTCACGCTGAGAAATCTGCCATGACTTAAAGTTGTATAAATAAATAGATAAAATAAAACAAGCAGAAACACACACACACACAATGTGCGCACAGGCGTGTCACACATGTACTTAAGCACACTAAGAAACAAAAAAAAAACTAGAAAAAGAAACTAGCAGAGAACAACAACAACAGCAGCAACAAGGACACTAACAATGACAACAAGAGAAATGCAATGGCAAAAAGATGAACAGACCTCACCACTGAAAACACCACAGCAAAGCACTTCACGGTAATTGAATGAAGAGATTCCTTCCATTCAAAGCAGCATGTGGAAGATGGAGATCTCAGATAGTCTATAATTAACCATCTGTGCTTCATGTGCTTAAATGATCGGTGCATCTAGTTTAGGCCTTCTCTGATTTTTTCTCTGCATTCTGCACATTACAATGATTATGCCCTTCCACTCACTGTGTAACCTTATCCTGTTTATGAAAACCTGCTAGCCACTGATATTAATGGATACATGTGTAAATGAATCATTGAAGCTTTTTCTGAGATTTAATGTTAAAGAACTCATCCTTCGTAATGAGACGATAAACAGTCCCCATAACCCATAACCGCATCATAGGGGACGGGTATCAAGAAAAACACTACATCATATTAATAAAGCATATTAATGCGGCGCCCATTCTCTCATCGACTGCTTTACACTCCCCAATAAAGAGGCAGGGAAAAAGTTACAGACTAAGGTGAACAAGGAACAACAAGCCAAGTGCACAAACGGTCACAAAACACAACTGGAACACACTCAACTGACAACGACGGGGAAAGCAGTGCACCAACATAGCTTCCGTCAACAATAACAACAACTAAAAAAAAACCCACAACAAAGAAAAAGTAGAACGTAACAAGAGAACAACAAATGACAAATGCACAAGGGTCACAAAAGAGCATTTAACATTCCATCACCAGGCGCCAGCAGAGTTTAGCCACAACAAAACAGCGGAAGGCACTATCCGACAACAAACTGGCAGATCCTCACCCAGCTTCATCACACTTGCCACCAATGCCCGACACCTCACAGTCAATCAACGGACCTTTCAGTAACTGACTTTCGCAACATGATTCCATTTCAAATTTGTTTTCCAGTTAGAGCGATTACCCCTGCACAGATCGTTGAAGAGCATTAGCTAGTGGTTAGAAACATTGGGCTGAAGCCCCCTTCGATTCCCGTTCAAGCGGTGGCTATTGTTCCCCCTGCTAGCACATCAGTGCGCTCCACTCCCCCAAACTCCTGCCGTGGGACCTATAACCCGAGGCCCCGTGTGCGACCCTGCCCTGCCAACGTTATTGCCCC
Source organism: Rapana venosa (assembly GCA_028751875.1). NCBI lineage: Eukaryota > Metazoa > Mollusca > Gastropoda > Neogastropoda > Muricidae > Rapana > Rapana venosa. Next base: position 6,358,311 of record CM054141.1, read on the forward strand.
GTTCCCGCCCCTTTTCGCAAGACAGTCGCCCATTGTGTGCCGATGGGGAACAGATGACAAAATTTACAAAACTGCATACACACGGGGACTGAATGTAAAAAAAGCACATTAGTGCTTATTCTGTTATCCTCGATATAAAATAAAAATATAGGGAAAAAAGAACCAATGTGACTATTGAAAGAAATGGGTATGAATATTATATCCATATTGAGAATACAGGAAAAAGAACTGAAGGTAGTTTAGAGAACCTAATGCACCCCCCCCCCCCATACACCCACACACACCCTCACTCCAGATTGTGGTGCTTAGTTAGAGCTGCTTCAGCGGGGTCTGTTGGTAAGTGTGTGTCTAAGGAAGGTCTACATGACTGCTGTACATTGTTGAACTAGACCATCCTGATATGGCTTGAATTTACACTTTGGGATTTCTTTATGAGCCTTACCTAAAATAGCTTTCCGCGCGAGTTATTTTCCCCATGCTTCTGCAAATGAAGTGACCCATTTTCCTATATCTGCAGCACGTGGTTTTCGTGTGTTTATTTCTCGTTTTTCAGGCTTCACTTGGTAGGACTGCTGGAATAGGAGGAACACGCGCGCAGAGCCTCATTTAACAATTGGTGGCCTATAAACACACACACACACATTCGCATACACACACACGCATGCGCGCGCACACAAACACACACGCACACACACATAAGTACACACATGCTTGAGCGCTCGTGCGTGCGCACACACATACACACAAACTCACACACAAGCATACACACACACACACACACACACACTTATACACACGCACGCAAACCACACCTCCCGCTTGGACCCGAAACTTTTCCCCATCCATTGGATCATGAGTGGTTGTCATGGTGCTAGTCTTTCGAATGAGACAATAAACCGAGGTCCGCGAGTTGCACATAATTATTTAGCGCACGTAAAAGAACCCATGGCATCTTGAGAGTTGTCCCTGGCAAATATCTGTAGAAAAAAGCCACTCTGATAGGGAAACAAATACTGTTGCAGACAGGAAAAAGAAAAAAATGGGTGGCGCTGCTCTGGTGGTGACTTACTCTCCCCAGGGAGAGCAGCCCGAATTTCACGCAGAGAAATCTGCGTGACTTAAAGTTGTATAAATAAATAAATAAATAGATAAAATAAAACAAGCAGAAACACACACACACAATGTGCGCAAAGGTGTGTCACACATGTACTTATGCACAGATCAGAAACAAAAAAACTAGAAAAAGAAACTATCAGAGAACAATAACAGCATCAGCAACAACAACTATAGCAACAAGAACACTAACAATGACAACAAGAGAAATGCAATGACAAAAAGATGAACAGACCTCACAACTGAAAACACCACAGCAAAGCACTTCAAGGTAATTGAATGAATAGATTCCTTCCATTCAAAGCAGCATGTGGAAGATGGAGACTTCAGATAGTCTATAATTAACCATCTGTGCTTCATGTGCTTAAATGATTGGTGCATCTTGTTTAAATCTTCTCTGATTTTTTCTCTCTCTGCATTCTGCACTTTACAATAATAATGCTCTTCCACTCACTGTGTAACCTTTTCCTGTTTATGAAAACTGCTAGCCACTAACATTAATCAATAAATGTGAATGAATCATTGAAGCTTTTTTCCGAGATCTAATGTGAAATAACTAAATATATAACAATCAGCTATAAAATTAAAAAAAACAGCACCAGGGAAGAAAAAGTAGAACGCGAACAAGAAGAACAACACTGACAATGCACAAAATGGTCGTGGAAAGAGCATTTACATTCCATTCACAAGGTGGCAGAGTTTTGCAGGAAGAAGCACAGCGCAAGGCACGTTATCCGGCATGCATGTGGGGCGATGGGTTTCCTCTACCCCACCTTCCCCATCCACTTGTCCCCCCCTTCCCTCCCCCCGCATGCCCCATCCTCCCCCTTTTCCCATTACTGATTTTCAGTTTCTTGATTTTGCCTTTTCCCCAAAAATTTTTTTTTCCCCAGTTAAGCGATTACCTGCTCACGTACTTCTGTTAAAGGGGGACGATTACCCCTAGGGGTTAAACCCAGGGGTCTCAAAATTTTTTAATGACCCTTTTTCGATTCCCGTTCAAGGGGATTTTTTCCCCTTGGAGTTACTTTCAGTGCAGACTCCACCTCCCCAAAAGCCCCTTTGGGAATGAGACGAAAAACCCAGGCCCCGTGGGGCGAAGCCACCCACAACTTTTGGGGCGCACACTTAAATAGGGGGTTCCGTTTTCGTAAAGTGGGCCCATTGGTGCCGGGGGGAACAGATGACAAAATTTAAAAAAACTGAAATACACAGGGGAAATTTAATGAAAAAAAAAGCACATTATGCAAAATTTGTTATCCTCGAAAAAAAATAAAAAAATTTGGGGAAAAAAAAATTGAGTGACTTTTGAAAAAAATGGGTATAAATTTTTAAAATCCCCTATGAAATACAGGAAATAAAAAACTAAAAGGTATTTTCAGAAAACCCTAATGCCCCCCCCCAACACCCCCCAACACACCCCTCACCCCCAGATTGTGGTGCTTAGTTAGAGCTGCTTCAGGGGGGGGTTTCTGTTGGTAAGGGGTGGTCAAAGGGGAAAGTCAACATGACTGCAAAAACATTGTTAACATCCCTTTCCTGATATGGCTTAATTTTACATTTTGGGATTTCTTTAGACCTCCCAAAATAGTTTCCCCCCGCCCCGAGTTTTTTTCCCCGGCCCTGCTTCTGAAAACCCGAAGTACCCTTTTCCTCCTATATCTCCCCAAAGGGGTTTTCGTGTGTTTATTTTTTTTTTTTCCCAGGCTTCACTTTTAGACTGCGGGAATAGGGGGAACACGCTGCAGAGCCTCATTTTAACAATTGGGGGGGCCTATAAACACACACAAAAACAAAACGCACCTTTCCCGGGAACCGCAAAACACACGTCCCACACACAAACACACACCTAAACCGCGCGACAAAAACACATAACCCCAAAAAACCCCCAAAACGCTTGAGCGTTTCCAAAACACGCAAACACACAAAAGACACTCACAAAACAAACACAACACATGCCACTCGCATTACAAAACCAAACACACACGAAACGCAAAAAGGGTACACACACCCCACACACACACACAAAAAGTGCTGCGGGCCCTGGTCACCCTTTGTTTTAATAAAACCGATCAAACAAAAAAAAACACAAGAAAACGAAACTACCAGGGGAACAAAACACAGCGGGAAACAACAAAAATTTAAACAAAAAACAAGAACCAACAATGACAACAAAAAAATCAATGAAAAAAAGATAAAAAGACCTCACCACTGAAAACACCACGCAAAGCACTTCATGGTAATTGAATGAAGAGTTTCCTTCCAAATTCAAAGCAGAAATGGGAAGTTTAAAACTTCAGATACCCTATAATTAAACCATTTTCTTCATGGTTTAAAAATGATCGGTGCATCTATTTTTAGGCCTTCTCTGATTTTTTCTTTTGCAATCGCACATTACAATTTTTATCCCCCTTCCACTCACTGTGAAAACCTTTTTCCTGTTTATAAAAACCCCTTTTTTTTTTTGGGCTAGCCACTGATATTAATGGTTAAAAAGTTAAATAAATAAATTGAAGCTTTTTTTTTGAGATTTAATGTTAAAGAAACTAAATATATGTAATAAAGGAAAAGGACCCCAAAACCAAAAACCCCGGTACGGGGCGAGACTCAGAGACCCACTTCTCTGGGGCCAGCATATTGGGGGCGGCGCCCATCTCCTCTCCCTCGCTGCTTTCCCTTTCCCTGACCCAAAAAGACAGGTACCCTTTACAGCTGGGTGAACGGGGGGAACGTCCCTAAACCCAAGGGCGCACAAAGGGTCACCCCATCCAACTGAAAACCACACTTGGGGTTTGTTTAAACTTGGCGAATGCGAAAAGCGAATGCAAAAGCGAATGCTCTACCACTGACTTTTCCTCCCCTAAATAACAATCAACTATAAAAAAACCCACAGCACCGGGGAAGGGAAAAAGTAGAACGTAACAAGAAAAACCCAACCCACTGACAATGAACAAAAGGGCCCATGGAAAGAGCATTTACATTCCTTTTTCCCAACCGGGGGGGCTGATTTTTTGCAGGAAAAGCACAGCCAAGGCACTTTAAACCGGGAATGTAGTGGGGCGAGGGGTTTCCTCTACCCCGCCTTCCATCCACTTTCTCCCCCTTCCCCCCCACCAATGTCCATCTCTCCCCCTTTTCCAGTACTGACCTTCATTTTCCCTTTTGGGTTGCCTTTTCCAAAACTTTTTTTTTCCATTAGAGCTGATTATTTTCGGAAACGAAATGATTGCCCGAAAAATCGATTAAACAATTGATAAAAAGGGTATGAAAAAATTAAAAACCCACATTAAGAATACAAAAACAGAACGAAGGTAGTTGGGAGAGCCAAAAACCCCCATCCCCAAACCCCCATAAAATACCCCACTCCAGATTGTGGTGTTGGGTAGCTTTTCATTGGCCCTGTTGGAAAGTTGTGCCTAAGGAAAGGGCCTTTTGGGGATTTTTTTATGAGCCTTACCTAAAATACTTTCGGGCCGATTTTTTTTCCCCCCTTGCTTCCAAATGAATGACCTTTTTTCCCAAAATTTTTGGGCACACGGGTTTTTCGTGTGTTTATTTCCCCCTTTTTCAGGTTTTTTTCGCTTGTTAGGACTGCGGAAAATAGGAAAACACGCTGCGGGGAGCCTCATTTAACAATTGGGGGCCAATAAACACACCACTCACCCCAAACACACACATAAGCACACATATGCTTGAGCGCTCGGCTTTGGCGCACACACACCCACCCCTCACACCCAAACACACCCCACACACATCATACTCGCACAAACACCCCCCGCACACCAAAAGGCCCCTTTTTGGTCCGAAACTTTTTTCCCCCCAAACCATTAGATCATGAGGGGGTCGGGGCGCTAGCCCTTTTGGATGAGGTTAAAACCCCGGGGCCCCCGTGGGGTTAAACAAAAATTTAAATTTAGCGCACGAAAAGAACCCAGGGAAACCTTGGGGAGTTTCCCGGGAAAAAACTGTAAAAAAAAAGCCACTCGAAAGGGAAACAAATACTTTCAGACGGGGAAAAAAAAAAAGAAAAATGGGTAGCGTTTCTCTGGTGGAAACTACTCCCCCCCGGGGAGCAGCCCAAATTTCACGCTAGAAATCTCCCATGACTTAAAGTTTGTAAAATAAATAGATAAAATAAAACAAGCAAAAACCACACACACAAAACAATGTGCCAAAAGGCGGTCACACATGTACTTAACACACTAAGAAAAAAAAAAAAAACTAGAAAAAAAAACTGGCAAAAACAACAACAACACAGAAACCAAGACACTAACAAAGAAAACAAGAGAAATGCAAAGCAAAAAAAAACCCAACCTCCCCCACTGAAAAACCAAAAAAAGCAAAGCATTTCACGGAAATTAAATAAGAGATTCCCCCCCTTTCAAAGAAAGCATGGGGAAGATGGAGATCCAGATAGTCTATAATTAACCATCTGTGCTTCTGTGTTTAAATTTTGGGGAGAAATCTATTTTTAGACCTTCTCCATTTTTTCCCCCCCCTTCTGCATTCTGCAAAATTAAAATTTAAAACGCTCTTCCATTTACTGGGGAACCTTTCTCTTTCATAAAACCTGCTACCAAAAACATTAATGGTAAAAAAGGAAAAAGAATAAATTAAAGGGCTTTCCCAAAACATCCTTGGGAAGAGACGAAAACCGAGGCCCCTGGGGGCAACGAAACGAAAAAAACACCCTGCGCACACTTTAAAACCTTTTCCGCTTTTCGAAAGAGTGGGCCCTTGTGTGCCGGGGGGAACAGAAAAACAAAATTTAAAAAACCGCATACATAGGGGAAACTGAAAAAGGGAAAAAAAAAAATAATGATAATAAAAAAAATAATAAATAAGGATATAACTAAATATTAACAATCAACCCCAAAAAACCCAGCCCCAAAGGGAAAAAAGTTAGAAAAAAAACCGAAAAACAAAACAACAACACTGACAACAACAAAAAAAACCAGCAAAAAAACAACATTTCCACAGAAAACAACAACAAAAACAGCATAGCAAAAACAACAGAAAGCAGTAAAAACCCAAGACAAAAACAGCAGCAGCAGCAGCAGCAGTACAAAAACCAAAAACAACACCAACAGCACAAGAACAAAAACCAAAAACCACAAAAAACAGAAAGCAGCATAACAACAACACTGAAAAAAAATGCCCCAGGGGAAACCAACACACAAAAAGAAAAAATAAAAAAAAAAGGAACAAAGACTCCAACACGAAAAACAATTCTTTTTCCGCAACCCAGCGATCAAAACTGCACAGAACGCCAAAAGAAAGGGAGAAAACACGACTAAACCCCCCATCCCTTTCCCCTTCTTCCCTTTGGTGGCTTTTTGCCCTGCCCCCCCCGGGCCCTGCACTGCCCTGCCCTGCCCCCCCCTGCACGCCCTGCCCTGTCCTGCCCTTTCGGCCCCTGTTCTGCCTGCCCTGTCCCCAAATCCCTGCCCTGCCCTGCCCTCCCCCGCCCAAACCCTTCCGGGCCCCTGCCCTGCCCTGCCCTGTCCTGCCCTGCCAAACCCGCCCCTGCCCTGCCCTGTTCTGCCCGGGCCCTGCCCTCCAAACCCTTTTCGGCCCTGCCCGCCCTGCCCTGCCTCCCGGGCCCCTGCCCTGCCCTCCCCTCCCCCGCCCTGCCCTGCCCGGGGCCCTCCCAAAACCCCGCCCTCCCTCCCCTCCCTCCCTGCCCTCCCTGCCCTGTTCCCCCTGCCCTCCCAACCCTGCCCTGCCCTCCCTGCCCTGCCCCACCTTCACCCTCACCCCCCCTTTTTTTTTCCCTCCTTCTCTGCCCCGTCTTGTTTTCGTTTTCCTCTTTTTCCCAGACATGCGCTGTTAACCTTCCATAGTCAGGATTTTTAGTTTCTATTTGTTTTTTTCTTCTGTCTGTCTCTTTTTCCCCCTTTTTTATTTAAAAAAAAGGATCCCCTTTTTTGAAAAAGATAAAAAATTTTCTTGAAGTTTTAAGTATTTTGCTTGCTCCTTTCAAATAAACAAAAACCCAAAAAAGTTAAAAAATATATAAATGACCTTTTTAGGGGGTCAATAAATTTGGAAATAAATAAAAATGGATGAGCCCCAATAAAAAGAATAAAGAACGGCTAATTTAACATTATGATTGATGGAGGGGTAAAAATAAAGAATGAATGAATGAATTAATTAATGTTTGGAAAGGATGAGAGGCTAATACACTAGAAAAATTTAAAAAGTATGGAATTTATAAAACCCGCTGAATTTTGTAAAAAAAAAACAAAATAAAATTTCTCAGATAAAATTTTTTTTTTCGAGGAAAAATGAAAAGAGCACTTTTTGGCACTCTTTTTAGTAACTACTGTACCTAAAAAAACAAGCAAAATTTTGGCTGTAAAAAAAACTCAAGAAAAAAAAACATGAACTCTCCAAAAAAAATTTAAAAAACTAATAAAAAAAGGATATTGGGGGGAAGAGCAATAAAAACTAAAGGAAAAGGGGCAAAGTAAAACAAACAAAAGAACAAAAAAATTTAAACTACCCCCCCCACCCCCCCCCCCCGCACACACACCCCCAAAAACCAAGACAAAAGCCCTAAAAGAGAAAAACAGCTCGTAGCACTGTCAAAACAGCAATCACAAACAAAAAAAGATAAGGGAAATTTGCGCATTAATATTCCATTCCCCAGGGGAGCAAAAATCTCTGGGAGAACATTTGAAAAAAATCCATACCGTTGCACTTTTTTTGCAGGGGGGTCATCAGGCCAGGGCTATCGCCTTTTTTTCCTTTCCCTTTGCCTCTGCGCCCCTTTTTTTCTTTGCCTTGCAATCATTAAACCTTCTTTTTAATAGCTCAAAAACACCATCTTTTTTTTTCCCCTTTCAACATTATCTTTTTCTTCTCATTAACACACCGAACTAAATTTTCGAATTTCCCTCGAAAATTTTTAATTATTTTGAACTTTTCACCCTCTTTTTTAAAAAAGGGTTTTTTTTTAAAAAGGGAAAAAAAAAAAACTGAAAGAACTAAACACTAAGTTAAGAAAAAAGATACACTTTAAAAAATACAAAAAAAAAACCCCATTTTGGGGTATAGCTATAATAAGGGGGAAATGTTCGGGTGCAGTACGTATCTTATAAAAAACTTTTCCCCCTTTCATACAAGCCCATTTTCCTTTTAAAAAAAAAAAATATATCGGGGAAAATTTGGAATAAGCACTCAGTGCTATTCTACATCCGTACCCATTTTGTATGCGGTTTTGTAAATTCGGTCATCTGTTCCCCCGGCCCACCGGCTTACTCTTACAAAAAGGGCGGAAAAAGGATTTAACGGGGTTCCAAGATGTTCTGCGTGGGTTGGCACACGGACCTCGGTTTAAAAATCCCCTCCGAAGGATTTTGGGGGGGAGAGTAAAGTCTGCACTGCCCGAAACTCCAAGAAAATATCCCCTTAACGTGAATCGCCCCCCGGGGTTGTCAGATTGCGTGCAAAAATTCTAAACACAAAGGCAAACCCGCCCCCGTCCCAAACAGCCAGCCAACATTGGAACCCCAAACCAAATGGCAGCTTTTCAAAAAGATGACATACAACAAAAAAAAAAATCCCGAAAACCAACAAAAAGAAAAAAATGAATAATGGTTTTCCCCCCCTAAAATGACCTCGAAATATGTGCCTTTTTAACTATTTGGGAATTGGCTAACTACAAAATTTTATAAACCCTTTAACTCACCTACTCATTTCATTCTCTCACTCGTTTTGCTCATGAAAAGAAGGGAATTGGGCCTAGTTTAACTAGCTGAAAACAGCTGATTCTTTTTATTTGGTTGACAAAAAAACATGGTTGTTTTAAGCTTTGTGTTTGGGTTTTGGGACCCCAAATAAAGGGTTTACTTTTTCAAGAATGTACCCCTGGGGGGTTCACATAAATTTCCCGACTGCCTCCCTAACTTTCCCATTTGGAAAACTTGAACCTTTGTAAAATGTGCCCCCACACTTTTAAAACCTGTTTTTGGCGGGAACAAAATGACAACTTTTTAAAAAATTGAAATGCATACGGGGACTAGGTAAGAAAGACGTAGAGCTTATGCAAATTACCCTAAAAATAAAAAAGCCACTCAACCAAAACCTTTTTAACCGGCAAACAATAAAAACCACCCCGCCAGCCAAAAAACTGGGCCAGCCAACCAACCACCAGCCACCCCATTTAAAACCAAAACAACGCACCAATCAATTACCTCCCCAAAATGGCTTTTAAAAAGTACCTCACCCAAAAAAGACACTTATAAATCGCAATAAAAAAAACTAAAACCAAGTACGTAAGTTAACCATGAAACATTTTAACAGCAACAAAAATCCCCCCAGACGTTTATTTTAAAAATCGATAAAGACGATGGGGAAAACAATCCAAACGCTCTAAAACCCTTCCCATTAAAAGGTTTAAGGGGGGGGGACATTTTGGCCCCGAGTGTTGCATGGACGCGCAAAATTTAAATTTCCGTTTTTTCGGAAGAGTGGGCCATTGGGGCCGGTGGAAAACAGAAACAGTTTTTAAAAAACCCATACACAGGGGAAAAAAAACCTGGATTAAAAAAGCACAGGGGTCTTTTTCCATTGCCCCTCGAAATAAATAAAAAAATAAAAAAATTATTACACTTCAATAGCAAGGGACGGCTGGCTATAATTCAAAAAGATATGAAACAAAAAGAAAACAACAAGACGACGAGAGAGGAAAGCAAATACAAAAACCCACAGTGACTGAAAAGGGCCCTGCCCCAACCAATTTTATCTGCATCTTCCTTGCCCAAAAAAGGGAAAAGCCTTGGGTCCCAAAACTACAGCCACTACGATCTTACAAAAAAAATGATGCTGGTTTGCAACACAAGTCCCTAGCAGGCCCAAACCCCAAGGGAAAACCCAGCCCCTTGGGGGGAAAGGGGGGTAAAACAAACATGCAACAACACCACAATCCGGTCGGGCAGGGGAATTTGGATAAAAAGAGGCCAAGGGGTTTTTCCTATGCCGGCCCCTTAAATCTTAAAAAGCCTGACCCAATGGTTTTAAACGTGAAACAATGTCAACACCCCCTCACACTTTAAGTGCACTTTCCCTCAGAAAAAATTTGGCAGCTACTCGTTGGACCCACTTGCCAAGTACTGAAACCCAGATTATTCAGAAGGAACCCCAAAAATTTCCCCATGGAGCATTGGGGGTGGACAGATACGGGCCCTCAGCAAAAAAAAAACTGAACACAATCAGCACCATATCCCCCCCCCTCCCCTAAAGGGCAAAACCCCAAAACATCACTTTTTTCAGCGGGGCCAGGGGAAAGCAGAAGACGGGAGCAAATGGAGAAGGAGGATCAAGTCGAAAGGAGGAGGGGTTGAAACCCGAAAACCCATTAGATTTGCAAGTGTGGTTTAAGAGGGGACAAAATTTACAAACCTCAACTAAATCAAATTGTCTTTTTCTCTCTCATCTCACCCCACCCCAACCCCAACACACACCACACACCCACACCCCACACACCACACACACATTACACAAAACATCACACACACAAAACACACATATATATAAAAATATATATATAATAAATATATATAAATTTTATAAATTATAAAAATTTTATATATTAAATATATATATATCAAATTTTTAAAAATCTCACTCAATCACTCACTTCACTGGGCACCCCTTTGGGTCATCACTACCCCGCATGGGAGAACTTCATTACACAAACTACTAATACCCTACTACAACAAACTACTACTACTACCCTACTACTACAAACTCCTACAACTACAACCCCTACAAAATTTTTACCACAACAAAGCTACAATATATTTACTACTACTACTACTACTACTACTACACCCCACTACAACTACACATTGGCTCGACGAAAAGCGACAAACATTCTCCCTTTCTTCTTCTTGTTTAATTTGTATATTTTTGGGTGAAATTTTCGCTTTGTTTTTTCCCTTTACTCTTTTCCTTTCCATTTTCTTCCCCTTCAAATAAAATACTTTGGGGTTTGGGTGTTAATATTTTTTTCCCTTTTGGGGGCGGGAAATAAAAAAAAGTAAATGAACCCTTTTTAAAAAAAAATTTCGTAATTTTTCGAATTCACTTCCCTCTTTTTTCGCTACTCCCCCTCAATCACAATCATTGGTGTAAACGTACCTACTAAAAAAACTCTAAATTCAGTGCATGTGTGACCTTCACAAGGCAGAATTCCCCCACAGGTCTCCAGAAAAACCTTCCTGACAGGTTGCTGACACAAAGAATGCCCCACACCCCATTTCTGCTAACCAATCCCGGGATTGCTGCCAAACCCTTCTGGCCCCACAAACTGGATCAATCAGGGAAGATTCTATTGACGGGGCTGAGGGTTTTAACAAGGCTGTACGGGTAACCTGGAAGTAATGATGATTTCAAACAAAATTTTAAATCTTCTGGGGAGATTAATGGTGGGTTTTCAAGTCTAAAGGAAATGGGCCCTCTTTTCCAGAAAATGCCCAAAATCGTTTTTTTCATTAGAGTATGTATTTAAAAAAGGCTTTTTGACTATTCAGAATTTGGGGAAACCTAGGGATTTAAAAAAACAAAAAAACTAAAAGGGGGTTTTTTTTTAAACCGAAAGAACAAAAAGCATAAACCAAAACTGCAACCCCAAAAAAATAAAAACAATCATAGAAAGCAACCAAAACGGGGCCCATAAGGGGACTTTGGGATCTTACATTCAAAACGGAGCCAGACATTGCACGGGGAAAAACCCACGTTTTTTTTGTCACTGTTTGAATTAAAACAGGTTTTTCCCAATGCAGTTTATCACCCCCCCTACATCGTTCGGGCCCCAACATTTTGGTTTTCGACGTTTCTGTGGGTATTGCGTAGAAACCCAAACCCGCTTAGAGGCAGATTGTTTTTTTGTTAAAATAAAATCGTTTCTAACCCAATCCCAAAGAACTTTGGGCCATTTTTAGTTGTTTTTTTTTAAAAAACCAGCGAGCAAACATTCATGCAAACAAACAAAAAAAATTTCAAATAAAATAAACCCGCACACACAAACAACCCACGCACGCCCCAAAAATCCCATGGGGTAACAAAAACGCACATAGACAAAGGAAAAATAGTAACCCAAAAAGTTTTTTTTTGTTGCTTTCTTTTAGAGAAACAATAAACAAAAAAAAAAACAAATTGTGAAAAAAGAAAAAAAAAAAAATCCAAAAAATACCGACAGGAAATTACAAAAACCCAAAAAAGTATAGAAAAAACAAGGGGGACAAAAGGAAAGGCATCCCCCCACGCCCCACATTGCCCCACCAGAACTAGAATCCCCTTTCCCAATTATCTCTCCTTTACACTTTTCCGGGAACCACAGCGAGCAGTGCACAGCCACAAAGGGGGGAATAACGGGGAAAAAATCTTTAAAAATAGCACGGGAAAGGGAATTTTTTTCTAAAAAATGCAAAAGGCAACTTTTTTTCCCTTTCCACACCAAGAGCTGCAATTTCGAAAACATCAAAACCAAAGGGTTTTTTTCCTTTTCACTCCTTTTTCCCTTTCCTCTCTTTTTTTGTCTTGTTGCCCTTTTCCCGGGAAAATTTGTTTCCGTGTAAACCTTAGGGATCGTTCTTTATAAAGGGTTTTTTATCCTAAATTTTTTTTGGCCCTTTAAAGAAAATTTTGCTTTACCAAAATCATCTTTTTTTTGAGCGTAAATGCCACCGCCTTCCTCTCTCCGGGTTTCCCTGATCTGTATGTTTTGGCTGCCTGTCGTCTGCCTGTCGTCTGTCGTCTCTCTCAAGGGGTTTCCCCCTTCTTTGCTACCAGCAAAACGTTTTTGTGGAACTCGAGTAAATGTTGTTGTTTTCTCCTTTTCCTGAAACCAAAAAAGGCCCAGCACAGGCTTCCCCGATTTTTGCATGTTCGCTGAACACGCACTGCATGACAGACACTGCCCTCTTTAAAAGGGACGGCAGAGTGATCGGATTTTAAATTATTAAAAACCCAATAAGCAAAAACGACAGCCATTTCCCGTAAACCATATGTCAAAGTCTTACCCGGAAAAAAAATGTTTTAGCCGGGTATCCCGGAAAAAGAAAACGGGCCCAAAAGCACACAGAAAAACCCGGGAAAGAAAAAGTGAACGAACAGGCTCCAAACCTTTCGGGTTTATTTTAAACCCACCCAGCCCATCAATTTATGCTGCAAACTGTGCAGAGGGGTGACTTTCCCCAACTGATGTTTTTTTTTGATTCTTGCCCCTTTTTTCCAAGTAGCTATTAAAAACAATCAGCAGATTGATTTGACACAACATGACATAAACAACAGACATGAGTAAAATTTTGACAATAAAGAAAGTGATCAGTTTGTGTGTAAACTAAAAATGGCACAAAAGAATGTGATAGCCATGAAATGATGTAGAATAAGTGGGGAAAAGGGGTTGGAGAGAGAAAAAAGCGATAGGGGGGAAGAATTTAGGTGGCTGGTTTCCCGAATGTCAGAGAATTTTGGGGAGAATATAAAGGTAAATCTCTGGGAGGGCAGAAAAAGTTTAGAGATCGAAATTTACACCAAAGGGGTATTTTGAACCTCTTAAAAGAGTTTCCATGACCCTTTTGAAATAAAAAGGGCAAACTTCACATGATTTTAAAAAAAAATGACAAAACTCGTCAGACTGGGTGGGGAACAATTTGTTTTAGAGAAAGTGTCCTAGTTACTCCAGAATGACTGAGGAAAAGCATGAAGTTTTTTTCAAAGAGAGACGTTTCTAAGATAAGGAAAAAAACATAAAACCCAATTTAATAGATGAAAGTTGTATCACAGGTATATTAAAACACAAAACTCAAAAATTACAAACCCATGTTTTTGGATTTCCATACCAAAAGTTGTTATTTCAGCTGTTGTTGAATTTTATTTTTTTTCCCAATTTTTTGTGCGTTGTACCCAGTCCCCCCTCCTTTTGCCCTCTTTTGGGTGAGCGTAAAACTATCAAAAAAAAATAATTGTCTATTTTCCCTTGTCCCCCTCTCTCAAACTCAGCTAATTCTAACATTTTCAGAGGGCCCTTTAAAAAACGACCCCCCAAAAAGAAGAAATTTTAAATTACATTAAATTTGCTTTTTTAATTATCGAAGAAACGGTGTAGTGACAAACATACTAACCCCCTGTTTTTTAAAAAGTCTTGTGCTAAACTTGGTCCTTTGTAAAGTGTTTGGGCCATTTACGTTTCTGTCCACCCTTTTACAGTCTCCGCTTCTCATTCTTTTGGGCTGTGCCCTTCACAGTTAATTTTAGTGACTGTATTTTCTGACAGGGCATATCCCCTTTAAATTCCCGCATTCTTTTCTAGGGAAATTTTGGTGGTCTTCCCTAATTATAATTTACTTTTTTGACGATTTTTGTAGTAATTCACATTTTTGAAAGTTTCCAAGAAGGAATGCTTTAAAAAATAAAAGTATACACTTAAGTCATTTTCTGCAAGTCCCTTTACGCGCATCCCCATCCATGCACATCGTTGTTTCAGTGTTGTCCCCCCTGACTGATAAATGCGGGCCCCCTTTTCAGCCCTTTTAACTCTTTAAAAGGAAAAACAAAAAAAGGGAAAAATAAGGGAAAACAGTTGAACAGACAAAAAAGACAAACTTAACACAGACACAAAAGGCAGAAGAAAGAAAAAACAAATGACATCGCAGTGTACATACATGATGGAAAAGAGAAAAAAAGATAAATACATTTCAATTGCCTTGAAACGTGAGGAAAGGTCTTTTTGAGTGGGCTTGGCGTGATTGACACTTGTTTTAAAAGCATTGCTCTTTTCACCTTCTTTTTTTTTCCCCCTAAAATTCCCCCCCCCCCCCCCCCCCCCCCAATGCCCCTGAATTTCTCTGCTTTACCCCATTATCATCAAGTAATCCCTGGAGTGAGTACACAAAGCCTCCCCCAAAATGCTGGGTTTTTATGTTTCCCATTTTGCTGCGTTACCTGGGGAAAAGAGACCCCCCATTTTTTATACCCGGGTAAAAAATATGCATCCTTTAAAACTCTATTCAAATTTTTCTCGGGGAATACGCATTGCTACCAAACGTTTCGGCGTCCCGACCGGTTTTTCCCGTACAGTTTTTTTATTCAAATGAACAAAGGCGGGTTTGAAGTGCATGGCTGCAGATGGGGGGCTTTCAAGGGAAATGGGTCATTTAGGTTATTTTTTGCACAGACCCACCAGTCTGATAAAATGCCTTCCTGTAACTTTCTGCTCACGTCCCAAAAAACTGGGGCACTATCCAGTGTTTTGGGGGGTTTAGGAAACCCAACATGAAAAAATTTTAGGAAACCCCAAAAACCGCCTAGTGCACTGAGTTATCAGTGGGTAATGCCCGCTTTTTAAAAAAGATTTCTTGTGCACTTGTGTTTGAGTGTGTGGGAAAAATTGTTCACCGGAAAAATGAAATAGACTGCTAAAGACGACCCTTTTTTTTTAACATAAAACCCTCAGTTCTAAAAAGATAAAGGGAAATTAGTAAATTTTTTCCTTAACCAACAACATTACAACTCCACTCACAAAAAATCTATAAAACCTATAAACCACCCACCCCTCAAATAGCCAGGGCCCGCCAATTCCACCAAAAAACAACCAACCAACCAAACCCCCCCTCAATCTTTCACTTCAAAAAATTGGCTTTTCAAACAAACACAGCCCAAAAAAAACACTTAGCAATTTCAATAAAAAAGCTGACCAAGTCCCCCAAGTTTTCCATGGAACAGTTTTTGCAGCGACATAATCCTCCCTTTATGATACTCAGAATTTGATAAATGATCGATAGGAAACCAATCCACACGCTCTGAACAAATGTCCAGCATCCCAAAGGGAAAAGTGGGGTTTTGAGTGTTGGGATGGGCGCGCACCCCTTATTTCCCCCTGAAAAACTTTTAATGGGGAGGAAAGACGGGCCAAGCATATCAGCTAAAAGAGAGCCCGAGTAGAAAAAAGGGGAGAAAAGAAAAGAAAAGAGAGAGAAGAGAGAGAGAGAGAAGAGAGAGGGGAAAGAGAGAGAAAGGGGAAAAGAGAGAGAGAGAGAGAGAGAGAAAGAGATAGATTTAAAAAGAGAGAAAAGAGAAGAGGAGAGAGAGAGAGAGAGGGTTTGGGGGGGATATGGGGGATAGAAAATGGATGGGTGGGCCCGCTCACGCCTCCTTACAGGATGATCAACCCGACTGCATATTTTTTTGATTGATAAAATGGGGGAAAACGGGGGGTCAGAGGTAACGCGTCTTTTCTATAATGCGAAAAGTCCGGGCGGGTTGTGCGTGGTTTTGTCTCCTGTTTTTGGGCCCCAAAAGTTCCCCCCCCCTCCATTTTGACCATGAGTGGGGGTCTTGGGGGCTTTGTCTTTCGATGAAACATAAACTGAGGGCCCGGTGTTACCCAAAATTTTCAGGCAAAGTAAAAGAACCCCACAAACAAGAGAGTTTTCCCTGGGAAATTCTTTGAAAAAAAGCCACCTGTAAGGGAAATAAAAACAGTTTTCAGACCAAAAGAAAAAAGGGTGGCGCGCACCCCTTGGGGGGACGCGCTCTCCTCGGGAGAGCAGCCCGAAAATTTCACGCAAAAGAAATTCGGACTTAATGTTGGGGTAAAAAAAAATAAATTAATAAAATAAAAGAAATGATTGGGTTGATGCACGAAACAAAAAAAACAAAATTGTTATCTCGTAAGATGGGCAACACCAGTCTGGAGAAATAATATTGACACAGGTGAAATGGAAAAAACAAGTAAGGGGGGGTTTTTAAACAGCTTTTCACTTCGATATTGGTTTCGGTTTTTGTTAGAACCGAGAGTAAAATATAAAATTGAAAAAGTGGGAAAAAATTTTTTAAAAATTTATAGCAAAGGGAAAAAAGGTACCGTTCATTCTATTTTTATTATAAAACGCAACAATTTAGGGGAGCTGAAAGAAAAAACCCCGCACAAAACCCCTATATATAAAACAAGTTTTTTTAAAAATATATAAAAAAAAAAATATATATAATATAAAAACTATATATATAAATTTTTAAAAATATATATAAATATATATAAATAAAATATATTATTAAAAAAAAAGCTGTACAATTACATGTTGTTTTTTTCGATTTAAAAAATTTTTACATTTTAAGGGGATATTAGACGAGCACATTTTCATGTAAGTACAATAACCTTTTTTTTGAACCACAGCAACATATGTCCAACACACCCAAAGAACACCTTTTTATTGGGTTTTATGGCTGCCCCCATTGCTTTAAGGGGGTTTTTTTTGTCACGGGGTGTGTACAGGAAAAGTCCTTTTCCCAGGTGAAAAAGGGATTGGAGAAGACAAGGAGCACCACATGACAAGGGAAAAGGACACCTGGTGGGTTTGAGGGAAGTTTGTGATCTGGGGAAACCCTGGTTTGAATCTTTGTTCAAGAGGAAATTTTTTCTCCCGGGTTTTCAAAATGTCAAATTTCCCCCCCCTCAATAATCCTTTTAGTGACCCTAAAAACCGAAGCCCCGTTTGCAAACCACGCAGAAACCCTCTTTCCCATGGAAAACCCTTCCGCCCTTTTTTAGAAGAGCAGGCCCTTTTGGGCCGGGGGAAAAGGGTGACAAAATCGCCCAAAAAACTTGCAAACCACGGGGACTAAAAAGTAAAAAAAAAAAAAAAACCCCTGATTGCTTTTTCCATTAAACCCCAAAAAAAAAAAAGTAAAAACGATCCAAAAAAAATGGAAACAGAAAAGAAGGCCAAAAATTTTAGTACAATTCGCCCTTTGACTTTACTTTTTTTCCCAAAGCCACCCAAATTGTTTTTTAAAACGGGCAACAAACTGTGAAACATAGCTGAAACAGGCATGGGTTTTTTTGGGAAAGATGAATCCCCTCCTCCCTCCCCCTCTGTAATCCAATTTCTGACGACTCAAAAAACCGTTAACCAACCAATCGACCCGAGGCCCTTTACTTTCTGATCCCTAGAAATTTGACACTGACACGCCAAGAATCGATTTGACAGATAACCCGAAAAATACAACAACATATTCTTTTTTTCGAGCCCTAAGAATAAGCACCCTTGGTGCTTTTTTTAAAATCCCAGTCCCCCCCTTAGGGATATAATATATAAAATATTATATATAAATAAAATATATATAATATATATATAATGAGAGAGAGAGAGAGAGAGAGAAGGAGAGGGGAGAAAGAGAGAGAGGAGAGAGAAGAGAGACAGACAGACAGACAACCGACAGACCGACAGAAATACAACAGACCCGAAAAACAGAAGAGAGAGAAAATTTGAGATTGTTGTGTGTGTGTGTGTGGTGGTGTGTGTGTGTTGTGTGGGGTTGTGTTTTTGGGGTGTGGGGTTTTTGGGGGGGAATAAACCTAAGACTGTTTTGTTTTTGTTTTGGGGTCCACCCTGGAAAAATACTGGGTACTGTGTGTTAAATTTCAGTCAAAAGCAATGGAAACCCACCTGCAGAAATTATAAAACTTTGTACTGAAAGAAAAAAACCCCCATGCAGTTTTACAACAGTGCATAGAAAAACATCCCGACAGTGAATTTTCCCAACAAAAGATGGCCCCATTCAAAGTTAGGAATCTGGGGGAAAAATGTTGCAGGTCCTTTACAAAACAAAAAAAGAATCCCGGGGATTTGCTGTATCCCCTTTATAGATTGGTTTAATGGTTTTGTTTTTAAACCGGGTACGCTTTTGACTAAATGGCAAAAAAGAATTTTCCCTAAATCTTTCTGTTCTCCCCAAATCAATGAATATGCTTTATCTAGGGAATTGAAACCCTTTGAGCTTGAGATTGTTTCCTAATTTTATCAAAACCCCCTTTTTCTACCTCTCTACCTACCTTTTTTTCTGTTGCCTGTATTTTGTCCATCAACTTTAAACAATTTTTCTATTTTCTAGCTACCATTACCATCTATCAATTTAAACTAGTTAAATAGCTACCTATTTCCAAAAAAACCTATCACCTATCTACCTACCGTCCGCCTCTGTCTGTCTGCCTGTCTGCTTGTCTCTCTATCTATCGAAAATTTGATGTACTCTGCCCTTTTTTCCAAAAAATCTTGGGCTTGCCGGGGGTTCGTCATGGAATTTTTCCGGGGCTTGAACTCCCTGTCCCCCATTTCCCCGGCCCATGTATTCTTCTGGGGCCCGGGGTTTTCTGGGCCCCAAAGTCCTTTTTAAATTTTGGTCAAAATAAAAGGTTTCTTAAGAGTTTTTTGCAGTATTTTTTGGGAAATTTTACCTTTTTTAACAAAAATCAGAATTCTTTTTTTTCCTCCCCATTTTGCCCTTTTTAAATTCTGCCCAACCCCTGTTAAGGGCCCTAGAGTCCCTTTTTTTGTTTTTAAAAGGGCAAAACAAAAAAAATGTTTTAAATTGTACGTAACCCAAAATTTAAGGATTGGGAACTTTTTTCAAAGGAAAAATAGTTTAAATAAAATGAATCTTTAAAAAAAATCCCCCTTGGGGGGGGGGGGTATTGGAATTTTGAATTTTTTCAAAATTTGTTCCCAAAAACCGCCCAAAAAAACAAAAAACCTTTTTTTCCCAAAAAACAACCACGGTTTTTTCCAAAAAAAATTAAATAAATTCCAAATTCCCGGTTTTTAAGGGGGAAGGGCACCTAACCCAAAAGATTAAAAAAAAACCAACCCAAAATACCTTTTTAAACGAAAAATCTGGGGGGGGGGGGGGGGGTTGGGGGGGGGTTGTTATAAATTGTAGTTTTTCAATGAAAATTTTTGTTTTTCCGCTTTAAAATTACAAAAAAAAACCAATTAAAAAAAAAACAAACCAATTTAACCTTTTTAACCCCAACCGCCGCCCAAATTTTTAAAAATAATTAAAAATAACCAAAACAAACAAGAACCAAAGGGTTATTTTTGGCTTAGTAAGGAAGAATCTAAACCAAAAAATTTTCCAAAAACCAGCCCCCCCCAGGGCCTTTTTCCCCTTTCAAGGGCAGGGGTAACCCCTTTAACCCCCCGTTAAGTTTTGCAAATGGAAAGAGGGGGCCGGTCCGGGCTGTTTTGTGGTGGCTTTCTTTTGCCCTTACCAGTTTTTCGGGTCTATTGGTTTAAAAGGCCATTGCTAAACCCGCCCAAAAACCCCTTTTGACTTTTTTTTGGCCGGTCCTGGGGCGTACAAATCTAAAAAAAAGCATACCAAACTAAAATTAAAAAACGACCTAATCAATTTTTCCCAACCATAAAAAGAAAAAAAAAAAAAAAATAAAAATGAAAAAAATAAAAAAAGGGGGCTTCTAAAAAGGGGGCCAAACCGGGGAAAATTTTTTCCATTTCCCCAATGTTTTTTATGTTTTAGAACGAAGATAAGTTCCATAGGGATTGTCATTCACCCTGGAAAACCCAAAAACCCTTTTGGGGAAAAGCTTTTTAAAAAATTTTTTGGGAGGAAAACCCTTAAATTTTCCCCGAATCAGCCCCGGGGGTTTAAACAATAAGGAAAGGGAGCGAAACGTAGTTGCCCTGAAAACCTTTAACGGTCCCGAATTTCTTCTTTGTTGGGCCATGCACAAGAGCATTTTGGGGGACCAGATCTGGAACCCCCAAAACCCCAAGGGGTTTTTTTAATTTTTTTAAACCCGCCCCTTTAAGCCACGAAATTTTATTTTCGTAAATTTGGGCCTTTTTCCCTTTGGGAAACCTCCCACAAAACCGCCCAAAACCCCTTTTTTTCCACTAATGCTTTTTTCCTTATTCCAAAAAAAATTTTAAAAAAAATAAAATTTTAAAAAAATTTTTTCCGGGGAGGGGCAAAAGTTTTGAATAAAAGGGAGGGTTTTCCGCTCTTAAAAGACAGGAACCCCAATTTGGCTTTTTGGGAAAAATTTTAGGCCCCAAAAAGGTTTAAAACCCCCAACAAGTCCCACTTTTTCCTTTTGGACAGGCCCTTAAACCTTAACACAGACCCATAATGTTTTTAAATTTGGACAATTTTTAAATTTTTTTTTTTCAGTTACCTTTTTGTGATTGGGGATACCTTTTTCTAAAAAAACAGCCGGATTTTGGGGTGGAGTTCCCCCCTTTAAATTGGGAAAAGGGGGGGGCCCGGTTACGGGGTGTTTAAACCTCCCTAACTTAAAGCGATACCCCCAATTTAAAATTTTATACTTTAGGTTTTTCAGGGGAAAAAAAAAAACCCGGAAATTGGGGCCTAAAAAGAAATTTTGAAAAACAAAAAAAATCCAACTTTTGTAAAAAATTTTTTATTTTAAAATTTTCCACTGAAAAAAAACAATTTTAAAAACTGCCGTGAAAATTTTGGGTGTCCCCCTTTTAAAAGGGTCCCAAAAAAAAAAGACAGCCCCCAAAACCCTTTCTTTTTCCTTTTTTTTTCCCAAAGCCCTTTTTTTAAAACGCAAAAGGGAAAAAATTTCAATTAAAATTTTCCCCCAAAAACTTTTTATTGGTTGGGGTTCTTTTTAAAAGAAAAAGCGCCTTTAAAAAAATTTTTTTTAAACACCGAAACTGGGTTACCGTCTCATCCCAAAAAAACCCGCCCCAGGCCACAAAAGGTTCCCCAATTTGGGTTTGGGGGGGGGAATTTTTTTGCCAAAGGGATAAAAACCACCCACCCTTTTTGACCCGACCTTTCGCTTTTAGAAGGTGTAAAATTTTAAACCGAATTATAGAGTTTGTTAATGGTATGAAAGGGTTTTTTTAACCGCGCATGTCCCCCACAGCACACACGACGCGGGATCCCGCCCTTTGCGTATAAAGAAACCTAACCCCCCGTCAGTGGGTCCCGGAGCCCTCTTATTGGGAACACGGGGTGGGCCAAAAATTTGAAATTCGGGCCCCTTTTTTGGAAAACAAAAACCTGCCCCCGATAATGAAATTGAATACCCCTTTTAACAACATTTCCCCCTTTTAAATTTTTGGAAAAAGGTAATTAAAAAAGGGGAAACAAAAAAAAACCAAAAAATGCCCGAAACCCGTTTTTAATAAACAAAACCCTCCAAAATTTAAACCATAATAAAAATCGATCAGATTTTTAAAATCCCACCAAAAAGCCGAAAAAGCCAATATCCAAAAACCCTTTTTTAAGGGAAGGGGAAAAATGCTTTAAAAAGGCCCCGAATAAAAAATTTAAAATGGCCCAGGGGAATTTTCCCCCAAACCCGTTTAATTTCCAAAAAGGAAAGGGGTGAAAAAGGAAATCAAAAAGGGAATAACAAAAAATTTTGGGAAAACCAAAAACCCCAAAAGAGGGGTTGCGGGAAAAGGGGGAAAAAACAGAAAAAAGCCGCCCGAAGGAATTTTTCGAAACAGGGAAGGGGGGAAAAAAAGGGGGATACAAAACCCGGAAGGGTACCAAGAAGGGGTTTTTCCGAAAGAAAGGGGGGTTTAAAAACGAGGAAGGGTCAGGCGGGATTTTGAGCAAGGGGAAGGGGTTGTTTAAAAAAGAGGGAAGCCCGAAACCCCGAAGGGTTGCAAAAAAGGAAATACAAAACAAGAGAAGTAGAGAAAAAAGAGGTAAAAAAAGAGTGGGGAGAGAGAGAGGGGGGGGTAAAAAAAAGGAGAGGGGAGAAAAAAGTAGAGGGGAGAAAAAGAGAGAGGGGGAGCAGCACAGGAAGGGGGAAAACCCGCAGAAGAGGAAACAGCACAGGAAGGTAAGCAAAAACAGGAAATAGAGGCACCCCCAAAAACCGCAAGAGAAGGGATTTCCAAAAGAAGGGGAAAACCAAAAAAAGTGGAAAAACAAAAAAAAGAATTCCGAAACATAAAGGGGTCAGGCCCAAAGGGAACAAAAAAAAAAGGGGGTGCGGCACGGGGATTTCAGCCCCCGGGGAAACCAAACCCCGAAATAGAAAAAAAAAGGTACGAAAACCCCAGGTTATACAAAACCAAAAGGTGCAGAAAAAACAAAAAGGCAAATTTTTTAAAAGGTGCGGGAGTCAAAATTCCCTTTTTCCGATATAGAATCGTAATGAACATAAAACAACCAAGCCGAAAGGGAAAACCCCCGAAAGGCACAGGAGAAACACGGGGTTTTTGGGGGGAGAACGGACCCCGGATGGAAGGGGAACAGGCGGAGGGGGCCGCCCTAGGGTAGGTGCCCGGGAAAAGAAAAAGAAGATATATAGAAAATAAGGGGAAAAGGGGTCGCAGAAAAAGAAAAAAAGGGAAAGCATTTTAAAAATGAGATTTTTAAAGAACAAGAGAGGGGTTTTTTTTGCCAAGGGGAAAGGGGAAATCAGAAACAGAGAGGGATAGCAGAAAAGAGAGAGGGATAGCAGAAACAGAGAGAGGGATAGCAGAAACAGAGAGAGTGGGATAGCAGAAACAGAGAGAGGGATGCAGAACAGAGAGAGAGGGATAGCAGAAACATGAGAGAGGGGATAGCAGAACACAGAGGGGATTAGCAGAAACAGAGAGAGGATGGCAGAAACAGAGAGAGGGATAGCAGAAAACACAGAGAGGGGATAGCAGAACACAGAGAGGGATAGCAGAAACAAGAGAGGGATAGCAGAAACCAGAGAGGGATAGCAGAAACAAGAGAGAGGATAAGCAGAAACACAGAGGAAGATAGAGAAACAGATGAGGGATAGAGAAACACAGAAGGTGACAGAATAGAGGGGTAGATAGCAGATAACAGATTGATAGATAGATAAGAGTGAGGATAGCAAAACAGACAACAAGGTGATAGATTAGTAAACAGGTGCTGTAGATCAACTAACTAATTAACAGATAGTAGGTAGCTGGTAGATAGATACAAAGAGCAGACAGACAACAGACAGACAGGCAGACGACAGGCAGGAAGGCAGCAGGTCAGGAGGAGGCAGGCAGGAGTTGGATGTAGTAGAGGCAGGCGACGGTGGCAGGTAGGCAGGCAGGCAGGCAGGCAGGCAGGTAGGTAGGTAGACGGACGGACAGAGATATAGATAGATATATCGATAGATAGATAGCTAGCTAGCTAGCTAGATAGATAGATAGATAGATAGACGCGAAGGTAGACACTTATACTCACTGATTGATTTTTTTTATTGATCTATCGATTGATTTGATTTTTTTTATTGATCTATCGATTGGTTAATCAGTTACTTTCACTTCTAGTGATAACATGTAAATAGCTCTCTGTCCAACACACACACACACACACAACAACACACACTACAACACAACAACACAACAACACACACAACACAACACACACACACACACACACAACCACACACGGTCTTTGTCAACTTGTCTGTCTCCTGTCATCTGTGGCGGATTTCTCCCCGCTTCCACGCTCACAGCAAGCAGTCACCAGCCTGCAGCACTTCTACACATGCTGCACAGCGGGGCCTGCAGAGGACGGGATAGCCTAGTGGTCAGAACATTGCGCTCGCAATCTGACAACCCGGGTTCGATTCCCGTTCAAGGGGATATTTTCCCCTGAAGTTAACATCAGTGCAGACTCCACTCTCCCCAAAAGTCCTTCGGATGAGACTATAAACCGAGGCCCCGTGTGTCAACGCACGCAGAACATCTTGCGCACACGTTAAATCCTGTTGCGCTTTTCGTAAGAGTAGGCCATTGTATGCCGGTGGGAACAGATGACAGAATTTACAAAACCGCATACACACGGGGTCTGGATGTAAAAAAAAAAAGCACATGAGTGCTTATTCCATTATCCTCGATATAAAAGAATAAAATGATTTTTTTTAAAGCCAGCACCTGAAGCTAGGTGACCTTGAGCACAGGCTGCACACCCCTGTCTGCCAGGCTTTCTCACGCACAGGGAAACCCCATTGCTCTGGCCTGCCTCTGCTGCCAGCGTGCATTGTGGCAAACACACGGGCCTCAGTGGTTACTTACTTATTTATTTCATTCTTTTATATCGAGGATAATGGACGAAGCACTAATGTGCTTTTCTTTACATCCAGTCCCCGTGTGTATGCGGTTTCGTAAATTCTGTCATCTGTTTCCACCGGCACACAATGGTCTACTCTTTCGAAAAGCGGAACAGGATTTAACGTGTGCGCAAGATGTTCTTTGTGCGTTCGCACACGGGGTCTCGGTTTATAGTCTCATCCGAAAGACTTTGACATTTAGTGATTCTTTCCCAATGCTTCACTACAGAGCATTGATTATGGGGACAGCAGAAACGGTGCCGGGGATGGAGATACTACGCACTGTGTGTTGTCATGGTCATTGAAAATCCTTCATGAAATACAATCCCATGCACCTAAAGAATTCTAGACAAATATCATCAGACGGCTAAAGATTTCCCATCCGTCTACGGTGCAGTGTAAGTCGATTAATAATAATGATAATAATAATAATAATAATAATAATAATAATAATAATAATAATAATAATAATAATGATAATAATAATAATAATACATGGAATTTATATAGCGCTGTATCTTACAACAAAACAAATCAAAGCGCTGTCATTCATCCTACTCATTCACAAGCAGCCAGTAACAATTAATAGGGTTTGTTTTACAAGTTCAAATGTAGGCACATGTGTGTACAAATGCACAAATGCATTAACACACTTAACAAATAACATAATAACACTAGCAAGATAAGAATAATCCACCCACAGCCAACTTACAAACAGCCAATGACCCAATCACCCAACCAATCAACCCACCCAGCCAACCAGCCTGGCAATCAATCAGATAATAAGTCAACCAGCTAAACAATCAATCAACTGTCCAACAAAACTAAGGAACCAGCCAACCAAATAACCAACAAACCCACCAACTCATCACCCAGCCATTCTGCAACATTTATCCATTAATATTGCACAAGCGAATGACAGCAAAAAATGGTGGCTGTCCGCTGGAAACAAGAGTGATGGGCCACAAGAGCATAACTTATTAGACTTGGAACAGTTCAGTACTGACAGTTGCTTCGCTTAAGATGAGTTGCGAGAACAAGAAAAGATCGCGAAAAAACAAATCAAAACATGATAAGTTCCAAAAACGTTGCAGACATGCAAGAGTTATCTTCACTGCATGTTACAGCCTTGTAAAAGCCTAGATATCGTTAGCCAAGCGTGCCCGGATGAAAAATGAAGAGGAAATAGCAAAGGAAAAGAAAAGAGTAGAAAAGAAGAGTAAGAAACAGTCAGATTTCTTTTTTTAAAAAGGAGCGATGTATGGATGGATGGATGTTTTCATTTCCAAAGTTAACATAATAACCAACATAGATTTTCTTAAGTCCTTCGGATGATACTATAAACCGAGGTCCCGTGTGCGAACGCACGCAGAACATCTTGCGCACACGTTAAAACCCGTTCCGCTTTTCGGAAGAGTAGGCCATTGTGTGCCGATGGGTACAGATGACAAAATTTAAAAATATGCATACACACGGGGACTGGATGAAAAAGGCGCATAAGTGTTATTCCATTATCCTCGAAATAAAGGAATTTATAAAAAAAAAAAATAAAAGCATAAAAAATCTCTCCCCACGACAAAGGACTGAAGATACGGTTGGTGTCTTGTCAAAAATACAAGACTACCCATCCCTGTTAATGTTTTGTTATTTCACTGAAAATATAATTAAATTTTATAGTTTCAGGGAAAAAATGGAAATTTTCCTTTTTCACCCCTTTTTCCAGTTTCCAAATACTTTTATATTCGTTTGTTTTCTCTCACTCTCTCTCTTCACTCATATTCGCTCCCGAACTTCTTTGTATTTTCTACAGTCATTACTGTTTCACTTTTCCCCATCTCTGTTCTGCTCTGCTCTGTCCCCTGTCCTTTTATCTGTCTCTTTTTTATTTCAATTTTCATTGTCACTCGCTTCTCTCGCCTATTTTTCTTGCTGTTTTTTTTGCCTATTTCTCCTGTCTCTCCTTTATGTAAAGCCTCTCTCTCTCTCTCTCTCTCTCTCTCTCTCTTTTCTCCTCTCCCCTCTCTTTCTCTCTCTCTCTCTCTTTTCTCTCTCTCTCTCTCTCTTGAAAATACAAATTTTGAGTATACGCTAAGGGGTTGTGCCCCAAATCCCACCAATGTTACAGAATTATTTTTTATTTTCGCATCTTCAATTTTTTTCCCTCAAAATTTAAAATTTTGGCTTAAGGCCGTGACTTAAAACCAGTTCAAAGTTCAAGGTTTTTCTCTCTCCATTTCTGAAATTATTTCCCCTGTTTCAATAACGTGCAATCTTAACAAAAACCTTCTTACAAAATGTTTCATTCGTGGAAAAGGGGTACCTGGGGCCAAGCAAGGGTTTTTCCCCCACGTTCCCCAGCCTGGGGGCTGCCTCCTCCTGCCTTCTGTCCGCCGTTGTTTCTTCATACCTAGGACTGTCCCTTTTCTGTGCCTGACTTGCCCCCTTAAAAATGCCCGCTGCCAACTTGCGGGCCTTTTCTCTCCAACCTGATTGTAAAAATGGATAGCAGTAGGGTGCTGGGGTGGGGGTAGCTATAGTGACGCCGTTTAATCACTTGTGACAGTTCTTGTTGTGGAGATGGTAAATGTGATCCCAATACTGCTTTAAGTAGCAGAAGCCAGCAGCAGGCAGCAGCAGCAGCTGCAGCAGCAAGAAGCAAATCAGTGATGGTCTAGCATGGGTAATCTTTTAGAAACTGACATTGTGAGTTCAGTTCTGTCCTGGCACTGCAATTATTTACCATTCACTACGTTTCAAGTAGCTGTAGTGTACTTATCTACGAGACAATGAACTCGGGTATCATGGGTAGCAAAAGAACAAAGATAAAGTGTGCATACATTTAAAGGTAATAAAACAATTGTTCCTGAGAAGAAGAAAAACTGTGAAGAAATAAAAACCACAGACATACATGACTTGGTCTGTGTGCAGGAAGGGCAAACGGTAAGGTAGAGCACAAACCGCGTTATTCTGAAGGTTCCCTTTTCCATGATCATAACGTTATGCAATAATAAACAATGCCAATACATGATATTACATGAACATGCATGCATTCTTTGTTAAATGTCTCTTTTACCTTCACTGTCTCTGTCTCTTCCTGCTTGTCCTCTCCCAGTACTTATCTATGTATCTGTCTGTCTGTCTGTCTTTCTGTCTGTCTGTCTGTCTGTCTGTCTGTCTGTCTGTCCTGTCTGTCTGCTTCTCTCTCTCTCTCTCTCTCTCTTCTCTCTCTCTGAAATCATTTTTAGTGTTCAATAACGTGCAATGCTCTAACAAAGCCTCTTACCAAATGTTTCATTCAGTGGAAGGTGCTACCTGGGACAAAGCAGAATTATTCTCCACAGTTCCCCAGGCTGTCTGTCTGTCTGTCTTTCTGCCTGTCTGTCTGTCTGTCTGTCATACACTATGACTGTCCCATTTCTCTGTGCCTGACTCTGCCCATCAATACTGCATTGCTGCCAAACCCTGCTGGTCTTACCCTTCCCTCCATCATCACCCTTCCTTCTCCTCATCACCTGGTTACACGGAGCGGAAACGGTGACATTGGTGGTGGCAGCAGGTGTGGTGACAGTGTTCATAGGTTTCAATGATAGTGTTGAAGTGGTGGTGTAACAGCCGTAGCAACAGCTCCAACAATAACAGTCACGACAGTACCATAAATACAGCAATCACCACCACAACCAAAACAACTTAGAATAGTGGTCAGACTTTAGTTTAAGTACTTGGAAGGAAGGTGACAGGATGGTTAAGACGTTTGCCTGCCAACAAGTAAACCGTGAGGTTCTGGGTTTGATTCCCAGCCTCGCCCTTTCTTCCCAGTTTGACCAAAAAATAGAACTGAATGTCAAAGTCCTTCCGATGAGACTATAAACCGAGGCCCTGTGTGCGAACGCACGCAGAACATCTTGCGCACACGTTAAATCCTGTTCCGCTTTTCGTAAGAGTAGGCCATTGTGTGCCGGTGGGAACAGATGACAAAATTTACAAAACCGCATACACACAGGGACTGGATGTAAAAAGCACATGAGTGCTTATTCCAATATCCTCGATATAAAAAAAAGTCATCTGAGGGCTTTGATTTGTTGCTTTACAAGATTCAGCGCTATATAAATTCCATACATTATTATTACTATTATTATTATTATTATTATTATTATCATTATTACTTACAGACTTCCTCATGGTCAGATACATAGAAAAAGAAACCCCCAAAATCTAAACACAAGAACACCAGACGCCCCCCAAATATAATTATATACCTGCAAATATGTAGACATGCACTCACACTTATGTATACACAGATACAGGCCAATATTTTACTTCAAGATCCCAGCAATCCTGAAAACACGCACACAATCGGCACTTTTTTTTGGACAACAAAACGCAGAAGAGATAAAGAACACGATATACAAACACATCGTAATCATGTTACTCTTGGATAAAGGTGTGCTACTTCCTTTTAGAAAAAAGAAAGATGTATAGTGCATGTTGTTTTTGAATAAGTCCGAATTTAATGATGTAGATGAAGGATTGGCTGTCTAGAATTGCAGTACTCACTGTTGACCCTCACCCTCACCCTCACCCCCATCCAACCCACTCACCCCTACCACCCCCCAACTTACAGACACTATACAGCAATACAACAAAACACTGATTGAAAATAGGTGCACACGATATGCACATGGCCTCTTATCCATTCCCCAACGCACAAATGGGCAAGTCGTCGTTCATCACCCTAAAACTGCCCCAGCCCTCCTAATAAGGAAGCAACGGGCCAGCCAGCAAGCAGCCGACCCGACCAGCTCCTGTTTTTAGGGAGCATTTAAAAAAAACCCCCCCCCCTTTGGTTTTTTTTTTAAATTTTCCGCGAAAAGGGCCCTACAGCATTACCCTTTTTGGTCTATTTTTACCAGAATTCCGTCCAGATCGAAAAGGGGATCGATAAACAAACCCTTTTGCATGTGTTTGAAGCACTCAAAACACCTTGACCAACAGATGGGAAGACCAGTTCCCCTTAATCTGGGACTTCTTCCCCTGATGAAATTTTGAAGGGGCAAAGTTGTGTTTGTGTGGTGTGGGTGTTTTTGTGTGTTTGTGTGTGTGTGTTGTGTGTGTTGGGTGTGTTTGTGTTGTTTGAACAAGCGTAGCCCAGGAAAAGCAGCAAAAAAGAAGAGGGGACAATAACACAGGGAACAGACATAAAAAGACAGGGCAGAAAAGGGGGAAAAAGCAAACGAGAGAAATAGTTTTCTTGAGTAAAATTGAGGTAGTGGGGTTATATCAAAAAACCCCCTAGTCACAAATTAAACACAATACCCCCCCAGACATAAGTATAAAGAATTTTTTTGTAAAACAAAACAAATAATAACTAATTCAGGGAAAAAATAATAAAATGAATAACAATCAATTAAAACCCCCAACCAGCAAAAACCCCCAACCAAACACCAATTAACCAACTCAGCCAAATAGCTTTACTGAATCTAAAAATTTTCAAATACTGCAGCCCATGTATGCAGATGCTTATGGGGGCCCGTGCACTGTCAAAAGACCCTTTTCCCCTCGAAATGGTCCACACAAACCCAAACCCAAAACTTCAAAGGATCAAGAGCTCCAAAGAGCAAATAAAAACAAAAAAAGCATAAAAGCATGCGGGTTTTTTGGTAAAGGATGGGTTTGGGATAAAACCGAAAGGAGAGAGGACAGACAAAGGGCGGACGACAGACAGACAAACAGAGAGATAGAGAAAAAATAGAGAAGATAGATAGTGATAGATAGATAGAAGATAGATAGATAATAGATTTTGATAGATAGATAATGGGGCCAAAAGGGAAGAAGGAAGGAGGGGAAAAGAGAAGAAAAGGAGAGAGAAGGAGAAGAGAAGAAAAAGAATTTAATTGCGTACCCAACAGCTCTCATCAATTTTTTTTAAATTCCCTCCCCAAACGATATACGTACAAACACTCCCGCACGCACGTCCGAACAAATTACGCATAAAAATGTAATCAAGCCACAGCATCAAAATGATCTCGTACAGTATTGAATGAAAAAGGGCCCGTCCCCCAAATCCTCATAATCAGATTGCACCTGTGAAGCATCTTTTAGAAAAAACTACTACCAAGGGCTTAAAAAAATTTCCCCCGTTAACTTTTACTGCTTCTGCGTTTCAAAACAACTGATGTTTTCTTACAACAGTATACAAACAGTCATTGTCACTTGAAATTTGAAGGGGTTGCTTTCATAGTTTTTCCTTACTGGCAAACAAACAAAAAAAACATTCCTGTCGTAGATCTTTCGTAGTTTTACACATAAACAGAACCTCGTCTTCCTATCCGCCCTTACTCATACAGAGGACTGGAGAGGTTTGGGATGAGGTCATTTGTAAAGTGCTGCTTCTGAATTTTGATGGTGAGATATACCAAGTCTAAAGCAAAAAAGTAATAAACTATTTCGAACCTTTTATTATATAGTCGAACTATCCTTCTGTACAAAGCCTGTTTTAAACAGTTCATACAGAATGCCTGCTACCCCCCATGATACACTCGTGCTTCCATTTTCCCACCCGTCAAACAGATCCCCATTTTCACAGTGTCCCCCCCGAATTTACCAAACAAAACGAAATCCAAAATCCCACAAACTTTTCCCAGCTGGACCTGGACACTTTGCCGTTGGGCCTGTCGTCATTTTAAGAAACATGCTGTAAGCCTTCCTTGGTAGTTTCTTATTGTCCACTCCCTCAGTGACATCAATCAGGGGACGAATCAGCCTGTGCTTATTATGGTGCTGGTCCGTAGCGGATTGAGACGACTACGAAGCACACCCAGAAAGGTGGCAATTTGGTCTGTCCATGAATCAAGAGAGCTGTCCAGTACCAAAAACGTGATTAAATACAATTGTTGGGAATGGTGCTGTGACTTCAGCAAAATACCCTCTGGAGTTAGAGTGTCGGGACGGACCACCAACTTTAGAACATTTCCAATAATTAACAGCCTAAAAATCTCGTCTACATCAATCTCCCTGTTTAAAAGTAGGTTAAAATCAGCACTCTGCTCACAGCACCCTTCATTATTCTTTGCTCTGAAGTACTAATGATAATACATGGAATTCACACACTCGCTATATCTTGCCAAAAAACAAATCAAAGCGCTTTCATTCATCCTACTCATTCACATTCAGCCAGTTACAATTAATAGGGTCTTTTTTTTTTACAAATGTATACACACACGCTCGCACGCGCGCACACACACCTAAACTCACGCACACACATAAAGGCTGTACACTCCGGCAGGGTGATGGGGTTTTGGCGGTTGAGGGCAGGGACAACAATGAAATGGTACAAGAGGGAGAATCTTAGGTTTGAAATAAATGTGTCTTAAGGCCGGGTTTAAAAGCGTCATAAGAAGGCTTTTGGCGAAGGGAGGGGGAGGTCATTCCCAATGATGGACCAGAACAGAAAAAAGCTTTTGGGCCCAAAGGTGGACCGGTTGAATCTAGGGTTTTTTTACAAAGGGTTTTGCAAAAAGGGAGGAAACGAGAAGGAGTTACAGGTGAAAAATTCCGAAAGGGAGGGAAAGGGTTCTGTTTTGGGTGATTTGTAATGGGGGGTACGATTTATAGTTTTCTCTTTGTAGACAGGCAACCCGTGGAGAGATCGCCCCGGAGGGTTTAAGTCTCAGATTTTTTTTTTGCTGAGGATAGGCGACGCAGAATTTTTTTTTACTTTTAAGGGGTGATAGATGATGCTGGCGACCCGTCAGAAGGAATTGCAATGCCGATGTGAGAGAATGAGAGACGTGCTATTTTGGATATTGCATCATTGGACGGGTACTTTCAAACTGAAACGGGATGCCCCCAAATTTGAAAAGTAACACGCGGGCAGGTTTGGGTGATAAAATTTTCCCATGGGAGTGTGTTGTCAATGAGACCTCTAGATATTTCACGTAGTGGAAAAAGGGGGACGGACGTATTGCCGAATTCTATTGAAGGGGGTTGTGAGGGAAATGGGGATTTTTTTTTTGGCGCCTAAAACATGGCTTGGGTTTTAAATTGCTTTTAAATTTAACTTTTTCTGAAATCACCCAAATTTTTGGGATATCTTAACCCGTAGGAATTTTTCATCAAGAGAGAAAAAAATTAGTAAAAATAAAAATTGCAGGGGGAATTTTTATATAGCGTTTAAAACTTGTAAAGCAACAAATCAAAGCGCTGGGAAATTTTTCAAAAATTTCACTGCTTTAAAAAAGATGGTTGTTTCCGATAAACGATTCAAATGTGGAAAGAGGAGCAGTGTAGAGTGTAAAAGAATAAGGCAAAAAACTGATCACTGGGGGGCCCCACTTGGGCGGTTGGAAATCCCTAAAATTGGGGTCTTGGGGGGGGAATTTTTGGGGGGGGGGGTTTTGGGGGGGAAAAAGGGTGGGGGGGGAAGGGGGGGGGGAAAGGGGAACCCTGTGCCATTAATCCCAAAAAACGTGTTTTGGAGACGGGAGGAAGAATTGAGTGGTCAATAGTGTAAAAGGGTGCAAAAAGTCGATAAGAGTGACATTTAAATTAAAGATGTCGGGGTGATTTGTTTACAAAAACACAACGAAGTGTGGCCTGTTATTTCTCCAACACGTTACAAGTGTCTTAAACCCTCTCTTGCCTGTGGGGCCCTCTAAAAACTGAAGGAGCCGCAGCCCTGGTAGGGTTTTCATGGTCAGAAGAGCTAAAAACGTGGGAAAAAGGGGGGGAATGGCCTGTGGGGTCATAATTAAATAAATTAGAAACAAGTGCTTCCCAGTGCTGAAAGGCCCCCCTGATTTTCGTGGGTTTACTCCATTTTTGAAGATATTTCAAAATGAGGTTTGTTTTAGCCAAAGTGCTTAAGACCTTTTTGGCTTAAACCCCCAGGGGCCCATGAAGCCCTTGGGTTTGAAATCTCCAGGGTGAATTAAGGGGGGGGGATTTGTTACAATCTCCCAGGCCCAGCCCCAAAAAGCAGCCCGCCAGTGCCTTAAATTCATTACGAAACATAAACACTTTAAAAGGGACCCAAAAACCCCATGTTAAAAGCCCAATAAATCATGTCAGGGTTCGGGAGTTGCGGAAAACACGGCTTTTTTAAAGAACGCATCCTTTACAAAGAAAGTGAGCTGCTTGAAGTTGGAGGGGTTTGGGCTGAGGGGCCGGGCAGGAAGATGTAATGCAGAGTGAAAAGCACAGGAAAAGACCAACGCTGGCTTTCCAAACCCGGTTTTAGGGAAGCAGAGGGGGGAAAAGAGAAGAAAACTCCCAAGAATAGGCCCTTTGAATTCCACATTTAAAAAAAGTCCAAAAGGGGGAATTTCCTTATTCACCCTTCCTTCAAAACACCAATATTTCTTTGCTGTTTTTCTTATTTTTTTGCACTAAATTTTTGTAAAATTTTTTTTGTTTTGGTGGTCCTTAATTTTTTAAAAAATTTTGGGCCCACGGGGGAAAATACTTTTTTTTTGCTTTTTTTCTGGCAAAAAAGGGGTTTAAACAGTCTTCTCTAGATAGTTATTTCCTTTTTTTTTTCGTCAAAAGGTTTGTTTAAAGTAACCACAACACTTTTTGAGTGGGTCATGCTTTTCATTACTTTTTTTTAACTTTTTTTCCAAGCCTGGTTTTTTAACAAACGATAACACGGGGGAAAGCAAAACAACTGCTAAAAGAAATAAATCAATAACCTTCTTTTAAATTAAAATAACCCAACCCAAAAAAGCAACCACCAAACCAGCCAGCTTCTGAAAAATTCAGCCAAAAAATTTAACCACCCACCTTTACCACAAAAAATTGACTAAACATACTTTTTAAAATGCAAAAAAACAACCCACCGAACAAACAACTGCCCAAACCCGTGTAATAAAAGGGCAGTAAAATGTTTTACCCACCCATGGAAGTCTAAAAAAAACCGGCAGCAAGCTAACTGTGGAAGATTTTACAAAGTCTATTTGACTTTTCTTTGCCTTTTTTTCAATCAATTTCTGTTCGATAAAA
This sequence comes from Rapana venosa, assembly GCA_028751875.1. Taxonomy (NCBI): domain Eukaryota; kingdom Metazoa; phylum Mollusca; class Gastropoda; order Neogastropoda; family Muricidae; genus Rapana; species Rapana venosa. The sequence goes on from CM054141.1 coordinate 6,393,286, forward strand.
AAAAACATTTAGGTCTTTTTTGGGAAGTAGAAAGCAGTTTTTGGCAGCGACAACGTTCTTTGCACAAGGGATGCTTGCCCCACAGAAAATTGGGAACCACAGAGAGGAGAGGGGGAGGGGGGGAGAGAGAGAGAGGGGGAGAGAGAGAGAGAGGAGAGAGGGGGGGAGAGAAAAGGAAAAGAGAAAAGAGAGAGAGAGAGAGAGAACAAAATGTACTCATGTTTTTTATCATAAAAATTCGTCAGCCCCTTTCAAATTTTCCACCCCCCAAAAGTTTTTAAAAAAAACGGCTCATTTAGCACAACACTAAATGATTTACCAATCAAAAAATAATAAAAACCCCCGCTCATTTCCCCCCCCAAACAAACGGGAAGCTGGCTAAGCCAGCCAACGAACCACAGAAATAGCAGCAGTCATCTGCCCAAACACTTGCCAGACCCCCAAAAACCAGTAAAACCAAAAAAATTGCGCTAGCGGGAAAGTAGAAAAAAATTAGGGGAAAACAAGTCATGAAAGGCAGTTTTCAGCATCTTTCTTCCCCGGCAAGAAATGGCAGAGCAGACCAAAAAAAAATCGGGCCCAAATTGTTTTGGGAAAATTTTTTAAACTTTTCACAAGTTTTCACAGTTTTGATATGTTATCTAAGCGGAAATGCTTGTATTGTAAATTTCTGATGCAAAAAAAAATTTGGGCCAAGGGAAAAACTTATTTTTTTGTTTGTTTCCCTACTAATAAATCAACTGTCTAAACCCCCGGGGAAAAACAAAACCAAAAAAACCAATAAATTACACCAACCATTTATTTAACCCAAATATCACACCCCCCAAACCAAACCCACCCTCCCAACTAACCAACTAGCTAAATAAGTAAGCGACCCCCCCGGGAAAGGAAGCTATAATGAAAAAAAACTCAAAACATACAAAACAAAATAAAAAAGCATACTTTAGAAATTAAAAAAGCAAACAACAACATCCAAGAAAATACGATGGAAGAACGGGTTTGAAGTTTCACCCAAATTAAACGGGAAAATTGAAAAACCAAATTCAACCACCCCAAGCAACTACCCTCCCCTTCAGCCACGAGATAAACGGGAAAAATAAAGGGTAACTGGGGCCATTCCCATCATTAAAAACAGACAGGTACCCCCGGTGTCCCAAGGGAACCCTTGTCAGCTGCAAAGCAGTCGAAAAGGGAACCCCCCTGCCCTTTTCTGAACTTTAAACCCGGGGTTTTACAAACAGTAGTGGGTGATGGGGGGCCCGTTTCCCTGGATGCAGCAAGCACTTTTTTTAAAGGTTTAAAATAAAAAAATTTGGAGGTGGTGGGCCATGATTTTAAGATCGGAGTAGTGAGTAAAAGAGGGGCCCAGAGACAGAGAGGGGAAATACAAAACAATTTTTTTTTCAGATTTAGGCCATGGCCCCTTATGAAGGGGTGATCATACAAAAAATCTACAAATAATTATGGGTTTTCAGAAAAGTTTGGGCTCTCAAAAAAACCACATTATTGTATCATGCAATCTTTAAACCCCCCTTGGGTTGTAACGTCCCAAGATAAAAAAAAAAGGCTTTTTTTTTTTTTTAGCCCAAACCTGCAAGGGGGTTACAAAATTTTCGCTCCCCATTTCTTGTGCCATGAGTGGGTTTTAAATCTAAAACAAAATTTGAAAATTATTATAATACTTGGGGTTAATTTTATTTATTTTCAAAAATCATGAAAACGGGAAACAACTTAGCTGAAATAAATTTTCTTTTTCCCTTCAGCCAATGACAAAAACGACATGGTTTTCTTTCCACATCTTTCTTTTTTTTATCTATTTCTATGACATGCAATGGCTGACCACCAAATCTAAATTTAGAAAGCGCTTTTTTTCACATATTTTTCATTCAATGTAATATAGGGTTTCCCAATGTTCGTTAATTTAAACAATCTTTATTCTGCAAATTTTTAAATGTTTCTCAACGGGTTTGGTCCCATTTTTCCCCTTTTACAATAAACCCTTTCTCTGTTTAAAGCATTTGATAAAATTAAAAAGTATTTTCAACCCCCTAATTCTCCCAAAAATAGAAAAACCAAAGTGCATAAAAGTTTGGGAATTTTTTAAACCCCAAAAGTCTTTTTTCCATTAAGATCAAGATTATATAAATCTTGTAAGTTTTGGGTATGGTAATCTGTGATAAAACCATTCTAGTTGTTTTAAAGCCAGTAACTAATACTTTTAACGAAAGATTTTAAAAAAATTTTGGGTATTCCCAATTTCCCCCCCCAAAACACAAAATCTTTAAAGATTTCCCAAATAAAAACTTTCCCGGGAAACCCTTTCAATGAAAAAAAAATAAAAAAGGCTTTTAAAATTTTGACTGTCATTTTAAAAGGGCCCAAAATTTCGCCCCATATTGTAAAATAGTTTGGTCCCTGAAATTTTCAACAATTTTTTAAATTTTTTTTAAACGAACTACAGTAAGTTAAACATTAAAACGAAAAATAACCACACGTCTTTTTTTCCCCCTTATTAACTAAATCCTGACATGCAAAAGGGAAGCAAGTTTTGTTGAAAAGAATACCCCCAAAGGTTTTTTATATGCATTGACTACTGTAATTTTTCTTTACCAAAAACCCCAATTTTTCATGTCAAACTAGGTACCCCATTGCAAAAAAACAATAAAACCCTTGTTTTAAATTCTTGTTTACTTTTAATCAAATTTAACTCCCGATGCAAAACAAACTTTTCAATTTGTTTTTGGCAAACCTACTGCTGTTATAGATTGCAAGATTTTATCTTTCAGCAAAAGTAACCCCAAAAAATTTCGGGGACAGGGGAGACAGAAAAGACAGAAAAGACAAACAGTTAGACAGAGAAAAGAGACAGGAAACAACAGACACTGAACACTGAAAAAATTTTTTTTGCCATTAACAATCCCAGTTTTTTGGGGGCAAGGAGAGGGTTTATGAACAAAATTTTTAAACTACATGCTTTTTGCAAAAAAGAAAATAATAAAAACCAAAATGGGGAAAAAAGGGCTTCCCCCCAAATAATTAAATAAACCGACGTATTAAATTTTTATCATACATTAAATTTTTATCATAAGCTTGCACACACACACACAAAAAACTCAAAAAACACACACACACACACACCCCACACACCACACACCACACACACACCCGTGTCAGGTTTTAAATACAAATCCGCAACAGTGTAGAACCCAAAACGAAAAAACCCCCAGAAAACCCCATATTTAAATAAAGGGAATTTAGGGCCCAAAGGGAAAAAGTATCCACAAATTGGAAAAAAAAAACATTTTTCCATTGGAAAAAGGGATATCAATGGGCTTCAGTTTCTTTTTTTCTGCTGTCCCCAAACAAGGGGAAAACATTTTACAAATGTTTTTAAAAAATTCTTCATCTTTGATCAAAAAAAAGTTTAAATATATCTCTTTTTCTTAATATTTTTTTCATTAAATATGAGGGATTTTTGACGGATGTCAAACGTACAATTACAATCAAAAAAAAAAATGCAATTTTACTTTTGTCTGCGCGCCACACATGGGGATGGGACTGTGCAAAATTTTCAAAAGGAAAAAACCCTGTTTTGCAGGCATTTAGGCCTAAAGTTCTTAAACTGAATCGAGGGAAGGTTTCCCCCATGCCCTTTTTTTTGTTAAACTGTAAAATACTTTTTGGGTTTTAAAAACAATTTAAAGGAAGAGTACCATTATACTTTTCTGATTTTCTATGCAAAGGGATGCCAGCTTGTTTGTTTGGAAACATCATTCGTCTTTAAATTTCCCACAAAAATCCTTTTCCAAAACCCCAAATCCCTGGCACATCCCCACAATTTTCCAAAACCCCCCCGTTGGGTTTGTAATTGTTTAACAAAAAATTTCCCAGTTTTTTTTCCCCCGTTTCTAAATTGGATCAAAGCATCTCATTCGCTTGTCTGCAAATCTTGACATAGGAAATTTAGATAATTTTTTAAACCAATACTTAATCCCCTTTTCTTGTGATCTTATAAATAAAAGGGGAGCTGCGAGTTTCCCATACAACTTTTTTTTAGACGAGTTTAAAGGCACTGAAAAAGGAAAAACGTTTCATTGCAAATGTGCACTTTTCCATTTTTATCATTAACAAATAATCCCCAAATATCTGCTCCAAACATTAACATAGGCTCGGGTTGAGAATCAACCCAAACTTCCAGAAAATTGAAAATCAGTGCAATTTAGTTTCCTTAAAGACCTTAGAATTTTTCCTAGTTCCCCCTTTTTTCCATTTTGGCAACTTTCACTCTATGCATTTTTTAAACTTTTTTTTGTTGTGAAGGTAACAACCCGACGAGCCAGGCAGAGAGACCCGAGAAACAGTCAGAAAAGACATGTAGAAAAAACGAAATTGGCAAAGAAGGAAAGCACGCAAGAACCCCCAGGGAAAAGGGATAGAAACATTTTGGGGAAAAAAAAAAAGAGGTTTTGGAGGGAGGGAACGGGGAAAAAGAAAAGGAAAAAAAGAAAAAAGGGGAACGGAAAAAAAACAGGCAGGCAAGGGAGAGAGACAGGCAGGAAAGGCAGACAGAGGCAGAGAGACTGACAGGCAAAAACGGGGGCAGGGAGAGAGACAGGGGAGGAAGACCCGGAGGGAAGGGTGTCAGGGGGAGTGGGGGGTTGGGGGGGGGGGAGGGGTTGGGGAAAGGGGTGGGAGGGGGGGGGGGGGAAGGGGTTTTTGGGAGGGGGGGGGGGGGGGGGGCGGGTTTTTGGGGGGGGGAAAAGGGGGGGGAAAAAAGGGGGGGTGGCGGGGGGGGGGGGGAGGGGGGTTTTGGGGCCGCCCTGGGGAATTTTTTGGGGTTTGGGGGGGGGGGGGGGGGTTAAATGGGTTTCCCTTTTTTTTGTTTTTTTTTTTTTTTTTTTGTTTTACTTTTTTTTGTGGTAAAGGGGCCCGGCCCCCGGGAAATTTTTTGGAAAATCTTTTTCCGTTGGGAAATTTTTTTGGAAGCCTTTAACTTTTTTTAAACCCCCGGCAACCAAATTTTTTTTTTAGTTTTTTTTCCTTAAATTTTTCTTTTTATTAAATAAAAAAAAGGAAAAAAATTAAAATAATAAAAAAATAAAACTGAAAAGGAAATACAAAAGAAAACACAGGGAAAAGGAAGAGACAAGGGAGGAGGGAGCAAAACAAGGGGCAACAGGCAGGCCGAAGACAGGAGTAGGGTAAGGGTTTATAAAAACCAAAGGCCGGGGAAAAAGCTTGGGGAAGGGGGGAGGAGGGCAAACGACCCAAAAAACAGCTTGACCACCACTTCCAAAGTAAAATTTGGAAATGGTTTTGAAAGCAAAGCTTTAATTTTTTTGCCCGATAGAGTTTTCCGGTTGGGAAACGGCTGGAACGACCCCCGGATTTTACCCGGGGGAAAAAATTCCCCAAAATTTTTCCCCCCAAAAAGGGTTGGAACTTGGGGAAACCTTAAAAAAAAGAAAAGACCCAAAAAGGTTTTGACCCTCAAAAAATTTTTTTTTAATTAAAATTTTTAAAATTTTTTAATTTAAAATTTTAAAAAATTAAATTTTTTTTATTTTAAAAAGGTTACCAGGAAAAAATGAGAAAAGGCCCTGGTGGGGTTTTTTTTTTTTTCCCAAAACCCGTCATAACTGACATGGAGGCTTAGGGGTTTTTCCGGCCCCCCGCCCTTTGCTTTTTTATTGGGGCCTTTTTTCATTTTCCCAATTTTTGGAAAGAGGCAGGAAGGGAACCAATTTGTGATTCCATGCCGTTGGGAATGATTGAAAAAAAGGGGAAAAAAACAAAAATTTGGGTAACCCCTTTTTTCATTACCCAAAACCTTTTTTTAAAAAGAAAAACCCCGGGGGGGACAAAGTTTTTTTTAACGGGCCCCAAAAATATTTTTAAAAAACGGGTTGGGCGGAAGGACCCCCAGAAACCCTGTTTTGTTTTAAAACAAACTTTGGGAATTTTTTTTTTTTTGTTTTTTCCTTTTTTTAAAATGTATTTAAAAATTTGTATGTCGGAACAGTTTTCAAAATTTTATTCCCTCAAACAAAAAAAAAAGCCAAAACAAAAATTTTTTTTAAAAAAGGGAAAAAGGCCAGTTCCTTTCCAAAAAACCCGCATTTTTTTGCCCCCTGGAAACCCGGGGCCTAAAAACCGCTTTTAAAAACCCCCTAAGTACACAAAAAACCCGGAATGTAAAACAGAAGGAAAAAGATAACTACATGAAAAAAGAAAAACAAATAAGCATGTATAATCAAAGAAAAAATTTAAAAAACTTAAAAAAAATTAAAACAAAAGAATTTATTTTAAAATTTTATAACCAATTTTCACCGTAGTTTAAAAAGAAAAAAAAAATTTTAAAAAGTATAAAGGCCCGAAGAAAAAAAAATAACTTAAATTTTAAAATTTAAAAAAATTGATGAAAAACCTCACTCTCTTTTCTCTCCCCTCTTTTCTCTCTTCTCTTTTCTCTTCTTTTCTTTTCTCTCTCCTCTCTCTCTCTCTCTTCTCTCTCTTTTTCTCTCTCTTTCTCTCTCTCTCTCTAGTTTCCCTTTCTTTATTATTGAGGGGGAAAAAAGGAAGAAAAGCAAATAAAATAAAACTGTACAGCCGGGTTTATCATGTAAAAAAAAAGTTGATCAAAGATTAACAAAACAAAAAAAGCTCTTTTCCCCACTTTTTTTTTTTTACAGAACCCCTGTTCTTCTTTTATTTTGCAATTTAATCAAAAAAGTTTTACAAACCCAACTATAACTTTTTGAAAAAGGGGGGAAAAAATGAGAGAGAGATAGAGAGAGAGAGAGACAGAGCAACAGACAGACATACAAAAAGATAAAAAGATACCGATATAAAATTTTCTTGCCTCCCTTTTTAAAGAGGGGGAGGGCAGAGAGACAGACAAATTTTTTGCCTATCATTAAAGAGAGAGGGGAGACAGAGAGACAGACAATTTTTTGCCCTTTTCATTAAAGAAGGGGAGACAAAAGAAAAGGGGCATTTCTTGCCCTTTCATTTTAAAAAGGGGGGGAACAGGAGACAGACATTTTGCCTTAAACATTAAAGAGAGAGGGGACAGGAGATAGACTTTTTTTGCCTTTCATTTTAAAGAGAGGGAACGAGAGACAAATGAGAGGCAAAAGAGACAGAAGGGAGAGGCAAACAAAAAACGTCTGCCTGCGGTTTTTTGAGTGCTGATATAGTAGTCGGTTTAGTGTTAAAAAGTTTTGAATAAAACCCTTTTAAATTTAAAAAGACACAAAAATTCATGAGAAACAATTTCACACAGCAGTGCGCGGGAAAGTTTGTACAAATGACAGCCTTTGGAAAGGTGACCTTACTTTTTTTTTTTCAAACAAAGGGGCTTTTAACCCGGGAAAGTTTTTAAAAAAACATAGATACAACTAGTAAAAGTGGAGAGTACGAATCAGACAAAGTGCTGTTTTGCCATCCTGAAACAAGCAAACAGCAGCAGCAGCAGCAGCCATCGTCTTTGTTGTCATCGTAGTTACCGTCCTTGTCGCCGTCGTCGACGTCGAAGCAGTAGCAGCAGCAGCAGCGCAGCAGTCTTGGTATTATCATAAAAAGGTAGTAACAGCAGCAGTATTGATATTATCAAAATGAAGGTAGTAACAGCAAGAGTATTGGTATTATCATCATAAATGTAGTAGCACCAGCAGTATTAGTATTATTATAATAAAGGTAGTAACAGCAGCAGTATTGGTTTGATCATAATAAAGTTAGTAACAACAGCAGTATTCGTATTATCAAAATAAAGGTAGTAACAACAGCAGTATTGGCATTATCATAATAAAGGTAGTAACAGCAGCAGTATTGGCATTATCATAATAAAGGTAGTAACAGCAGCAGTATTGGCATTATCATAATAAAGGTAGTAACAGCAGCAGTATTGGCATTATCATAATAAAGGTAGTAACAGCAGCAGTATTGGCATTATCATAATAAAGGTAGTAACAACAGCAGTATTGGCATTATCATAATAAAAGGGAGTAACAGCAGCAGTATTTTGGGATTTCATAAAAAAGGTAGTAACAGCAGCAGTATTGGCATTATCATAATAAAGGTAGTAACAACAGCAGTATTGGCATTATCATAATAAAGGTAGTAACAACAGCAGTATTGGCATTATCATAATAAAGGTAGTAACAGCAGCAGTATTGGTATTATCATAATGAAGGTATTAGTATTATCGTAATTAAGGTAGTTCCAGCAGCAGTATTCCTATAATCGTAATAAAGGTAGTAACAGCAGCAGTATTGATATTATCATAATGAATGTAGTAGCAGCAACAGTATTGGTATTATCATAATAAAAGTAGTAGCACCAGCAGTATTATTATTATCATAATAAAGGTAGCAGTTAGTAACAGCAGCAGTTTGGTATTATCATAATAAAGGCAGTAACAGCAGTAGTATTAATATTATCATAATAAATGTAGTAACAGCAGCAGTATTGGTATTATCATAATAAAGGTAGTAACAGCAGCAGTATTGGCATTATCATAATAAAGGTAGTAACAGCAGCAGTATTGGCATTATCATAATAAAGGTAGTAACAGCAGCAGTATTGGCATTATCATAATAAAGGTAGTAACAGCAGCAGTATTAGTATTTTAATAATAAAGGTAGTAACAGCAGCAGTATTGGTATTATCATAATGAAGGTATTAGTATTATCGTAATTAAGGTAGTTCCAGCAGCAGTATTCCTATAATCGTAATAAAGGTAGTAACAGCAGCAGTATTGGTATTATCATAATGAAGGTATTAGTATTATCGTAATTAAGGTAGTTCCAGCAGCAGTATTCCTATAATCGTAATAAAGGTAGTAACAGCAGCAGTATTGATATTATCATAATGAATGTAGTAGCAGCAACAGTATTGGTATTATCATAATAAAAGTAGTAGCACCAGCAGTATTATTATTATCATAATAAAGGTAGCAGTTAGTAACAGCAGCAGTTTGGTATTATCGTAATAAAGGCAGTAACAGCAGTAGTATTAATATTATCATAATAAATGTAGTAACAGCAGCAGTATTGGTATTATCATAATAAAGGTAGTAACCGCAGCAGCATTAGTATTATCATAATAAAGGTAGCAGTATTATCATAATGAAGGTAGCAGCAGCAGAGGTATTCGTATTATCATAATACAGGTGGTAGCAAGAAAGAAAGGAAGAGAAGACAAGAGAAGAGCAGAGAAGAGAAGAGAAGAGAAGAGAAGAGAAGAGAAGAGAAGAGAAGAGAAGAGAAGAGAAGAGAAGAGAAGAGAAGAGAAGAGAAGAGAAGAGAAGAGAAGAGAAGAGAAGAGAAGAGAAGAGAAGAGAAGAGAAGAGAAGAAGAGGAGAGAAGAGAAGGGGAAGAGAAGAGGAGAGGAGGAGGAGAGGAGAGGAGAGGAGAGGAGAGAAGAAAGAGAAAGAAGAGAAGAGAAAAGGAGAGAGAGGACGAGAAGAGAAGAGAAGAAGAGAAGAGAAGAGGAGAGAAGACAAGAGAAAAACATGAAGAGAAGAGAAGAGAGAGAAGAGAAGACAAGAGAAGAGAAAAGAAGAGAAGAGCAGAGAAGAGGAGGAAAAGAAGAGAAGAGAAGAAAGGGGAGAAAAGAAGACAAGAAAGAGAAGAGGAGAGAAGAGAAGACAAAAGAAGACGAGAGAAGGCAGAGAAGAGAAGAGCAGAGAAGAGGAGAGAGACAAGAGAAGAGAAGAGAAGAGAAGAGAAGAGAAGAGAAGAGAAAAGCAGAGAAGAGAAGAGCAGAGAAGAGAGAGAAGAGCAGAGAAGGCAGGAAGAGAGAGAAGACAAGACAAGACAAGACAAAACAAGACAAGACAAGACAAAACAAAGACAAGACAAGACAAGACAAGACAAGACAAGACAAGACAAGACAAGACAAGACAAGACAAGACAAGACAAGACAAGACAAGAAGAGAAGAGGGAGAAGAAAGAGAAGAGAAGAGGAGAGAAAAGAGAGAGAAAGAGAGAGAAGAGAAGAGAGCAGAGAGAAAAAGGAAGAGAGAGAAGAAAGAAGAGAGAAGAGAAGAGAAGAGAGGAGAGAGAAGAAGGAAGGGAAGAGAAGAGAAGAGAAGAGAGAGAGAACAGAAAGAGAGAAGAAAGAGAAGTAAGAGGAAGAAGAGGAAGAGAATAGGGGGAGAATGAAGAGAAGGAAGAGAAGAGAAGAGAAGAGAAGGAAGAGAAGAGAAGAGAAGAGAAGAGAAAGAGAAGAGAAGAGAAGAGAAGAAAGAGAAGAGAAGAGAAGATGAAAGAAGAAAGAGAAGAGAAGAGAAGAGAAGAGAATAGGAGAGGAGAGGAGAGGAGAGGAGAGGAGACGAGAGAAGAGAAGAGAAGAGAAGAAAAGAGAAGAGAAGAGAAGAGAAGGAAGAGAAGAGAAGAGGAGAGGAGAGGAGAGAAGACAAGACAAGAGGAGAGACGAGAAGAGAAGAGAAGAGAAGAGAAGAGCCGAGAGCATGCAGCGGATCGATGGGAAAGCAATCAACAGAGGGAATCCTTTCTGCCCAGGCTGTGACACTGAAGACAGCCAAGTGACGAGCTGCACCGCTCATTTTCTTGCACATGTCACAGTTCCAATATCATCGCCAGACAGAGGAGCATACACATGCATGCACGGACGCATGAATGCATGCCCGCACACGCACACACACACATATACATGCCAGCACGCACGCACGCGTGTACACACACGCACACACACACACACACAAAGAAGGACGCGCGCGCACACGCACACACACGCACACCGCACGCACGCACGCACACACGCATGTACACACACATAGAGAGAAAAGAGAGAGACAGAGAGAGAGAAAGAGAGAGACAGAGACAGAGAGAGACGGAGAGACAGAAGAGAGAGAGAAATAGAGAGAGAGAGAAAGAGAGAGACGGACAGGAGAGAGAGAGAAGAGAGAGAGAGAGAGAGAGAGAGAGAGAGAGAGAGAGACAGGCAGAAAGAGACAGAAAGAGACGACAGGAGAGAGGAGAGAGAGAGAGAGAAGAGAGAGAGAGAGAGAGAGAGAGAGAGACAGACAGACAGACACACAGACACACAGACACACAGACACACAGATAGAACAACGGATGGAAAGAGACAGGAGACATGAAAAAAAAAAAATGCCAGAGGTAGGAGACGGGTAGAACACGACAAACTGCAGAAAATAAGAATGAAAGAGTGAAACTGCATCAGGAAACAGATACAGAGAAGAAGAAGAGAGAGAGAGAAAGAGAGAGAGAGAGAGAGAGAAGAGAGAGAGATAGAGAGAGAGAGAGAGAGAGAGAGAGAGGAGAGAGAGAGGAAGAGAGGAGAGAGGGTATGGGGAAAGAAATGAGCGAGAGAGATAGAATGCCTGCAAACAGGGGGGGAAAAACGAATGGAAAAGGGGACAGAATGTATACTTGAATGTGAGAATTAAACCTCACTCACATGCATTTCGAGGAATTCATTGAGAATTTTGAACAAGTTAAATTAATTAACAATCAAGATTAGTTGTAATTCTCTGTTATGTATTTTAATCTATAATTTGAATTCTTTTTATTTATTTTATTATTTTTAATTATATTTTTAGAATTTCTGTTCCTTATCTGTTCATGTTAAGATAACTATTATTTGTGTGTTGGTATATTATTTTGTACACACATGAGCACGCACACGCATGCATGCAGGGACAACACACACACGCACATGCACTTACACAAAGTAGATCTCTCCCCACCCCCTCTCTCCTCCTCCCTCCCCTCCCCCACTTCTCTCTTCTCTCTCTCTCTCTCTCTCTCTCTCTCTCTCTCTCTCTTCTCTCTCTCTCTCTCTCTCTCTCTCTCGCTCGCTCCGCTCGCTCGCTCGCTCTCGATTTCAGTCTCCTATTTTAGTTTGTCTGTATCACTTTAGTGGAAAGACGTTAAATTTAGACTTACTTACTTACTTACAGTGCAGTGAAACACAGACAAACCCGCCAACCGGTTAAAATTTCAACTTACCTTCACCCAACCCAAAACCCTAAACAACCCAATCCTTTTCCCATTTCCCTTTTTTTTAAAAAACCCCCCCCCAACCCCCCCCCCTCATTTTAAATTTTTTTAAAACTTAAAATTTTAAAAAAGGGGAAAAAAAAACACCCCCTTTAAAAAAAAATTTTTTTCCCCTTTAAAAAAAATTTTTTTAAAAAAAAAAAAAAAACCCCCCCCCCCCTTTTGGGGGGTATTGTTTAAAAAACCCCAAAAAAGGAAAAACTTAAAAGAAACCCCAAGTAAAAAAAAGGGTCATATTCAACGGCCACACCCCCCCAATAAAATCGAAAATCCGCCCCTTTCTAACGGCCAGCGAAAACGGACGGGTTATTGACAGCTTGGCAATGTTTTTGCTTGTCTGCAATGTCTAAGCTGAACATTGCATTTTCATCCAGTGAATGTGTGGGGAGATGAAACTACATAGAGACGGGATAGCCTGTGGTTAGAACATTGCTCTCGCACTCTGACGACCCGGGTTCGATTCCCGTTCAAGGGGATATTTTCCCTGGAGTAAGCATCAGTGCCGACTCGACTCTCCCCGAAAGTCTTTCGGATGAGACTATAAACCGACGCCCCGTGTGCGAACGCTCGCAGAACATCTTGCGCACACGTTAAATCCTGTTCCACTTTTTGTAAGTGTATGCCATTGGGTGCAGGTGGGAGTAGATGACAGAAGTTACAAAACCGCATACACACGGGGACTGGATGTAAAAAAGCACACGGGTGCTTATTCTCTTATCCTCGATATAAAAGAATTAAATGAAATTAAAATGAAAAAATGATGGGTATCAAAGCAGAAGTGTCTGGAGCTGTGCCTTTAAAGAGGGGGTATTGCAATATAAAAAAATGCAGATGTGAATAGGAAAACACTCCCTATTACCCACAACCTGAACACACGAGTAACAAATAACAGTCTAAGATAGCATGGGATATCTAAGAAAGAAGAGTTCAAGTACTTGTGAATAGATAAAAAGATGAAACAATTAAATAATAGAAGAAAGCAAAACACACAATACACACAAACACACACAAACACACACAAACACACACAAAAAAAGTCCTTCGGGGAGACATAAAAACCCAAAGGCCCCTGGCGAAAAGGGACAGAACATCTGCGCACACGTAAATCCTGTTCCGCTTTGAAAGAGTAGCCTTATTTGCCATGAAACAGATACAATATTACAAAACCGCAACACACGGGGACGAGTAAAAAAGCACATAAAATATATGCCATTATCCTCGAAATAAAAGAAAAAAATAAATGAAAAAAAATGAAAAAAGTTATAGATTAGCAGAAAGCGTCTGGAGCTGTGCCTTCAAAGAAAGGGGGTTTTTCAAAGTAACATGCAAAGTGAATAGGAAAACACTCCCTATTGGCCCCCAACGAAACACGAGTTAAAAAAAATGACAAGAAAGCATGGGGTATTAAGAAAGAAGAGTTAAAGTAATGAGTGAATAGATAAAAAAGATGAAAAAATTCAATAAAGAAGAAACCAAAACACACACATACAACACCACACACACACACACACACACACACACACACAACACCACACACACATGACACATACACACACACACATTCGCAATAAATTTGGGGGAAAACCCCAACAGAATGAAAATGAAAGTAAAGCACAAACGAACGAAACAGAAGCGCCATGTAAACCCCGCTAATGCATGGCAGGCAAGAACAGCAGGCGGGCAAATGAAGTAGAACGGCACAGCCTTTGACCCTGCAGCCCGCACAGCCCCCGAGTCCGTGCCTTAGAGTCACAGAACAGGGGGGAGGAAGAGAAGATTGGGGAGGGGAAAAAGTAAAAAGACAGAGAACAGAGGGGGACAGAGAAGAGAGATAGAGGGGAGAGGGAAAAGAGAAGAGGAGGAAAAAGGAGAAAAGAAGGGAGAGAAGAGAGAGAGAGGAAAGAAGAGAGAAAAGGGAGAGAGAAGAGAAGAGAGAGAGAGGGGGAGAGAGAGAGAGATAAAAGGGGAGAGAGGGAGAGAGAGAAAAAAAAACAGAAACAGAAACAGAAAAGAAAAAACCCCGACGACAGACAGAGAAAGACAGAGAGACAGAAAGACAAACAGACACACACCCACGCACGCACACATGCACACACACATCCTTCGGGAAAGAATATAAACGGACACAAACGCACGCAGAGCATCTTACGCAACATGTTAAAAACGTGTTCCGCCTTTTAGAAGAGTCGGCCATTGCGTGCGGGGGACAAATGACAAAACTTACAAAACTGCATGCACATGGGTGACTGGAAGTACAAAAGCACTTGCAAGATTCTTCCATTTTCCTCGAAATAATAGAAAAAAACATTAAAAATCTACACACACTCACACCCGCACGGTCGCGCACAGCATTGGAGACATGGAAGCAGAGGCAGACAGACAGACAGACAGACAGACAGACAGTCAGATAGATAGGCAGACAACGACATATGCAGTTTACAAACAGACGGGTAGCTTTTTTATCCTGAAATGTGCAGGGTTGCTTGCAAGAAGTATGATGTCTTAAAGCCCTTGCACTATTTGCTATCTAAGGTAGGGGGAAAAAATCAGGGAAAATTAGGAATAAGAACAACACAATACAAAAAACCCAAAGCAAACGTAAGACAGGAAAACAAAAAAACTGATAGACAAATTGGGGATGCAAATTTACATACGAGAAAGCTGGCAACACACAAATGAAGCAGAGAAGATGGGTCTGTGTCCGTATCCTTTTATAAGGTAGTCCTGAATGTGAGAGGATGAGAGCAAAGAACAGCAACCCTTTCCCCGCATACATGCACACACATACAAGCACACATACACGCACACATACATGAACACATACACGCACACATACATGAACACATACATGCACACATACATGCACACATATGTGCACATACATGCACCCATACATGCACATACATGCACACATACATGCACACATATATGCACACACATACTCATAAATACATGCACACACATACATGCACACACATACATGCACACACATACATGCACACACATGCATGCACACAAACATGCACACATACATGCAAACACACTTGCACACACATACATGCACACACATACATGCACACACATACATGCACACATACATGCACACATACAAGCACACATACAAGCACACATACCTGCACGCATACATGCATGCATACATGCACACATACATGCACACACATACATGCACACACATACATGCACACATACATGTACACATGTATCCGTGAGAAGGGTTAATTTACTATATTTTAGAATGAAGTTAAATGCATTCCTTACACAATTTTGTAAACATGTCAGATGTCTATGTGGGGATTATATTTCCAATACTCATATCATATTTGAGTGCCCTATTGTAAAACCTTTTTTACCTACATTTTCTGAACAGTCTCTGGAAAATGTATTTGGAAATTCAAAGCTAGCCTTTGCCATTGCCAGATGTTTATTTCATATAGTCCACTTGAATATCTATTGTAGTTACATTATTGTTATTTCATGTTTCCACATTGTTGAGTTTTTATTTTGCTCCTGTTTAAAAAGTATTATCCTTTTCTAGGGTAGTGTTTTTTGTTTTTGTTTTTTTCTCACAAAATACCAACACTGATGCTATTTCTTAACCTTTTCTCCTTCCACTCCTTCCTCTCCCTTCTTTAACTTCCATCACACTTTCTATTTTCCTCGTCTAATATCACTTAGAGTGAACAGAAGTTAAATTGAAGACAACAACAACAACAACAACAACATACACGCACACGTACATGCACACACATACATGCACACACATACATGTACACACATACATGCACACATACATGCACACTCACATGCACACACATACATGCACACACATGCATGCACACATACATGCACACACATACATGCACACACATCCATGCACACACATCCATGCACACACATGCACACACATGCACACATACATGCACACATACATCACACAATCATGCTCACATACATGCACATACATACATGCACGCATACATGCACGCATACATGCACACACATACATGCACACATACATGCACACACATGCACACACATACATGCACACGTACACAAACATACAAACAAACACACACACACACACACACACACACACACACTGAACAAGGATAGAAAACACACAGAATGTAAAACACAACGAATGTGAGGGAAGTAGAAAGAATAGAAACATGAGGAAAGGAACGTTGAAACAACAGGAAGGACAAACAAAACAAAACAAAAACACAAAGAATCGAATGTTGCAACAAATAACCAAAACGTGAAGGAATTCACGTGTGCATGAACTATTTTATTTATTTATTCTTCTATATCGAGGATAGTGGAATAAGCACTCATGTGCCTTTTTACATCTAGTCCCCGTGTGTATGCGGTTTTGTAAATTTTGTCATCTGTTCCCACCGGCACACAATGGCCTACTCTTTCGAACTACAACAACACATGCACCAATGCAGCACATCCACCTACCTAAGCCGCAGCAAACACACCAACATCAATGACAACAATAACAACAACAACAACAACAGTGACAGCATCACCAATTACCCATAGTGTGTAACATTTCCATGAGGTCTTGGAGCGAAGGCAGCTAGGAAGAAGATGGAAGCTGATTGCTCACTGCCTTGCCAATAAAGTCAACACTATCAACAACAACAACAACAACAACAACAACAAACCCTGTCGACTCAAAGCATTAACAAACCCCTGAAAGAAGGTGCGACCAAAAAAAAGGATAATCAGTTACCAAACATAAAAGCAGTGAAAAAGAAGGGGGGCGGGGGCGGGAGGGGGGAGAGCCGCAGGCATGCCTGCACGTGCGCCAGGAAAAATTATTCACTCACTCACTCAGTCCCATGTCCCAAAGGACGTAGGGGGGGCATGAGAGAAGACGCAACAGAGATCTTTTTCCATGCTTCACGATCCTGTGTGGCTTGTAGAAGGTGTTGCAGGGGTTGGGCGGTCCAGTCTTTGATGTTGTCAACCCATGATTTATTTTGGCGGCCTCTTCTTCTCTTGCCTTCGACTGTTCCTTGCAAGATGGTTTTTGCTAAGGTGTTGTGTCTTGTGGTGTGACCAAACCACATCAGTTTTCTCCTCTTTATGGTGGAGAGCAGAGGTTCTTGGGGGCCCTCACGCTTTTTGATGTATTCTTTCACATAGTTGTTGGTCTTGTGTTCTTTGTATGATATTTTGAGGAGTCTTCTGTGGCACGTGTTCTCGAATGCTTGGATTGTCCTCTCTAGCTCTGCTGACAGAGTCCATGATTCACAGCCATATAGGAGGATAGATATCACGAGGGATTTGTCGAGGTGATATTTGGTGCAGAAGCTGATGTTGTTGCTTCTGATGATCTTTTCGAGTCTGGCTAGAGCAGATGTTGCTGTTAAATTATTATACACTCGCAAACACACATACACACACCACCCATCCCCACACACACACACATGCTCAAGTAAACAGATAATACACAGGCATGTGCAAATGATTAAAAGCCGAGAGAAGCCGAGAGAGAGAGAGAGAGAGAGAGAGAGAGAGAGAGAGAGAGAGAGAGAGACAGACAGACAGACAGACAGACAGACAGCCAGCCAAACACATGGACCACATTCACTCAGACAGACACACAGACAGAGAAGACAGAGAATAATGTTACGGGGCGGAAGCTAATGATTAATTTATCAGCAGCAAAATGGAATGTTCAGGGGACTTATTTTTCTCCCCTTTGCTAGATTGGTCTCATTCATGATTCACGCCTGTGTTTTCTGGCTGCAGCAGATGTTCAGTTATCCCAGTACGCCCATTACCTCCCTTCCCCTACCACTGCTTTTGCACACTACTGGCCCCTGTTAGCGTCTGTTTCTTCTTGTACAGTTTTTTCTTTCTTTATTTTGTTGTTGTTTACGTTGTGATGTTTGTTTATTCAGTTTTTATGCTTCTGTTCTCTCTTGTTTTATGCTAGTTCTCACCATTTACTTTCTCTCCGTTCCTTCCTTCCTTCCTCTTTGTCTCCCTTTGTCAAAAAGTTGAGGCAAGCAGATGAGGTAAACAGATGAGGCAGACTAATGTGACAGACAGGTGAGGCAGACAGGTGAGGCAGACTAATGTGACAGACAGGTGAGGCAGACAGGTGAGGCAAACAGATGAGGCAGACAGGTGAGGCAGACAGGTGAGGCAGACAGGTGAGGCAGACAGGTGAGGCAAACAGATGAGGCAGACAGGTGAGGCAGACAGGTGAGGCAGACAGGTGAAGCAAACAAATGAGGTACAAATATGAGGATGAGGCAAAAAGATGAGAAAGACAGATGAGGCAGACAGGTGAGGCAGGCATACGAGGCAGGCATATGAGGCAGACAGATGAGGCAGACAAGTGAGGCAGACAAGTGAGGAAAATGGATGATACATACAGCTGAGGTTGGCAGTCAGACCAACACAGAGAAAGCCAAACTACCATTGGCAGGTGGGCCTAAAGATGTAAAGTTGTAGACTATTTCGAAAGTGACACAAAATACAGCACACAAAAAGAAGAACCAAACAGAACCAGATGAAAGCACTTCAGTAGAGACTCTAATACCATTTACTCCACTTTAGCCCCCTACCATCTTTACTCTGCTACAGTCTTTACTCTAGTACAATATTTATTCTACTACAATCTTTATTCTACTACAATCTCTACTCTGCTACAATCTTTACTCTGATAAATCTTTACTCTGCTACCATCTTTACTCTGCTACAGTCTTTATTCTACTACCATCTTTACTTTGCTACTATCTTTATTCTGCTACAATCTTTACACTGGTACAATCTGCCTCCATCTTTACTTCGCTTCAATCTCCTTTCTGCATCAATGTTTACTCTGCTACAATCTGTATTCTGCTACTATCTTTACTCTGCTGCTATCTTTACTCTACTACAATCTTTACTCTCCTGCAATCTTTACTCTGCTACAATCTGTACTCTGCTACTATCCTTACCACGCTACATTCTCCAATCTGCCTCCATCTTTACTCTGCTGCAATCTTTCTTCTGCTGCAATCTTTACTCTGCTACCTTTTTTACTCTTCTACAATCTAAACTCTGCTACAATCTTTACTCTGCTGCCATCTTCACTCTGCTGCCATCTTCGCCACCACTACCACCACCACCACCACCACCACCCTACCGCACTCTAGGAAAACCAGGCAAATGGACATCATGGAGAAAAGGAGAGAGACCGAAGATAAAAAATTCCCCCACCCCTAACATCTTTCTGGCGCCTAGATGGCTCACAGGGCCAGACTTAAACAGGGGGACTATAGTAGAAGTCATTCAGACCAACGTCATCTCTTACACATCACTAAAAGGAAAGACGTGACTACAGATTGTGCGAGTGTGTGAGTGTGTGTGTGTGTGTGTGTGCTTGCGTGCGTGTGTGTTTGTGTGTGTGTGTTTGTGTGTGTGTGTGTGTGTGTGTTTTTTTTTTAAAATGGGCAGGGGGGGAAGAAGAGGGGACAAAGGAAATCCCCTAGAGAAGCAAAAACACTCCAAAAATATTAAAGACAGCAGGGGCCGCGAAAAGCAGCAGGAAGGAGAGAGAAAAAAGCCGGGCCATCATCACCCGTGCCCAGCTGTGCCTGCACAGCGGCCAGAGGCTCCCCATGAGGGATCGGTTGCGAACCCCCAGACCTTGCCCCCAACACGAGGGGGAAAAAAAAGAAGGCGCAGTCTTTGTCTTCCGAGACGAAGGATCTCAACTATGCGTTACATACATTTTCATGTTTTGATTTCACAAAAAAACTAAAGGGTTTTTACACGATAACACACTAAACTAATTTTAAAGGCACGAAACAAAAACCCTGTAAAAAAAAAACATTTCTCCCGGGAATGTTTTTACATTCAGAAGATGTTTGTATTGATGTGATGCAATCTTTCTATTTTAAACGAATTTCAACTCTGGCCTGAAATCAGCTTTTTTTGAAAAAACAAAACATATAAAAAGGGAAAAAACCACTTAAGGAAAACAAACAAGACATCAAACAATGCGAACATGCGAAACATTCAACTAACAAACGCTGCATGCGTGAGCAAGAAAATGATCATGAAGACAGAAAACAACACCCCCAAGAGAAAAAAAAAGGGGCGTGTTGCACACTTTATGTTTTTCTCTACCCTATCACACATGTCAAAAAACATTTTAAAAAACCCAAAGCAAAGGGAAAAAAAACAGGTAAAAAAGGGGACAGGGAACACCCCAGGAAAATGTAGGTCCCCCTGGGGGCGTGACGGTCTGGAAACAGCCCGGCAGGCACTCTGGAGAAGTCAGCAGGTGCTTTGTTTGTCGTCCTGTCCTGTCCTGGGGCCCGTCTTGTCCGTCCTGCTGTCCTGTTTTTGTCCTTCCCGTCCTGTCCTGCCTCTCCTGTCCTGTCCTGTCCCTTTTTTTCCTTGTCCTTTGTCCTTTTCCTGTCCTTTCGCTGTCCTTTTCCGGGCCTTCCTGTCCCGTCCTGTCGGGGGGGCCCGTCCGTCCTCTCCTGTCGTCCTGTCTTTTTTCCTGTCCTGTCCTGTCCTCCCTGTCCTGTCCTGTCCTGTCTGTCCTGTCCCTTTTTCCTGTCGCCGTCCCGTCCGTCCTGTCCTGTTTTTTTGCCGTCCTGTCCGGCTGTCCCGTCCTGTCTTGTCCCTTTTCCCGTCCTGTCCTGTCCGTCCCGTCCTGTCCTGTCTGTCCTGTCTTTTTCCGTCCCGTCCTGCTTTCTTTTTTGTCCCCGTCTTGCCCTTTCCTGTCCTGTTTGTCGTCCTGTTTTGTCCTGTCCTTCCTTCCCGTCTTTCCTGTCCTGTCCTGGCTGTCCTGTTTGTCCCTTTCCTGTCCTGTCTTGTCCTGTCCTGTCTTGTCCTGTCCTGTCTTGTCCTGTCCTGTCTTGTCCTGACCTCCTCGCCTGACCACAGTGAAGAACCTAGCATACCCTAGTCGTGTTAGTATTGTTTGTAGGGTCAAACAGTGGGAGTAGAAGTGAATTCAAGACAGATTAAACCGAAAAAACAGAGAAATATATTTACAGAGACATATTATTGGAAGACATATACTGTCCGTCTCTGTCTTTGCCCCCCCCCCCCCTCCCACACACACACGTACACACGCACGCACACACACACACGCACGCACGCACGCACATACACACGCACGCGCGCGCGCGCACACACACACACAAAACACACGTTAAATCCTGTTCCGCTTTTCGTAAGAGTAGGCCATCGTGTGCCGGTGGGAACAGATAACAGAATTTACAAAACCGCATACACACGGGGACTAGATGTAAAAAAGCACATGAGTGCTTATTACATTATCCTCGATATAAAAGAATAATAAAATAAGAAAGAAAATAAGACACCCACCCCCCCACACACACACGCACGCACGCGCGCGCACACACACACGCACGCAAGCGCGCACATACACACACAAACATACACACACATACACGCGCGCGCGCGCGCGCGCAAAACGTCATACGCTTTGACAATCAGGTCCCATTAGTGTAAGCAAATCCAGTACAGGATGTCAAGTGTCCAATTCTCAGAGTCATAACTGAGGGCGTACAGACAGCAATGCAGTTACACACGGCAGCTGTCCAGGACCAATCTACTTAGGTGACACCCTGACTGTCGTGTAGTTACCCTCCCCATGGTGACATTTGCCTGTGAGCCCGTCTGTCCGACAGGAAAAAGACTGGTTCTAACTAGGAACAATGTTGCATAATACTACTAATAATAATAATGTATGGAATGTATATAGCGCTGAATCTTGTAATGCAACAAATCAAAGCACTCAGATTATATGATTTTTTTTAAAAGTTATGATTTGTTTTTATGTCGAGGATAATGCAGTTTTGTAAATTTTGTCATCTGTTCCACCGTCAAACAATGGCCTACTCTTTCGAAAAGCGGAACAGGATTTAAGGTGTGCGCAAAATATTCTTCATGCGTTCGCACACGGGGCCTCAGTTTATAGTCTCATCCCAATGTTGCATAATATGGTCTCGTTCTACATCAGAATAATATTGCATAATATGGTCTGGTTCTAACTAGGAACAATGTTGCATAATATGGTCTAGTTCTAACAAAGAACAATGTTGCATAATATGGACTGGTTCTAACTAAGAAAAATGTTGCATAATATGGTCTGGATCTAACTAGGATCAATGTTGCATAATATGTATGATTCTAACTAGGAACAATGTTGCATAATATGGACTGGTTTTAACTAGGAACAATGTTGCATAATATGGTCTGATTCTAGCTAGGAACAATGTTGACATAATTGGTCTGTACCAGACTGAGACTCTTTTTGACCAGGAAACTACAGTAGTCTGTCAACACAGCAATGGAGTGGGGAATCCTTCTGTTTTAGATGATTACAATTCACATCTCTTGGAAGTCCTAGAAAACTGAATGCAGCTGCCATAGTGACGGAGAAAAAAATGGTCGCATATCCGAGAAATGTCACCATTGAGTTCTAGCCATGCAAAAGAAAAAAACACTCTTTTTTTAAATTCTTTTATATCGAGGATAATGGGAAAAAGCACTCATGTGCTTTTTTTACATCCAGTCCCCGTGTGTATGCAGTTTTGTGAATTTTGTCATCTGGAATAATGAGAACGTTATCGTCGACAGGAGACAAAACGACAGAAAGAACACGAAGGAGACAGACACGGCAGAAGCACAAATACACGACAGCATCAGAGTTTCAGACAGAACTAAACGCATAGTTCTTTTGACGATATGAATAACTAAGCATAAACACACCCACCACACCCCACACCACACAACACACACACACACACACACACACACACACACAAAAACACCACACACACACACACACACAACACAACACACACACAACGCCAGGAAAAATCCCACAGCCAGAATTTCACACATGTTTTGTACGGTTGTCGCCTCCACTACTTCAACCAGCAATCTACCTCCTCACCCCCACCCCCCATCCCCCACTCACACACAAACGCTGGCCAGAACAGAGAGCAAACTCCCCAGAAAATCATGAACTCATCTTACATCTTTCCTGGCGACTTGACGACTCGCATGGCCAGACAGTGTGGAGGGTAGGGAAGGGGGGCTGTAGTAGAAAATCAATGGACACTGATGTGATCCTTCACACGTTGCTGGAATGAAGAACGTGACTGACACTGTATGTGAAGGTCTGTTGGCAATGCCGTAAAGTGTGATCTTCAGTTAAACACACACACACACACACACACACGCACACACGAACTTTCACACACACGCACACACACATACGCACGCACGCCCACGTACGCACGCACCCCACACTTTACTTTTTATCTACTCTCGATCTCTCTCTCTCTCACACACACACACACACACACAACACACACACAACAGAGCAAAACTCGTTTGCTGTCTAAATCATATCAAACTCAAAGCCTGAAAGACGTCCTCCCCCCCTATGCCAAACACAGAAGGGGGAACCAGTCTACCATCATGTTCTTCTGCCCCTGAAGGGGGACCCTAAAGGAGTGGACTGGCTGCTGTTCCTGCATCAGTCTAGCTAGTCACAGCAGCTGATGGTGGCTGACCAGGGCACAGCCAACTCAGAACCAGTTCTGACAGACAGGGAATCATCTTCAGTGCTGACTTAGTGTTTCTGACTTTCCTCCGGGAAGGGAGAAGAACATGTTGTCCTATCTTATGAACTTTGAGCATGGAGAGAAGATGTTTACAAAAAAGGTGATTGATGAAGAGAAGAAGAAGAAGAAGAAAGAAGAAGAAGAAGAAGAAGAAGAAGAAGAAGAAGAAGAAGAAGAAGAAGAAGAAGAAGAAGAAGAAAAGAAGATGAACAAAGAACAAGACAAGAAGACGAAGAACAAAAGAACAAGAAACAAGAACAAGAAGAACAAGAACAGAACAAGAAGACGAAGAACAAGAATAACAAGAAGAAAAAGAACAGAAGAAAAGAACAAGAAGAAGAACAAGAAGTTAAGAAGAAGAAGAAGAACAAGAAGAACAAGAAGAAGAACAAGAAATGGAATTTATAAAGCGCTATATCTTGTATAAAAAATTTAACAACACAACCCACCCCAAATCAAAGCGCTTGCATCCATTCCACTCCAACGCGTACAACCAACAATGATTAATAGTTTAACAAATTCAAATACACACAAACTCTTGCGCGCACACACACACACACACACACACACACACACGGGTTATATGCTTCAGCAGGGTGATGGGAACTTTGGCCATTGAAGGCAAGGACAGATAAATATGAGATGAAACTATAGGGGGAAGTCTTAGATTTAAAATAGGTATGTCTTGATGAAAAGAACACACTCTTTTAGCACCACTTTTGGCCACAAATACATTTGACATTTTTAGAATATTTCGACTTGACAGCATTAAGTTCTTACCCTAAAATAGTAGCTAGAATGATGTAACAGCTGCTGCCTTGTGAGCTCTGTACAGGAACCGATTCTTCTCCCAGAATGTATGTATTGTTTACTAATGGCAATCAGTCATCCTTAAGCAGTCATGCCCTTGATGTTGACTATAACAAATAAAACATTTTCTTTTACTGAGGGACAGACGTTTACTAGTTGGGAGATGTTTCTAGTCTGAGCTCCAGTCATAGCTGATTTACTGGGTAACTCATTACCTTATAGACCACAGCGATAGTGGGAAGGGACCCCTTTTTGTACACGTTTTCATATTCAACCCCTTTTGGCATACTTTACTCAGTTTTAACCCCTCTTTGGGGACAGAACTGCTCAGTGGTTGGAGCACTCGCTTTCCCCAGCTAAGGTTAAGCAGCATCAAGCGTGGTTTCCATTTGGTTGGGTGACCGTTTGCGCACCTTGGTTTCCGTACAGTCCCCCAGTTCACCCAGCTGTAAATGGGTACCTGTCTCTTTAGGGTCAGGGAAGGTAAAGCATCGAGGGAGGGGAGATGGGCGTCCCCCTCAAAATGCTGGCCATTAGAGAAGCTGAGGTCTCTGACGCCTCGCTCCCCTACGACCACATAGGTTATGGGACACGTCTACCATTCCTTCAACCCCTCTTTGCATACTGTATTTCAGATTTAGCAACTGTTTGCACACTTTTTTTCAGTTTAAACCCACATTTGCACACATTATATAAGTTTTAAATACTGTCTGAACATTGTAATTCACATTTTGAACACTTCTTTGCACATTTTATTTTAGTTTCTGTGTACAGTTTATTTCTGGGTGTACGGTGTGCTTAAGGAGAGGTGGTACCTTTGTAAACCTGGATGTAGCATCCCTCGGGATGGACGGGAGCGCTGGTCCTCACTTGGCACTCGACTCTCACTTCTGGGTCCGGGTCCTTAACCCACCCACACCCCGGTAACCGCTTCTACTGGCGGACAAAACGTTGTGAGGGGCTGGTGATTTCTTACTCACCAGTAGGAGTCTTGGAGAGGAGATGGGCGCCACCGAGCTTCCTCAAGCCCACTGCAAGGACATGATGGGAAAAACGAAACAGAAAAACATGCCGGATCGGTCGAGGCCCGGATCAACAACGACCGCGCTACCCACTGCAAGCCTCCAGGGTGGGAGTGACAAGTGCGCTACTGGAGCAGAACCAACTCTAAAGCTTCCAGCTAAAGGAGTAACCATCGGAACATGGAATGTAAGGACTCTATATCAAACAGGAGGAGTACAGGAACTCACACATGAACTGAAAAAATATAAAGGGCTTGCGGAAGTCAGATGGACTGGCTTCGGAGAAACAACCACGCAAGACGGCCACAAGATATGGTACAGTGGAGAAGAGAAACTACATCAACACGGAGTAGGCTTCATTGTCAGGAAAGAGATTGTGTCAAGCATCGTGAACTGCACACCAGTATCCAGCAGACTCATCTCAATCAGAGTTTCTGCAAAACCCCAGAATCTCACCATCATCCAAGTGTATGCTCCAACATCTGACCACGATGATGATCAGATAGAAGAATTCTATGAACAACTTGAAAAGTCATCTCCAAAACGCCCCAAAAAGACATTCTTATTGTGGAAGGCGACTGGAATGCTAAGGTGGGACCTGATGCCTATGACACCTGGGCAGGAACCACAGGACACTTTGCACTCGGAGAAACAAATGAAAGAGGACAGCGGCTGCTGGAATTCGCAAAGAAGCACAAACTAACTCTGGCAAACACACTCCACCCTCACAAGCCATCTAGAACATCAACCTGGCACTCACCAAATGGTCTGATTCACAATCAAATTGACTACATTCTGTCACCCCAAAGATTCAAATCCAGCATTAACAAGGCAAACACAAGAACATTCTCAGGAGCTGACATTGGCAGTGACCACGACCTTGTACTTACCACCATCAAGCTGAAACTGAAAGCAAAACAACAGCCAAAAAACCCACACATAAGATTTGATCTGGAAAAACTCAAAGACCCAACAGTGGTTGATATCTTCCAAGCTAACATTGGAGGAAAGTTCGCCGCACTCACAGCCATTGACAATGATGTGGACACACTAGCCAACAACATCGAAGAAGTGCTAATGACAGCAGCAGAAGAAACATTAGGAAGAAGCAGAACAAAGACACAACCCTGGGTGACAAATGAGGTTCTTGACCTCTGCGACAAAAGAAGAGAGCTTAAGAAACAAAAGTTCACAAGTCAAGAAGCCAACAACAAATACAGGAATAGCCACAGAGAAGTGAGGAAAAAGATGAGAGAAGCCAAAGAAGCGTGGATAGAAGAACAATGCCACAGCATCGAAGTTGGAATGGCCAAGGGAAACAGCAAAACAGCTTACGACACTCTGAAATCACTAACGAAAACCAACAGCCTAAAGCCTCTTGTTATTGAAGACAAAGAAAGATATATTTTAACGGAAAGCAATGCCATCCTCCAATGCTGGACGGAATACTGTGAGGGATTGTATAACTACCCACTACGCCCAGATACCAACATAGTTTCTGACAAACCCTCTGAACACCAAGATAAAGACCCACCAATACTAAGGTGTGAAGCAGACACAGCTATTAAACAATTGAAGAAGGGAAGTCCCCTGGAATTGATAACATCCCAGCTGAACTCATAAAAAATGGAGGGAATGAAACAGCAAGACGATTAACAAAACTTTGTCAGAAGATTCACGACACCAAAGAATAGCCAGAAGAATGGACACAGTCTCTTGTAATACCCCTACCAAAGAAAGGAAACCTCAAGCAATGCCAGAACTACAGAACTATCAGTCTCATAAGCCATCCTAGCAAGATCATGCTGCAGGTAGTCCTCAACAGACTGAAAAACCAAGCGGAAAAACTCCTGGCAGAAGAACAAGCCGGCTTTAGACCAAAACGCAGCACAATGGAACAAATTTTCAATCTGAGAATTCTGATAGAGAGACATCTCCAACACCAAAAAGACTTGCATCACAATTTCATAGACTTCAAAAAGGCCTTTGACAGGGTATGGCATGACGACCTCTGGCAAGTACTCAGGCACTTCAACATTGACAACTGCCTCATTGAAGTCATCAAGGCACTGTACGAGAACGCAAGACGTGCAGTTTTCATAAACAATCACATGGGCGAGTTCTTCAAGACCACGGTTGGGGTACATCAGGGCTGCCTTCTCTCACCTGTACTCTTCAACCTCTTTCTCGTAAACCTCATGACAGAGACACTGCAAAACCACAACACTTCCATCTCCATTGGTGGAAGACCCCTTTGCAACCTCAGATTTGCAGATGACATTGACCTCATGGGCGGCAGCAAACAAGAACTGCAAAACCTCACAGATAGTATATCAGATCGAGCGAGCGCATACTGCATGGAGGTCAGTTCAGAGAAATCAAATATCATGGCCAACAGCACAAGTGATGACAGCACAGAAATAAAGATGAATGGAGAAATACTGGAAGAGGTGAGCCAATTCAAATACTTAGGCTCCATCCTAACAAAAAATTGCACATCATACAATGAAGTGAAAGCTCGCATTGCAACAGCAACATCTGCTCTAGCCAGATTTGAGAGGATCATCAGAAGCAACAACATCAGCTTCTGCACCAAATACCACCTCTACAAATCCCTCGTGATATCTATCCTCCTATATGGCTGTGAATCATGGACTCTGTCAGCAGAGCTAGAGAGGAGAATCCAAGCATTTGAGAACAAGTGCCACAGAAGACTCCTCAAAATATTATACAAAGAACACAAGACCAACAACTATGTGAAAGAAGAAATCAAAAAGCGTGTGGGCCCCAAGAACCTTTGCTCTCCACCATAAAGAGGAGAAAACTGATGTGGTTTGGTCACACCACAAAACACAACACCTTAGCAAAAACAATCTTGCAAGGAAAAGTGGAAGGTAAGAGAAGAGAGGCTGCCAAAAGAAATCATGGGTTGACAACATCAAAGACTGGACCGCCCAACCCCTGCAACACCTTCTACTAGCCACACAGGATCGTGAAAGCATGGAAAAAGATCTCTGTTGCCTCTTCTCTCATGTCCTCCTCTATGTCCTTTGGGACATGGGACTGAGTGAGTGAGGGAGAGTGAGTACAGTTTATTTCAGCGTCAATCGCTCTTTTCACTATTATTTCAGTTTTGAATCTGTTTGTGCATTGGATTTTTTCAGTTTTAACCACTTTTTGCCTGCTTTGTTTCAGTTTTACTCCTTTGCACACCCTGTTTCAGTTGCGTTACTCTGTGCACACTTTATTTCAGTTTTAATTGCTCTGTGCACACTTTATTTCAGTTTTAATTGCTCTGTGCACACTTTATTTCAGTTTTAACTGCTCTGTGAACACTTTATTTCAGTTTTAATTGCTCTGTGAACACTTTATTTCAGTTTTAATTGCTCTGTGAACACTTTATTTCAGTTTTAATTGCTCTGTGAACACTTTATTTCAGTTTTAATTGCTCTGTGCACACTTTATTTCAGTTTTAATTGCTCTGTGCACACTTTATTTTAGTTTTAATTGCTCTGTGCACACTTTGTTTCAGTTTTGATTGCTATGTGAACACTTTATTTCAGTTTTGATTGCTCTATGCACACTTTATTTCAGTTTTAATTGCTCTGTGAACACTTTATTTCAGTTTTAATTGCTCTGTGAACACTTTATTTCAGTTTTAATTGCTCTGTGAACACTTTATTTCAGTTTTGATTGCTATGTGCACACTTTATTTCAGTTTTAATTGCTCTGTGAACACTTTGTTTCAGTTTTAATTGCTCTGTGAACACTTTATTTCAGTTTTAATTGCTCTGTGAACACTTTGTTTCAGTTTTAATTGCCCTGTGAACACTTTATTTCAGTTTTGATTGCTATGTGCACACTTTATTTCAGTTTTGATTGCTATGTGCACACTTTATTTCAGTTTTGATTGCTATGTGCACACTTTATTTCAGTTTTAATTGCTCTGTGAACACTTTATTTCAGTTTTAATTGCCCTGTGAACACTTTATTTCAGTTTTAACTACTCTGTGAACACTTTATTTCAGTTTTAATTGCTATGTGCACACTTTATTTCAGTTTTAATTGCTCTGTGAACACTTTATTTCAGTTTTAATTGCTCTGTGAACACTTTGTTTCAGTTTTAATTGCTCTATGAACACTTTATTTCAGTTTTAATTGCTATGTGCACACTTTATATTTCAGTTTTAATTGCTCTGTGAACACTTTATTTCAGTTTTAATTGCTCTGTGCACACTTTATTTCAGTTTTAATTGCTCTGTGAACACTTTATTTCAGTTTTAATTGCTCTGTGCACACTTTGTTTCAGTTTTGATTGCTATGTGAACACTTTATTTCAGTTTTAATTGCTCTGTGCACACTTTATTTCAGTTTTAATTGCTCTGTGAATACTTTATTTCAGTTTTAATTGCTCTGTGAACACTTTATTTCAGTTTTAATTGCTCTGTGAACACTTTATTTCAGTTTTAACTACTCTGTGCACACTTTATTTCAGTTTTAATTGCTCTGTGAACACTTTATTTCAGTTTTAATTGCTCTGTGAACACTTTATTTCAGTTTTTGATTGCTCTGTGAACACTTTATTTCAGTTTTTGATTGCTCTGTGAACACTTTATTTCAGTTTTTGATTGCTCTGTGAACACTTTATTTCAGTTTTAATTGCTCTGTGAACACTTTATTTCAGTTTTAATTGCTCTGTGAACACTTTATTTCAGTTTTAATTGCTCTGTGAACACTTTATTTCAGTTTTTGATTGCTCTGTGAACACTTTATTTCAGTTTTAACTACTCTGTGCACACTTTATTTCAGTTTTAATTGCTCTGTGAACACTTTATTTCAGTTTTAACTACTCTGTGAACACTTTATTTCAGTTTTAATTGCTCTGTGAATACTTTATTTCAGTTTTATTTGCTCTGTGCACACATTACTTCAGTTGTAATTTCTCTTTTCACACATAATTTTAGTTTTGATTTCTCTTCCACACTTTTTTTCGGTTTTAGCTAGTCTTTGCACACTATAGTTCATATTCAACCATCTTCGCACACATTTTCAGCTTTAACCACTGGTTACAAACCTGTATCCCTGAGTGCTAGGCACAGGGTGGCCAAGTTCAATACCGCTTGCTCTCTCTCTCTCTCTCTCTCTCTCATCTCTCTCTCTCTTCTCTCTCCTCTCTCTCTCTCTCTCTCTCCTCACTCCTCTCTCCTCACACTCACCCTCCTCCATTACCACCCGGTCCCAGACTGACTTTGTCCTGAAGTGTTTGTGTGCTGGCATCGATCTTCCTCTGCCCCCCCCCCCCTCTCGCCTCCCTCCAGCCACAAAGAACAATGGCAGTGGTTATGCCCCCCCCCCCCCCCCTCACACACACACTTCAACCGCCACGCTCCGTTTATCACGTGCAACTGGCCTTGCATCAGTTACGACATCCTACCACAACCCCACCACCCCATCCTTCCCCCACCCCTCGTCCTCATCCCACTCTTGCCCCCAACCCCCCTTCCAATCACCACCCACCACCACCCCACATCTCACATTTCCCTTCTCCCTGATTCCAACCAATCAGTTCCTTCTGCCTCCACCCCCACCCCCTGCCACCCCACCCTTACCCTCCCCCCTCTTCCCCAGTGTCACTGAGCCCTCCACACACAGCCAGAGGCGGGAGGAGGGTCGGCAGTGTACGGCACGTGAAGCTTTGTTCACCTGAACTGCTGGATCGGTGGTCTAGAGGTAACGCGCCTGTCTAGAAAGCGAAAAGTCCGGGTCTGAAGTGTGCGGCGGTTCGTACCCCGTTTGGACCGGAAACTTTTCCCCCATCCATTAGACCATGAGTGGGGGTCTGGGCGCTAGTCTTTCGGATGAGACGATAAACCGGGGTCCCGTGTTTTAAACACGAAATTTATTTAGCGCACGTAAAAAACCCACGGGAACAAGAGAGTTGTCCCCGGCAATATTCTTTAAAAAAAGCCACTCTGAGGGAAACAAATACAGTTGCAGACATGAAAAAAAAAAAAAAAAGGTGGCGCTGCGCTTGTGCGACGCCCCAAACCCGTCTCCCCGGGGGGGGTTTCCGGGAGGGAGAAAAGGGGGGGATGTGTTGGAAAAGAATTAAGGCCGGGGGGAGGCGGTTTGTTGCCCTTACACAGAAATTCCGGCTATAAAATCTTCCACACATATTTATTTATTATTATTAATTTTACGCTGGGGCTGAGGGGGGACAACCTTCACCCGAGGCGGGACGAACAGCGCTGTCCCAACAACCTTTTCCCCCCCCCCCCCCCCCGCACCCCCCCCCCACCCCCGGAAGGGGACAACGGGAGAGAAAAGGGGGGGGGGGGAGGTGAAGGGGGAAGAGGTGCCAAGAGCAGGAAGTTGAACCAGCTGCTGTCCTTTCAGAGATGTGCCGGCTTTGGTTTACAGTACAGGAAAAGGACAAGACCGGACAGGACCCGGACGGACGGACGGGGGGAGTGAGTGGAGGAGTGAAGAGGGAATGGAAGGGGTGGAATGGAGTGGGAAAGGAGGTGGGAATTGAGGGAATGGAGTGGATGGAGGGACGGCCACCGAATGGAACCTGAAGCGGACCGGCAAGCTAGAGGGCCGCAGGACATGGCCGGTGAGGAAACACATTTCCACAAACCCGCTCGTGGCCCCAATGCTATACAAACGTCAGTGCCTGTGTTCGGCTCTGCAACCGTGAGTGTGTGTGTGAGGAAGAGGGGCTTTTTCCCGGGAAGGGGGGGGTTTTGGAAG
>CM054141.1:6426065-6441065 GCA_028751875.1 Rapana venosa
CTTTTTTAAATAAAGTTTATTGCTGTGAAATTCTTCAGAGAGCTAAATTTGTTCATATTTATATTATCAATGTCTGCTACTAATCCTGAAACTGTGAAAAATCTATCCGTATACATATATAAAGCATTTCAAATAAGAGAGATAGCAGTATCTTAATTTCATTATATTTTTCCTAAGAATTAAGAATGTTCAAATTTTGTATGTTTTCATACACACACACCCCTACATATGGGGCGAAGGCCTTTCGTGAATAAACTTCGTATTTCATATTTCGTATTTTCTCTCTCTCTCTCTCTCTCTCTCCCTCTCTCGTCTCTCTCTCTCTCTCTCTCTCTCACTCTCTCTCTCTCTCTCTCTCTCTCTCTTCTCTCACCTCATCTCTCTCTCCATTCACTCTCTCTCTCCTCTCTCTGTGTATGTGTGTGTGTGTGTGGTGTGTGTGTGGTGTGTGTGTGTGTGTGGTGTTGTGTGTGTGTTCCTTTTCTGAAAACAATTACTCTTAGTCATATTGAATTGTAGTTGAAGCTTAGACACTGATCTTTGTAAACAATTTAATTGATTTTGAAGACCTATTACAGTTTCAGATATCAATGCAATGTCATCAGCAGTTTTCAGGCTTCATCATGAAAAGAAACACCATGAAATATATAACGAATATTAACGAATTTTTCTAGTTATTTCATATCTTGCTGCCAGAGAAAGATGGAATTTCATTGGTGGTACTATGGCTGTACTAAATGCATATAAATATTTAGGACTGTATTTTTCGACACGTTTGAGTTTTATGTTTGCTTGTAAAGACGTTGCTTGTCTAGCAAAGAGGCCTCTAATTTCCTTAATGCAGAAGTTAAATAACTTGAGCAATTATTCATTTTGCTTATTCATGACATTATTTGACTAAGAAGTACAGCCAATAGCATTGTGTAGGGCTGAAATATGGAGACTTGATGCAGCAGAGAAAGTTTATTTATTTGCTCTTAAGAAATTTCTTGGCGTATCAGTAAAAACACCTAAAAATCTTGTATATGGAGAAACGAACCAATACCATTGCAATTTTTTTTTCAGCTGTAAGGGGTATTCGGGTTTTTTTAATATTGAAATTGACTCAGATGGAATAACATAGACTAACTCATAAAGCTTATAGAATGTTATATCTATTAGATGAAAAGGGCAAATCAAACTGGGTACAAAAGTTAAAAGATAGTTAAACAAGAAAAGTTTTTATGTTTGGTTCAATCAATGTGTTGAAAATCACTCTTTCTTCTTACGACTTTTTCTTTTTCGTAATAGGTTAATTGTATGTCATTGTTCTTGGACAACTTTCTGGCAAAAAGGCGGTTTCAGGTGTGGGTTGGGTCCATACTCTCTGACATCTTTGAGCAGGAGATGGGGGTACCACAGGGTGGATCGGTGGTCTAGAGGTAACGCGCCTGTCTAGAAAGCGAAAAGTCCGGGTCTGAAGTGTGCGGCGGTTCGTACCCCGTTTGGACCGGAAATTTTTCCCCCATCCATAGACCATGAGTCTGGGCGCTAGTCTTTCGGATGAGACGATAAACCGAGGTCCCGTGTGTTACACGTAATTATTTAGCGCACGTAAAAAAACCCACGGCAACAAGAAAGTTGTCCCTGGCAAAATTCTTAGAAAAAAGCCACTCTGAAACAAATACAGCTGCAGAAAAAAAAAAAAAGGGTGAAAGGGTGGCGCAGCGCTAAGTGGCGACGCGTTCTCCCGCTCTCCCCGGGGAGAGCAGCCCGAATTTCACGGAGAGAAATCTGCCATGACTTAAAGTGGTATGAAATAAAATCTGAGCGCTTTGATTTGTTGCTTTACAAGATTCAGCGCTATATAAATTCCATACATTATTATTATTATTATTATCCTATTTCCAGCTTTCTTCTGCACGGGTGTGGAATGTTCCCTTTTTGTGGATGAGCTTGCTCTCTATGCTACAGTGAGTACTTTTGTGGGAGTTCAGAGACAGCTATAACTTTGTGTTAACAAGGTGCAGGAATGGGCGGAGGACAATGGATTCAAGTTTTCTGCTATTAAGTGTATCTAATTCACAAACAAGTTTAGAGAACACTTTCCGAACCCGGTCATTCGCCTGGGAAAATCCACCATCCTGGTGGTGACTGAGGCCAAATTGTTAGGAATTGTTTTTGACTAGATAATGAATTTCAAAAGTAATATCCAACACCTGAGAACTAGTGTAGGCAGTAGAAATAATGGGGTAAAACTAAAAGTTACACAAAATCTTTCAAATGGATATGAAAGAATATATTACAGTTAATATGTGTACCAAATTATAATAACTATGGTTATTGCATAATCGCACAATTTGGTTTTGAAATCGTAAAATTTCGACAATATGCTCGTCTGACGCAGCGCGTTTACCATAGCATTTTTCCCTGCTGGGCTGAGCCAGCTACACTGTTACAGCATTGCCCTGCCCCATTGTAAGTTCCCTTCCCTTCATCAGACATGTTTTCATTTGGGATCGTTTTCATGAAAATACTTTGTTTATTACTGCTTGTATCATTCTGACTAACTACAGTTTGCTATTTGAATATATAACAATTGTTCACTTGGGGTTATTGGTCCCTAACTTTTGTCTGACTGTAATCGGTAGGCAAGAACTTTGCATTAACTATTATCTTTGTATGGTGTCCCAAAGGGAATCAAAATATGACTGAATTTTTTTCCCCAAGTTCCTTTTGTTATTTTGTCCATTTGTTTTGATCTTTGATTATGCCCTATGTTATTTTTAAATTATTATTAATTATTATTATTATTATTTTGAATAACTGTAAAAAATTAGCAAAAAATTTGCATGTTAACTTTTTTGTGGGAAATGCACTAGACGCATTCTCTTTTCCCTCTCTATGTATTATGTAACACACACACACACACACACACACACCCACACACACACACACACACACACACAACACACACACACACACACACACAAAAAACACATTTTTGCACTCATCCATCCTCTACACACACCACATGCAACACCACACACACACACACACACACACCACACACAACCCCCACACACACACACACACACACACACACACACACACACACACAAAACACACACACAACACACACACACACAAAAACACACACAAACGTGTGTGTGTGTGTGTGTTGTGTGTGTGTGTGTGTGGGTGTTGTGTGTGTGTGTGTGTGTGGTGTGTGTTTTGGGGTTTGCATGTGCATGTGTGTAGAGGATGGATGAATGCAAGTGTTTGCAGTAAAAGACTGTTCACTGGTGTAACAGGTGTCTAAACTTTGCAGGAATGGACTTCTAGAAGAGCTGATATGGACGTGTATATGCTGTGTGGAAATACTCTGGATTCTGGTGGGAAAATTATCGTGCCAACAGCCAAAGGGAGGGACTCTATCATCAGAGAGAGCAGGGAGCGTGATGATACAGTTTTCATTTCTGAAGGACAAGCAGTGCACTGCCGTTGCAATTACGCTAACAAATACAATATTCAAAGTTGCATCCAAAGAAACAAGAAACGTCATCTGCAATAAACGTTGCACATAGCCTACTTCACAAAACCAAGCCTTTGACTTTCCTAAATGTTGTCTTTTTTGTGGTACCCCAGCAGAGCTCAATGCTCGCAGTGGCCCAAAGGTGCATCCAGTGAGAACACTTGAATTTCAGAGTCGATTGCTAGAGTATGTTTACAGCGTGGAGATGAAGGGCAACCTGTAAAAAAGCAGACGGGAATTTGTTTCTGATTTGCCAGCTGCGACGCAATTTATCATCAAACATGCAGCATCCATTTAGAAGCAAAAAAAGACTTTCAAACCCTTTTCTTCGGGAAAAGATGAAAAAAGAATAAAAGCTTGGACGCTCAAAAGATGAGAAAAAACAGATGCTTTAAAAGGGTTGCTATTTTTATTGGTGAAAATGATAAAAACAAATTACTGTTGGTGAACTCATCAACAAAATGAAAGATTACAATGATGGTGATCCTACAGTCATCCAAAGATGAAGGAGGAGCTCAGGAAACATTTCGGTGAAGAACTCGTCATCACAAAAACTGGAGGAAAAGCGAATGTTGTGACTTTAACAAAAACAAAATCATCTATTCTGCATACGTTTTTTTTCAAAACAAATGTCAGATGAAGACACCAGAAAAAAATGAAATAAAACAGCAGCAACTTTATCAAAAGTGACATTAAAGTTTTGAATACATCCCGTGCATTGTATCCAAACAAAGATGACATAGCTTCTCTCCTCTCTGAAAATTTTGAGCTTTGTTCCTGATTCGTTGCGGGTTTTGTTGAGACCATTACCCGTGGAAAGGATGCAGACTTGAAAAAGTCAATAGGCCAAGCAATTATGCAAGCAGCCCGTCCTCAAGTTCTCCTATGACCATTGCAGGTTGGCTTAGCAGTTCAGATGCACCATTGCTTCAATTCCAAGTTCTTGGGGATACTTTGTACTCTCTTGGTTTTAGTGTGTCAACAGTGAAGTCATGACATATGAGATAATGCAGCTACATCTGAGCACAGTGTTGCATTTGTCCCGATGTTCTTTTTAAACCCCAATACAGGGCTGACAATGTTGATCACAACACGGCAACACTTGATGGATTCCAACACTTTCCATGGCATGGGAATTATTGCTACAGTTACCCCCAAAGTGAGTAGCCCCAATACGGTCAAAAGGCAAACTGATGTCGGACAGAAGGATCTAAACAAGGCAAAGATTGACATTAGATATTACAGAGATGAGAGCCTTTGATTTGATTAAACGGAAATTTGAGAATTGGCTTCTACACCCACACAGACAATCTTGGTCTGGAGTCATGCAGACTGTTCACCATGAGCGTTTCCCAGGACAGTCATCAATTATATTCATGCCTATGATAGATATGAATCCTGGTGACAAAACGTGCATATATTCCACTCTACACTTCCTCTGTACTGAAGCAAAGCCCAACAGGTTCTTCACCTCGGCCCATTTCATCTTGAAATGAGTTTTCTCGCATGCATCGGGCATCTGATGGAAGAAACAGGTATCCACGAAGTGTTGTCAACTGTATAGGCTTCAAATTCTGTAAGGGCAATACTTCAAGGAAAGGCTGTACAACGATCGGTTCGTGGACACTTCCTTGTTGATGCAGCATTGAATGCACTCCTGGTGTCAGAAGCATTTGATGTGCCTTTGCCACAGCCAGAATGTCAGACTACATCAGAGGAAAATTCAAGGACGCTACATGACTCAAATCTGGTGCCAGATTCTGTGATCTTAAGTCACATTGGCCTGGAATGAATTTACGCTTTCCCTCTTGTCATGTTCTAGGATTTGTTGTAGTGTGGCATCTGTGTATGGCTGATATGCGAGTACGTGTATATTTTTCTGTCTGCGTAATCCTTTATGCATCGTCTTGCTGTCGGTGTTGATTGCATGCTTATGTTTGATGTGTGACTGCGCTTTGATTTTATTTATCAAGTTAATAGTAATATTCATTATAAATGAAATTAATGGAAATTAATATCATTTACAAGCAGTGAAGCTTAATTTGTTGATTTCAAATACAAACAGAACGTTCCAAACATTCATGACAGATCCTACCAACTGTAACCAATGGCCGGGTTTGCATAGATTTTTAGAAGTTAAGTAACGTTATTTGGAATTATCATTAAACCCTAACATCAGATCTCAATCTTTCGTCCATATTTGGAGTCTGTGTCTTAAGACCTTTTCAATGAGATGCAACATGATAGGGTTTGAAGCAGAATACGTTTTTGGGATTTTGGGTCTATATTTATGATATAATCAAAGCATAAATCAATTATGCAGAAGCGCCCATACTTATAATTTTCAAAATATGAAGACATGGTCCCAGGAAACACGTTACAACAAAAAAAACTTTGTGTAACAATTTGTTTTGGGTCATAGTTAAATTTTTCACAGGTTGACTACACTAAACGTCCTGTCAGAAGGTCCTGAACCTCCTGTGGGTGATCACCCATACTGACTTGGGGAGCGGATCAAAAGACACTGCTGTATATCTACAGAGTGCTTGTGCACTCCAAATTGAACTATGGCTGTCAAGTTTATGGAACCCATTCACCACCAGGGGCTCAGATTGTTTGGGAACATTCCAAAAAACACCTGCATATAGTTTGTATGCAGAAGCGGGAGAGCCCTCTTTGAGGAACCGCCATCTGAGGCTGACTCTAAACTACTGCATGAAACTATTCAGAGTATAACAACCCTGCTAGCAATTGTGTTCTCAACTCCAGGTTTCAGTCCAAGTTTGAGAAATCTTCCTCTGCCACCCCTCCTCTGAGGATTTGGATCCTTCTGGATCTCCAAGGGGTGCTATATACAACTCCCCCAAGTTCCCTGAGATACCTATGTGGATGGTGGAAGCCCCGGTGGTCCGAGTTTGCCACTTATAAGAAGGATGTCACCAGCCCAACAGCTTAACAAGGTCTTTCTCCAAGAGTTATGTCAGTCTTACCCATCCTACACAATTGTTTTCACAGACGGCTCCAAGACTGAGGAGGGGGTGGCCTGCGTCACCTACTGTCCCACCATCAAGGAATCTGCACCTTCCCAGCACTTGCCTTTGGATGGCTTGGTGTCATCATCATCAGACCCGTGACCTTGGCGGTCGTGGGGGAGACACGAAAGATGATGCCGTGGTAAGCCTCCTCCATCCATCTCGGTCCTCGGCTCTGCGCAGTAGTGCCGAGTCATTCATCCTGGTCCATTCTCTGATGTTGTCCATCCATGACTTGTTCTATCTTCCCCTCCTTCTGCCACCTTCGAGTGTTCCCTGCAGTACTGTTTTTGGCAGAGTGTTGTGGCGGGTGACGTGGCCGAACCATGTCAGCTTTTTCTTCTTGACGATGGTGAAAGGGGTTTTCCCCATGGGCCTGCCAGCCGTGTTAATTTGAACTTGACAAATTCATATGGTCTTTCCAGGAAAATGCCCAGTAGTTTTTCTATGGCATTTTGTTTCGAATGACTGGATTCGCTTTGCTGTTCAGCAGTCAAGTCCCCGGTTTCACTTCCGTACGCAGGATCGTCTGATTAGGCTTTGTAGAGCTTTAGTTTGATTGGGAAACTGACTCCTTACTTTATATGGTGGTGAGTTTTGTCATGGGGAAAATGTTGCCATGGCTATTCTGACTTTGATTTCTGTCGTCGATCGCCCGCCCTTTTTTGAGTGTAGCGCCAGGGATTTAAAAGCGTCTACCCTCCTCCAGTTGTTGGCCGTTCATGTAAATTTTTGCTGGCGTTTCTCGTACGTTCACAAACTTTACTTTTTCTCCAGCTCACCTCCATCCCATATGCTCCGCTCTGTTCCAAGTCCTGGGCTAAGACTTGCAGCCTTTTTACTTTCCCCCAGAGTCAATGTCATCGCAAACCGTAAGTTTTGGGGGTCTGCCGCCAATGGGGGAAGTAAGTGAAGTCATGAGGTCCTCTCAAATGTTTTTCCCGACCAATTAAACAGGACTGGAGATAACAGGCATCCTTTCGGAAACCCCAAATTGGTTTTGAAGTAGTCTCCGACCTGATTGTTTTGAAGGCTGCAACGCTGCGTGTTTTATTGCTTAAAGGTTTGCACAGCCTTCTTCAATGCCAAAAAATTCGAGGGCCTGCCACAGGCCTTCTGCCATACTCCCGTCGAAAGCCCTTTTTGAAGTCCTGAATTGTGGGAAAAGTTCCGAGTGAAGAAAATTTTTTCCATCGGAAAGTGGAGTTAAAAACTGTTCGATTGTGCTCCTGCCTGCCCCCGAACCCCGCTGTTCCTCGCAAGGTGTTTCTTTGCCTCCTTCTTGAGCGATTCAAAAAAACTTTGAGCAGATCAGCTGGCGGGCTGATGAGGCTGATTGTTCTAAGTTTTGATTTGGGGGTAAATTCCTATGATGAGTGATTTGTCCATTCTGTTGGCCACTGTTTTGTCTCAAAATCTTCTGACAGATAGCTGTACCATATGTGAGAACGTATTCGGCCACCATGCTGAGCAGCTCTGCTTTATATTGTCTGCTCCTGGGACTTTCCTACTGGTAAGCTGCGGATGGCTTCTTCCACTTCTTTCCTCAGTATGGTAATGTCGGAGGGCTTTGAAGTTGCTGCTTTCACTTTCGTATTATTGCCTTGCAGGTTGTATTGGTAGTTTACATTTCTTGACAATAACCAGACCAACCTGTTCAATGCAGCTGATCTTTCTGGATGAGGTTTCCGAAGTGTCTTCATGACTGATGATTGGTTGAAGTTGGTTTTGTGAGTTTCTTCAGGTGTTCCGTATGCCTTTTTCCCTGTTGCCCACTTAAACTTTTTCGATCTCATCACATTGGATCACGGATCCACTCTCTCTGGCCTTTAACAATTGACTTCTTCACGAGATTGTTGGCCTCCCGGATTCTTTAGGTGGAAAACCGGGTTGGTTTCAGTGCTCTCTTGTAACGCAGAGGTCCCAAGATGTCATTGGAGTCCATGGCTGGTGTTATATCCTCTGACGACCGATACCTCCTCTGCGGGTCCGATGCCTCTTAAAGTTTGTTGGTGAGGCATTGATGTCATTGTCCAGGAGGGTTAATGCCGCAAAACGTCCGCCAAGCTTAGCTTGGAAGATCTCCTCGACATCTGGATCTTTCAGGATCTTCAGCTTCATTTTGAATACCAGCAGCACAAGGTCGTGGTCGCTGCCTATGTCAGCTCCAGGGTAGGTTCTTGTTCTGGCTCTGTTGATGCTGGATTTGAAGCGCCGTGGTGTTAAGATAAAATCTATTTGGTTATGGATCTTGCCGTTTGGCGCATGCCAGGTTGTCCTCCTTGACTGCTTGTGGGATAGAGGGTATTGGAAATTGGTAAGTCTGGGGTGCAGGCAAACCCACGACGTAGTCCCTGTCGTTGGTCCCCCAGTTCTAAACTGACCAACTGTTCCGGCCCATTGGTTGTAAAAAGCGGGACCTACTTTGGCTTTAAAATCCCTTGATGTATCTTGGGTATTTTCCATAAAGATCTCTTAAAGGATCTTCATAAAATTCTCTACTTCTTCATCTGCATGTCAATGAGGGTTGCTTAAGTTTGGTGATGGTGATTTTCTTGGGGCTTGGCAAATGAACATATGCTCTGGAGTGTCGAATTTGTCAAAATGATAGGCACAAGCATTCATTTTTTAAACTGCAAAACCCCCTCTTCGGGATGTTCCATCGGACCCATTATTAACTTCCTGAGAGAATCGGCTTTTCCTGTCTGATATGAGTAAAAGTGTTGTAGTTGGTCACTAAGAGCAAGGTTGTTTTAAGGAGGCTAGCGGCAGTGGTTAGCGCCTTTGGTTACGGACTGGAAGGTTGCGGGCTCGATTCCCATAAGAGTCATAGGGATTTTTCGGACTCCGGCCGGCTCCTGCCCAGGGTGACAAGCTGTGGGCTCAGTGGGAATACTGGGACCACACAGTCGAGCTTCATCCACTTAACGGATGC
Source organism: Rapana venosa (assembly GCA_028751875.1). Taxonomy (NCBI): domain Eukaryota; kingdom Metazoa; phylum Mollusca; class Gastropoda; order Neogastropoda; family Muricidae; genus Rapana; species Rapana venosa. Next base: position 6,435,547 of record CM054141.1, read on the forward strand.
GAGTTTGAGGATTTCTCAAATTACCTGACCAAACCTGCAGGTGCCCTTGTATTTTTCTCGGCCCTTTTGACGTCGGATATTTTTTAATGATAGTAAGCGTAGAGTTAGTCTCAAACATATGCCATTTCCCACAAAGCATCATACGCATCCTCATTGTCATAGATCATCATGAAATAAAACAAAAATTGCCTCTGATCAGTGGTCCCAGTTGCCTGTCTCATGGTGGTCTCAAGAGCGGTTTTGCCCATACACTTCTGATGCCGTTGAGTTTGTGTCAGAGCTTTGGTGTTGGAGGTTCACGGGGGACAGTCGTCAAGTCAAGTCACGTCAAGTCAAACACACTTTAATCATCCCATGAAGGGTAATTACAATACTGACTGGCACATTGATACGTATAAGACACAAGAAAAATACATTTAATAATAATAATAATGTATGGAATTTATATAGCGCTGAATCTTGTAAAGCAACAAATCAAAGCGCTCAGATTTTATTTCATACCACTTTAAGTCATGGCAGATTTCTCTCCGTGAAATTCGGGCTGCTCTCCCCGGGGAGAGCGGGAGAACGCGTCGCCACTTAGCCTGCGCCACCCTTTCACCCCTTTTTTTTTTTTTTTTTGCAGCTGTATTTGTAGCAATAATTTTTGTCTGTACAACCACATTTGTAGTTCAATTCAAATTGTTTATGAACATTCCAAGAAAGCTTTTAATATATATAACATATATATTTATAATATATATTATATAAAATAATATAAATTTATATAAATATATATATATAATATATATCACCCCACACAAACCCAGGTGCGCGCCACACACACGCACGGCGCACACACACACTATACACACATACCCACACACACCAATGTAGGAATACAATGTAAAAATAACAAAAACAAAAAACATTGATTGGAAAAGACATGGACTTATTATTTACGCGTGCACGCACGCACGCACTCACAAACGCACGCATACATGTGCACACCCATACAAACGCACCAATATATGAACACAATTTTATAAAGACAAATTAACTAAATAAACACCCCTACCACACGCGCGCGCCCCGCCGCATCATAATGACCAACTGACTAGTAACAGACATAAACTCACACACACAACACACACACACCAACACACACACACACACACACACACACACACACACACACACACACACACCCCACACACACCAACACCCCCACACACACACAATTTAAAAATCATTTAAGCCAAAATTAAGATACAGGAGTACTTATTTTCATGACCACACACCCGCACCCACACACACTTAAGAATCAGGGAGGTATATCAGAGAATGTAAAACTGTTTGGTTAGTGCTGTTTTGAATTTAGAATTCGATTGACTACTGGAACAAAAGAATTTTAAAAATTCTTTTTACTGTTGGAGCACCAAAAAGGGCGTCCTGAAGGCAACAACTGAAATTCAGAAAAACAGCATGGGAAGTATCAGCCAAGATGGCAGTCGCTTTGCGCACAAGCTGCTGATCGCAGTACGACTAGAGATCGTTGGAAGGACGTTGTGGTGGCTGCCACCTCGGGTGGGCAACTCACTCAGTCTGGCTCCGCGACTGAGCTAATGCTGTCGTTAGTAGGGGGCTTAGTAGGTGGTGTCTTGCGTATGTTAGCTCAGAACAGGCTACACTGAACACCACCAAAGTGACCCAGCAGCAGTGCAGGGCTCCTCTGGCTGGTAGCCCCACGGCGGCCTGATAGTGATGGGCTCCCTGTGGACCTCCGACCCTGAGGTTGAGACATAACAAATCTGGGTATGGCTGTGGCGGGGAGATTGGAATGAGCGGAGTGGGAACAACAGGACAGGGGACGTCACAGAAGATGAGGCAGCAAAAAAGGTTGTTTTAAGGAATCTGGTTTTGGGTATATCTCATTTTGTGTGGTTGATGCAGTTTTTCCCAAAACACAGTTCCCGTCCTTGGTTGACCCTTGACCAGAGTGTTGATACAAGAAATTTATTTATTTTATTTTATTATTTATTTATTTATTTATTTTTATTTATATCACTTTAAGTCACGTCAGCTTTCTCTGCGTGAAATTCGGGCTGCTCTCCCCGGGGAGAGTGCGTCGCCACAGAGCAGCGCCACCCATTTTTTTCTTTTTTTCTGTCTACAACTGCATTTGTTTTCCTATCAGAGTGGCTTTTTTCTACATAATTTTGCCAGGGACAACTCTCTTGTTGCCGTGGGTTCTTTAACGTGCGCTAAATAATTTTTGTGTAACACACGGGACCTCGGTTTATCGTCTCATCCGAAAGACTAGCGCCCAGACCACCACTCAAGGTCTAGTGGATGGGGGAAAATTTTCGGGTCCAAACGGGATTTGAACCACCGCCCACTTCCGACCCGGACTTTTCGCTTTCTAGACAGGCGCGTTACCTCTAGACCACCGATCCACCATGACAGTAGAGTCTGTTTATACTCTATTTTAATTTGCATATAGTTGTACAGTTTTAATCTGAGATTTTAAATGGGCTGTGGTCAGCTGAGCTATAAGCAACATGATTGGATTAGATTGGTTACATCTATGTATCCATCTATCCACCTCTCAAACCATTGCAATTGATGACTGGCATCAGCATTTTAAAAAAATCTTTAAAAGATTCTTGTGGACATGCTGAAGACGTGCAGATTTTATTTTTTGGTCTCATACAGGAGGTGAAGTTCTAGTAATTGAAAGACTTAAAACAGAAAGTCTGCTGGACCGGATGGATTTTATTGGTCAACTCCTGAAAAATACAGGCAAACTAGATGTTGACAATTTTGTGTTGCTTTATCATCTGTGACGTTTCTGTGCTGCTGTTACCACGTTATTCATTTTGATATTTCCGCCCCAGCCATATCTAGATCCCTGGTGATGCATCCTCATGGTCAGAAGTCAACAGAAGCATTATAACTGTCTAGTTGCAGTGGGCCACCAGCCATTGCGCTGCTGCTTGGTCACTTTTGGTGGTGTTCGGTTGTGCCTGTCTCAGCTAGCATATGCAGTATTAAGCCCTCTGCTGACGACAGTAATGGCTTAGTGGTGGAGCCAGACTGAGTGAGACGCCCTATCAGGGTAGTGACCACCACAATATCCCTCCAGCAACCTTCTTCAATAAATCGCCGACTCTGAAGACTGACACTAACTCAGAATGGTATAAAAGTATATGGAAAACAAAAACTACAGTCACCATGAGATCAAATTAACTGGGGCCACCGATTCAGACAATTTCTTTTTGTTGTATGATGATTAATGGTGATTAGAATGATCTAATGATGATGTTATGGAGTTACACCTGCTTTGAGACTACTTGACAGGATTGAACTCTATGCTGTCTCTCATGGTATATCCCGGCCTCAATTGGGCCCAAGAGATACAGACACTTGCAGTGTTGGTCAAATGACTTGAGCAATACTGTGTGGTCACAGTCTTCCTACTCTTGGTAGGAGCCGGCTGGAGTCAGATAAATTCCTATGGCTGTGGAACTCGAACCCATAACCTTCCAGCCCGTGACCCAAAGTGCTAACAACTGCGTCATGGTGGCTGTTTATCATCATTGTATCTCTGTTAGTGCTTTTTTTGGATAAAAGTGTATTTCAGAGACACGAAGAGTTACTGCTCCATAACGAGGGGTGGGGGGTTGTGAACGAATTAATAAATGAACCAGGTTTTTTTTTTATTTCTTGAGGAAGATGCATTACACTTGACAGCCCCTACAAATAATAGCGGTGCTGATAATACAAATAATAATTGCGATAATAACATAAGAAAATTATGACAAAGAAATGACCTATGACAAAGAAAAGAAAAAGTAAGTCATCATCAGTATCATGTTTATGATAAAAGGCAATCTTAATAAAACACAAATTTGAAAGACAGAATACCTACCTGTTACTTGTCACCATCACTGCTGTCGACAGTAGGAGCTGCACATAATGCCACCGGACCAGAGCTCGCCATCTTTTTCTGTCTCTGCGGAGTTCAACCATCTCTGTTAGCCCTCAATCAGTTTTGTTGGAGTGGTAAGTAGTATCTAAATCCAGACTTTTTCAGATATATGAGATCATATGATTTAAATGAGAAAGAAACTACTTATATAAATCAAGTCTTCCCAATGTTTAGAAAAAAACAGAGAATAATTATAGAAGTAGGCATATAGCTGGATGGATCAGTCTTGTTTCCGGATTATATAAAGGAATGATTTATGCTTGTTTAAAAACTGTTGAGAAACCGTGTTTATCAAGGCAGAGATCATAATCATAGGTGTGAGTTTCTGCTATGGCTGATATTGACAGTTTAAGAATGTCTCTACCAATTTTCTCAAGGCCACAGGTGTTTGTTTCAGTGTATCAAAGCAGTTTTATATTTTCACAAAACAGCAATATTTTTGTCTGTACAACACATTTGTAGTTCATTTCAATCATTCTCTTCAGAGTTGTCATTTTTTTATGATTTGTTTATGAAAAAGGGTAGTTTACTTGGTCAGGTGATATATCGTTTTGTGTATTAGTTACACAGTTGACAGATGTGTTAGTTGGTTATGGTTTTCCAGATTGTTCTACCCTTGTTCTTTTTTTAACACATCTAGAGAAAAAAAATTTCTGCACGTTTGAGAGAAACTACTTTATACAGATAGAGAAAAATAACCAGAAGATAAAAAGTTTCAATATGAAAATGTAAATGCTGTGAACTAGTTTAAAAAGTCAAACCAAAGACAGGTTATGCAATATATGGCCAAAAAAAACAAATATACTAACAGCAAACAATTTAAGTGGCAATCCGTGGCCATGAAATACCCCTAAAAATTGTAATTAACAATATATTGTCACAGATTAATACCTAAAATGACCAAATTCATAATCTCTCTCTCTCTTACTGTCCCGTAGTGTGACGACCGTGGGGGCACCCTCAAAGACTCAACAACCAGTTCCCTCCATTCCTCTCTCTGTTCTGCCTTTCTCAGGGTTTTGTTGAGTTCTAGGGCCCGTCCCCTTCGCGTGTTATCCTCCCAGCTCTTCCCTTTGGGCTGCCTCTTCTTCTTCCTCCTTGGACAGTTTCCTTGTAAAACTGTCTTTTTCAAGTCCTTTGGATCTTGTGACATGCCCATACCATTTAAGTTTACGCTTTTTCACGATCGTTAGAAGGTTGTCATGGTTTGCTGGATTCTGTTATGCACGCTTTCGTTCTTATGTTGGTCTTTTTAGGAGATGCCAAGGAGTCTCCGAAAGCTCTCATCTCCACCGCCCGTACTCTTCTCTCCAAACTGCAGTCAGGGCCCATGACTCACAGGCATACAGAAATATGGATATGAAAAGGGAGCGCATTAGTCTGATCTTGGAGATAAGTGAGATATTTTTATCTCTCCAATGGTGTTTAGTTTTGACAGTGCTGTTATTGTCTGTGCAGGTCCTGCATACACTTCTGGTTTGAAACCCTGGTCTGATACAATGGCTTCCAGGTACTTGAAGCTTTGAACTGTTTTTTCCCGCTTCTGGTC
>CM054141.1:6446065-6535485 GCA_028751875.1 Rapana venosa
TCAGCTCTGGCCTTACTGCACAGGAGTGAAATCTTGCACCGTCAGCCATAAAAGAATGAGGGACCCGCTTTCGTTTTTGCAGAGTTCCGCTTGGCTTAGCAAAACTGCCGCTTATTCTATGTAATTCTACTCAATTTCTTTGTAGCCACGAAAAGATCACACTTGAATTTCGGGAACAACGAGGGCTTTTTTAAAATAATGGACGGTGAGGCTGATCCGTTTCTAATGACCGTCTTGCCGCCATTTTGAGCTTTAGATTTCGAGTAGATCGATGTGTGTGTGTGTGTGTGGGGGGGGGGGGGGGGGGGGGGAGGGGGGGTTTGATTGGTGGAAAAAATAGAAACCCACTAAGCCCAAAAAAGAAGGAATTTTTTTTTTGGGTTTGTCGGGGTTTAAAGGCGATTTAAAAAGGGAAAAAGGTGCCCTTAAAAACCCTATTGGGGTCGTGGGGGAAAGTGAGGGTCGAGACCCAAATTTCCTTAGGGGCCAGCTTGTGAGGGGGCGGCCCAGTCCTCCCCAACCCTGCTTTCCCTTTCCCCGGGCCCTAAAGGGAGGCAGGTCCCCTTTTCAGCGGGTAATTTGGGGGATTTACTAAACCCCAAGGCGCGGCAAAACGGTCCCCCACCCAAGGGAAAACCACGCCGCTGCTTTTTTAACCCTTTTAGCTTGGGGAAAGAAAGTGCAATGACCACTGAGCTAACCCCCGCCCCCTAAGGCACAGTGTTAGAAAAAAAAAAATCATGCAGTATTTTTTTTTTAAAATTTCAGCCCCTTCAAAAACAATTTAAAAGGGGGGAAGTGCCCCCGTATCTCAGAAAAAGGGCTCCCTTAAAAGTAGGAAGCACGGTGTTTGGGCAGAATTTCCCCATTGGAAAATTTTAAACCTCAGCCAAAGAGTGAAAATAAAACAATAAAAACAGACCCCTTGCTTTAAACTTTCCCTATGTATTTTTTTGCTTGGACAAGACTGTTTGTGCTGCATTTCTTTTCTTTAGAAAAAAACAGTAGGTGCTCCCTTACGGGGAAAACCTCCCTTTCTTTAAACCTTAAAAGTCACCTATTTTTTGGCACACCCCTCAGCAGGAAAAAAAAAAAGGTTTGAAAAAGGGGCCAAGGCGGGAAAGGTTTAAAGCTTAATAAATAGCAATGTTTTTAAAGGGAGTTTTTTCTTAATTTCTGTTTCCCTTGTTGTTTATATTGTGATTCCCCCTTTAAAAAGGAAAAAACCCATGTTTTGGGGAAAACCCTGCCGTTGGTGTGGAAAACGGGGGTTTAACCGAAGGGCTGTTGGCAAAAGGGGCCCCTGCCCCCGGGTACTAGGGCCCAACAACTGCCCATCACAGTTGCTGGTAAGTACACTCTTTATCTGGGGGAGAAAAAGTAGGGAAAGCTTGTGTTTTGTGTGGGGGTGTGTGGGGTGTGTTTTTGTGTGGGGTGTGTTTGTGGTTTTTAAGTCATTAAATTTAAAATTATTTTTTTTTTGTTCACCCTCCCCCTCAAAAAAAAAAATCCAAAAGAACACAAACCCTTATAAAACCCCAAAATTTGTTTCATCCATAAAATCTTTCTATACCATCTTTCATCACATTCAAAATAAATCAAGATAGCATCCTTCCAACATCAAAACTTTACAAAAATAAACTTTCCCTATTTCCCAATCACCCAATCACACTTGTTTGTTAAAATTATCGAATTCACGGGATGACTGCCCCTTTAAACAGCATCTGCATATGACAGTGTCACTGTTTGCCCGTCCCGATAATCATGTGAAATTTCTGTGCATTGATTTCCCGGGGCATAGAGCACAAAAGATTTTACACACAGGAATTTCATAGCATCCCCCATGCAATTTAATTAGCAGCATAAATGATACTCGGTGGGGTGGGTTAAAAAAAATCCGAAGGGGGAAAATAAAATTTCAAGCCTTTTTTCCCCGGTTCCCTTTTTTTGTGCTTCTGCCCCCATCCTTTTTCCCTGTTCACTTTTGATGGCCCTTCGGAAAAATTTTCCTTTTGGGAATTGGAAATGCAGGGGAAAGGCTTTGGGGGGGTTTTATGGTCATCCCGAGTACGAATACAGTTTGGCGTTCTACCAAAAAATTTAAGAAACCAGCACCATTTTTTTTTGAGCGGAAGTTCCGCCTGCCCTTCCCCAAAAACTGGGAACCCTGCAACTGGCATTTTGAATTTTTAATTCATGAAAAAGGAAAAAATCTTCCCCACAAAACCCCCAAGGGGGATCTTGCTGGGGAAACCAGGCCCGGGAAGTCAAGGGAGAGTGGTTTTTGGTTAAAAAGTTCATCCTCTTCCAGGGGGACAAAGGGGAAGTGTTTGGGAAAAGGGGGGGAGGGAAAGGCCCCCCTTCAATAAGGGTGAACCCCCTCGGGAATCCTTGCTAGGTGGGGTTTTTTTTCTTTTTTTTTTTCTGTTTCTTTTTTGTTTGTTTCTCTCTCCTTCCATCTCGTTTTTTTTTTTATAAATTCTTTGAGATTTTTCAGAAAGCCTGGGGGTCTGTTATGTTTTTATGATCATTCAGCCCTGAAAAGTCAACTCCTTTTCCAAAAGGCACAGCAGGTTCCCGTTTCCCACCCATCCCCCCGCCCCTTTTTTTCCCACTTGCACGTTAAATACAAAACGTAGGAAACTGGGCCTGCACAAAAAAAACTTTCTTCCGTTAACAATTCTGGGGGAAGGTTTTGACCATTTTTCCCCTGTGCACCTTCTCGTTGTATAAATACACAGAATACATCATACGGTGTATTCAGTTTTTGTTTTTTGGGTTTTTTTGCAGACTGCGATAATACGTAAAAAAGGGTTTTTCTTCCGGCTGCAAAATATCTTCATAAACCTCCGGGCCCCTACCCCTTTTTTCCCTTGGGGCCCTGGGCCGGCCAAAATTTGGGGAAACCCATCGAACCCCAATTCCCTTTTCGGGACAAGAGTGAACTTCAACCTCGTGCAGCTAAAGGCCCGGGTTTTTGACCCCTGAAACCACCCTTGGGTTTGAGGCAGCCTTATCACCCCCCCCCACAAAAGACCTTTAGGATTCGATCGAGGGACCAAAGGGCCCCTTTTTTTTCAGCACTAAACAAAATTTGTTTTTGATAAAGAGGCAAAAGGGTATGCCTTTTCTATAAACATCGGGTTTCTAACAAAAATCAGGCGCTGTTTTCAAAGCTGTTGGCTCGTTTGCACATTATGGAAAACGAGGGTACCACAAAAAACTGTGCAGTTGAACAGGTGGTGGCGGTGGTTAAAGGGCGATAATGTTCTTCGTGAAACCCTTTTGGGCCTACCCCCCTTTTCATGGAAGCGCAAAGGCGTGAGGGGGAACATTTTGGTTTAAAAAACCTGTGAATGATTCCTTTCACATTTCGCTTGTATCTTGTAGGTGCCCTTGGGCTGACGTTATGTTACTTCTGGTGATTATGAAAGTTTCTTTAAAAAAAGTTGGAAAAGTTTCATTTTCAACAGAAGATCTTTTTAAAAATAGAAGTTGAACAGAATGAGCGTTATTTTTTTTTACTTTTTTTTTCATTGATTCGTAGTGTTTACATATTTCAACTACTTGCGGCTTAATGAAGTAATAATAATAATGATAAAAAAACGGATAATCAAAGATGATGATGATGATAAAGATGAATAAAAAATAATAATAAAATAAAAAAATAATAAAAAAATAAAATTTATATACCACAAAATTAAAAATTTTATTCACATTACAAACCTTTTTGATTCTCAAAATACGTTAGGTTTTGAAACTGATGGGCAAATGGTATTTTTTTTCCCGAAAAATAAAAAAGAAGGTTTAAAAAATCAAATCCCCATTGTAAACAGGGTTTTTAAAGGGGTTAAAATTTTTCATTTGTTTTCGATTTTTGTAAAAATATCTTAAATTTTGAGTAAGGCGTGTTTAACCTTTGGGGGGGGGGGGGGGGGGGGGGGGGGGGGTGGTGTGTTGTGTGTGTGTGGTGGGTGGTGTGTGTGGGGTTGTACGATTCCTTATTATTTTTTCTTTTAATTTGAGAAAAAGGGAATAACAATCGCTTTTCATTTTACACCATCTCCGTGTGCTGCTTTTCTGTAGTTACCGCCCCCCATGGGCACAAATCTTCCACTGCGGAACGGGTTTTCTTTGGCCAAATTCTGCTGCATGTGTTTTTTTTTATTTTTTATTCTTTTATATCGGGTAATGGAAAAGAATTATGTCTTTTTTAATCGCCCCCCGTTTTATGGGGCTTGTTTTTTGTCACCTTTTTCCCCCGGCACAAAATCCCCTCTTACAAAAGGGGAAACGGATTTAATGTGCGGGGTTTTTCTGCGGCGTCCGACCGGGGCCCTGGGTTTATAGCCCACCCCAAAGGGATTTTAAGAGGTGGGTCGCACTAATTCCCCCCTTAAAGGGGAACGAACCCGGGTCGTTGTAATATTTTTATGATGTAGTATGTATTATTATGTATGAAGTATTATTAGTAGGTAGTAGTATTATTATGTATTATGAAAAGTATGTAGTATGTAGTATTTAATGTAATGTAAAATTGGGTAGTAAGGGGTTGGGGAGTGCGTGATGGTGTAGTGAGGTATATGTGGTGGTGTGTATGGTGTGTTTGTGGGGTTGGGTTTTGTGGTTGTGTGTGTGTGGGTTTTACATGTAGTATGATGTATGTAGTATTGTTTTTGTGTGTATTATGAAGTATTTTAAATTTGTATGTATGTATTTGTTATGTAGGTTTAGGTAGTATTTATGATGAAAATGTTGTATGATGCATGAATTTTTATGTAGATGTATGTTGTATGTTTATGGTAGTATGTATGTATGTATGTATGTTTTTTGTTGATTTTGGGTAGGTATAATAAAAATCACGTCAAAACCCCAAAATTCCCAAAGTACTAAATAGTGGTAAAAAAACATTTGAAAAAAAAAAAATGACGCGAACGCAATTTCTTATCATATTTTGTTGTGTGTGGGTGTGTGGGTGTGTTTGGGGGTGGTGTGTGGGTGTGGGTTCGTGTGGGGGTGGTTGTCCGGGTGTGTTTAGGGACAATTTAATGGGGATAAAAGGGGGAAATTTTTTTTAAAAATAATGTGAAGCTTTTCTTTTTTTGTTATATTTCATTCCTTATTTATTTTTGTATTTTTCAGCTCACTTCTTCATTGTCATGGACATTGCCTTTTTTTTTCGCCAAAGCTCAAAAGCTTTTTAAAGCCATATTTTGATTAAAAGGGGACGGGAAAACCCTGGTTGCGCGTTCCGCCCACTGCGACGGGGCTCGAACCCCTTTCGAGGAAAATTTCCCCCCTGGATTTAAATCAGTGCCACTTCACTTCCCCCAAATGTCCTTCCATGAACATAAACCAAGCTCGTGCAAACGCCGCAGGCATTTTGCGAACCGTTAAAACAATTTCCCCTTTTGGGAAGTTGGGGCATTGTGTCCGGTGGGAACGGCAAAAATTTTTAAAAAAAAAAGCACATGAGGGGTTTTCCATACCTCAAAACGTTATCAAAAAAAAATCAAAATGGAAATGAACTTTGTTTATCTATTAAAACGAACAAAAAGATTAATATAAAAAACAAGAAAAAGTCAATTCAATAAAGGGAAAATGAAAATAAAATACTTTTAAAATTGCGTCTTCACCCAAATCCCAAAACGATTTGGAAACCATTAAACTTTGACTAATAATTCAAGAACAAAATCCAAAAAGTCATAAAAAAAATTCAGCAAAAACTTTAACTTCCCCTTTGCAAACATTTCTGAATCTATAAAATCAAAAACAGACCCAAAAACAAATGGGACAGAATTAGTTTTTTATGTTCATCAAAAAAGCATTTTTTGAATTTTTAACCCTTTTCAAAAACAAATGCTTAATAGTTTCTCAAATTAAAAACAATCAACAAGAACCCTTTCAAAAAAGATTAAAATACTAAAAAATCAGCGATTCACAATAAAATAATAACAACAACAACAACAACAACAAAAACAACAACAAAACAAAAAAATTAAAAAAAAATTAAAAATAAAAAAATAAAAATAATGTAGGAAATTTTTTATAGCGCGATCTTTAAGCAACAAATCAACAAAAAATACTCTAACTATATCTTTAATTTCGTATTTAAAAATTATTTCCTTGAAGTTTAAAAAAACCCCAAATAATACCTTTACACAATTAGGGGACCAACCAACCGTCTAACTTCCAATATCCAACTATCAGTATATCATTTTTAAACCATTAGAAAACATGTACAATTTCATTGCAGTCTCTTTTCAAAACCCATGACTAATTTAATGAAAACCAGTAAGATTTCGAAAAAACCTTTCGTCATGCTGCCCTAATACAATGACGAGCGATGTTTTTTTGAATATCAATAAATAAATTTAAAGGAGCCCTTTTTTAGACTTGAAAAAACTTTGACGTTATAAGTCACTCCTCCCATAAAAAAAAAATAAAATGCTACAGAATTTTCGCCCCATTAATTTTTGATTCTTTCTCATAATCGAAACATTGTTGAAACCGGGCCCAGGAGTAAACCTATCTTAAACCTTTAAAGTGAATATGGTACCAAGGGATCAATACTAGGCCCCTTTTTTTTTTTAAATAAGACCCCCTCTGCATTTTAGGGTTCATGTGAAATGTTTCCTAGATACATCAATTAAATGTACAACATGACCCAAAACCCTTTGGGAAATATATCATGCAGATATCGATAAATTTTGAGGGACAATTTAATGTCTTTTTCAAAAAAACAAATGTATGTTTTAACGACTAGCAAAAAGACAAATGCGTTTTCCTTCCCCCCAAATATTTACCAAGGACGAAAATTGAAGAAGGTGTTTCAACAAAGTCAAGTGCAGTAATTGAAATATTTCTTGGTCAAACACTCCCCCTTTAGAAAACAAACTCAGTAAACTGTACAACTTAGAAAAATCAAAATTTTCCTCCCCCTACGAAACACTTTCACGCATTAAAAAATTCTTTATAAATTATATTTCAACCGTAGGGGGTAGGCTATAAAAAAAACCCTAAAGCTATGAGCCCCTACATAAAAGGCTATAAAACTAATCCTTGAACCCCAAAAAATTGCCCACCAACAACTACAAAAATTTTACATATTCTTCCCTCAAAGAATGGTTTTTTAAACAAGTGTTTTTGCATTTTCTATCTATCTGCCCGTATTGCGACCGTGGGGGCACCTCAAAGACCAACAACCCATTTCCCCTTCCTCTCTCGTTCCCCCTTTCTCGGTTTTGTTGAGTTCTGGGTCCTTTGTGAAGTTATCCTCCCAGCTCTTCCTTGGTCGCCCTTCTTCTTCCCCTTGGGACTGCCTTTAAAACTGTTTTGCAAGCCTTTGGATCTGGAAACCCCCATACCATTTAATTTTAAACGCTTTTTCCCGACGTTAAAAGGTTAAAGGGGTCCAAAAGGGAAAGGGAAAAGCCCCAAAAAAATGTAAAAAATTTTTGCGTTAAAAAAAGCAAGAAAATCTTTAAATCAGCCTTGTTTATTCGGAAAACAGTGGGGAAATAGTCTCCCTCAAAAAAACCCCCCTCAAACAAACTTTAAGAAACTCTTAAAGAAACATTGTGGACAAATTTGTACGCCCCCTTTAAAACTCGGGTTACTAAAAAGGCTACATTGTTGTTACCCCTATTTTGTTTTTGTTTTTTTCTTAAAATTGTTTTAACTTGACTTTTTTAATTTTTTTGGGTTTGTTTTATTTTGTTTGTGGTCTTGTTTTGTTTGTTTTTGCTTTTTTGGGGTTTTTTTTTTTGTTTTTTTGGGGGGTTGTTTTTTTTTTTTCCCTTTTTGTTTTTTTTTTTTTATTTGCTTCTTGTTTGTTTGTTTTTGTTTGTTTGTTTAAATTTTTTTTTTTTTTATTGTTGATTTGGTTTATTTTATACGTCTTTTTTTGCTTTATCATTTTTGTTAGTCTGGATTTTTTTTTTTAAAAATCCCCATAGATTTTCTTAAACATGTGTGAAATGTTTTTGTTTATTTTTTTTTTAATTTTTTTTTTTTTTATTTAGATCTTTTATTCGAGGTAATGGAATAACACTCATGTGCTTTTTTACACCTTTCCCCCTCTGTATGGGTTTTTAAAAATTTGTCTTGTTTCCCGGCAAACGGAACAGGTTTTAACTGTGTGTTGTTTTTAATGTAAAATTTCTTGATTTTTTTTTTGGGTTGTGGGGAGAGAAAAAATGTTTTTAAAAATTTTATTTTTTACCTCAATAAAGTCATTTTGACTTGACTTGCTTGAACAGAAAACCTGGGGGTTAGAGGGGGTATTCATAAAATTTTTTAGGTTTTGATTCTCGTTCAAGAGGATTTTCCTCTGGTTAAATTTGCCGATCCCCCCCCCAAAAGTCTTTGGGGATAGATTTTAAAAAACCGAGGTCCCGTTGCGAACGATGCAGAACATTTTCGCACACGTTAAACCCCGCCCTGCTTTTCGGAAGAGAAGGTCTTGTTGCCGGGGAATGTGACAAAATTTACAAAACTCATACACCGGGGACGGGAAAAAAAAAAAAAACACGGGGCTCATTCCATCTCCCCAAAATAAAAAAATAAAAAATCATTTCGAGTTTAAAAAGAAAAAAATTTAAACACCATGGAGCACCTTTACCCTGAAATAAAACTACAAACCCCCCTTTTTCAATACCAAACCCTTAAAAATTCCAGTCACTTTTTTCTTTCTTTTGTTTCACTGGTAAAATAAACCGAAACTGGCATTTTTTTAATTTAGCCTTTATTTTTTTCCCCCCAAAAAATTTTTTTTTCCTTCTTTTTTCTTTTTTTTTTTTTTTAAATTTCCCCTAAATTTTTTTTTTTTTAAATTCCACATTTTTTTTTTTTTTAAAAAAATTTTTCCCAAACTGTCCTGTCTCTTTAGTGCCAACCTTGTATGGATCAAAAAGCCCCTTCTTAAAAGGGTTTGGAAACCTTGACTTGGACCAAAGCCCCCCTCGTCCAGTCGGGGGAAAAACGGAAACGGGTAACCTACAAAGGGGGCTTGGAAGCTGTGACTGGCCCTAGCAACCGACGTGGATTCCCAACCCGCAAAAAACTGAAAAAAGATACAAAAAAAACGGTACCAACGAAAAAAGACCTCGCAATGGAAACGGAATCGAGAAGGGCAGTGACTACTTGGAAAATGGCTAACAACAGCGGCCTAAAAACAAGGGAAAACCAAAATGTGGAATTTATGACCAAAAGAAAGATTCCATTATGGGGTTTCAGACACTAGGGAAAAAGGAAAGGATCGAAAGAAAAAAAACCATTCAAAATTTGTTCTCACTGGGGTGGGCAGAAAGACAGAGAGCAAGCTGGGGTGGGATTCTCCCACCCCCAGACTTAGCAAAGAAATTTTTGAGTACGAACACAATCAGAAAGAGATTAAAAAACGGGGTAAGAAAGTCCCAACAAAATCCTATATACCAAGCTATGCAACGTTAAAGATTCGTACCCAAAGGGGAAAAGAAATTTTATCAAACTCTCCCACCTCATCAAAAGCACCCTGCAAAAAAGGACCCGTATTCAGGGGATTTCAACGGCAAATTTGGGGAGAGAAAAACCCCGGGGCAAAACTCTTTGACCCCCCAGTACCCCAAAAACACCTTGCAATTACACGGGAACCACGGCTAAACATGTGCCAAGATGATATCTCACCGCACCTTTTTTAACCTGACCCCAAATTGACACCTGGAAATGGAAGCCTCAAATTCGCCTCAAATCGCTTTATCTTGCAAATCTAGAACACTTTTCGCCATCAAAGACTCAAAAAACCCTCCCCCAAACCAACCTTTCAGACCACAGCCTTCTTTTTATCCCCCAATCGAAGAAAAAAATAACAACTGCTAGGGCCAGCCCCGAAAAATCAACCCCTCAAACTGGAAGAAAAGAAGTGCAAGAAAAGATTCTATGTATCAAGGGGAAACTTGCTCCTTGATCAAAACCTCTCAAAATGGAGACTCTGGGACCCCCTTTAAGAAAAACCCCTTTAAAGGGATTTTTCGGGGCAAAAAATGTGGGTAAAACCCGAAAGCACAGCTTGGGGGAACCAAAAAGGGAAGGAAGCCCTCAAGAAAAAAAAAGCCTATTAAAGCTTTTGGGGCAGACCAAGACAGAGAGGACTCGCGTCCAAAAAAAGCAAAAAGACATGTGAACGTGTTGTAAAGCCCCAAAAAAAATTTGGGGATTTTGGGAAAAAGTTAAATGAAATTGCAAGAACTCCCCCAAGAGAATTTTTCAAAATGTAAACGTAAGTAAGAGAGACCCTAATCCAAACCCAACAGTAGTGAATGACCCTGGGGAAAGGACGCCAAGAAGAGGAAAATTTTGAAAAGATGGGAAGCTATTGCTTTTAAACCCATCTGGGGTAAAGCTTCCCGCTCTCATTTCACCCCTTAAAAAGACCTTAGAGCCCCAAAACATTAAGCTGAACCGAAAAGCAATTTAAAACCCCTTAAAGGGCAACGGCAGCGATACGGGATAACACGGCCACCTAAGCGGGGAAACGGGAGTTTAAATGGGGCACCACTCTTTCCAAAAGCATGGGGAGAGGGAAAATCCAATGAACTGGGAAAATGCAAAAATGGGCCATTTTTAAAGAAAAAAGGCAGCAAGAAGCGCAACCAAAAAGGCATTTACTTCTCCCCAGGGGAAAATGTATGCCCAAAAGGGCCAAAACGAAAACCTACTGATAATGCCCATTTGGCTTTTTGGAAAAAAAGGGGTGCACAATGCCCTTTTCGCACCGCACTGTGTGAAAGGCCATCAATACAACAAGACACATCATATTTTTGATAAAAAGCTTTCGCCGATCACAGAGCAAGCTCTGGAAGATCCTGGGGCGGGACACTGAAAGGGGCAGTTGTTGTAAATCAAGCAACTTCCAACAGTATGACCGCATCCCAACACCCTGGAACACCCACGGGGTTCCCCGGTTTCATCAGGGTAGGCAAGGGGGCGTACTCTTCCCCCCCTTTTCTTCGTGTTCCTGGACCCAAATTTCAAAGGAAACCAACCCCGTCTTGAAGTCCCCGACGAACAATTGTGACAACCCGTCCTTGATGAATCAACAAAAAGCTTTCAAGAACACACGACCAATCAGCACAACTGCGAGAGGATGACAGAAATCTATCACCAAAAAAGAAGTTTGGGCGTCACAGAAATCAGAAAAGTGGAATCAAACACAACGGCACCCATCTGAAACAGACCAAAAAAATTTAAAACCCTTTGGGAGCCTTTTGAAAATGGAAAATGGGAAAAGAGATAGAAACAATAGCCGAAAGCGAAGCGTCAGTTCCAAACCGCCCCTTCTAAAACATTCCCATCCCCTGAGCCCAAGGCGCCTTTAACGCCACCTCGTTCCAACACCACAAACCAATTCGACATGGCCCAACAAAAACCTTGAAGAAAATTTCACAGTGAAAAGAAAACTGTCAACAAACAGACCGCAAGATCAAAAACGGTGATCAGAGCCATGGCGGACTAACACAAATTCTCCCCCCTATCGAACAAAAAGGACAGGGGTTTGGTCCCTCACAGAATGGGCCCCAACCAACCACCCACGGGGGTAAAACCCCAAAAACAATGGGTGGGAAAAACAGGGGAGAACCCAAGGGGGACGAAGGGGGGACCCGGTGAACCCCTGCGACCCCGATTGTATACATCAAGCCACCCGCCTTGCTGCAGACGGACGCTTGTCCCCCCGCGACGCCGAAAGGGACCAGCGGCAGATGAAAAAAAGAAGAAAGAAGAAAAACACTTTGCCCTGACCAAACCCTGTCATAAATTTTCTGTTTTCGAAAAACCCAAAATCTTTCCCCTTTTTTCTAAATTTAGTAACTTGTACGCTTTTGTGGCAGTCTTTCATTCTTTAAAATTAATTTAAACCAATCCGGGCCCAAACACCGAATTAAAAATGAAAGGAATCTTTTAAAACCCAAAAAACCATTGCAGTGGGTTCTGAGGCCCAAAAAATTTTGCAAGCCATAAAATTAAATTTTAGATAATCTCATCGTTTAAACCCATATTTCGAAGCATACAGCAAAATGGGGGTACTTTAAAATAAAAAAACTTTTAAATTGCTTTAGCGGCATTTTCGTAAATTTTTGAAAATCCTTATTCAATGGCTACTGCTTTCTTACCCTTAGATATAAAAGTTCGGTACCTCTTATACTAATTGAGTAAAATCCCAAAATCCCCGTAAACTTCTTACCCCAAAAAGTCATTGCTCCTGTCGTCCTAATCCCCTTTTCCTGAATACCAAACTTTTGTTCTCTGTTCACATTGCAACCTTCTGGGATTTTTAAATTTGTTTTGGGTAGCCGTATTCTGGAAGTAAGCCACACATCACTGCAAAATATATAACAATTCCATAATCTGGCAAAATTCGTACACCAGGTTTCCTTCCATTCCGTGAGTAGCAAGTTCATTAATAAATCGAAAATAATTTGGGACTAAAACCAACCTTGCCTTCCCCCGTAGACACTCAAATATTGCCCTATTTACAATTTGCGGTATACCAGACTAACAAAAATGCATGCCTTCAAAGAGGCCAAAATTCCCTTCCACTTTGTTTCTCAGCTTTCAGACCCTTGTATGGTGTACAAAAAACCCGGGTTGTTTTTAAAACAAAACGCTACATTAACTTTCTGCGTTTTCATCATACTTTTTGAACAAGACAGAACAGAGACCCCCCCAAAGTCCTTCGAGGACTATACCCGAGTCCCGTGTGCGAACGCACGCCAGATATCTTGCGCCCGTAAACCCGTTCCGCTTGGAAGAGTAGGCCATTGTGCCGGTGGGACGGTAACAAAATTTACAACGGCATACAACGGGGATTAAAAATACAGAATGCTTATTCATTATCGTAAAATAAAAGAATTTTTTTTAAGACAAGGCAGAAATAAAAAGATAAGATTTAGATAGATGATAGATAGATAGATAATAAGATAAGATAGATAGATAGATAGATAGGAGATGAGGGATCGTGGGTGGGTGGGTCGGTCGTTAGCTTAGGTAGGTAGGTGGTAGGTACGTACGTACTAGTGGGAAAGGTGGTAGGTTAAACTTGTAGTAATTTAGATGAGATAGATAGATAGATAGATAGATAGATAGATGTGTACGCAATTCAATTAATACATTCATACAAAAACATTTAGAACAGTTTGAAGCAAAACAAAAACTGACGACAATGACAAAACAAAGTAAAGAATACTTTATATGAAGTCCAGACGACGACAATGAACAGAGGAAACAAATAAAGAAACCTAAATGGAGACGTAAACCCCGACACACTGATGCGCTGACAGCTTCTGCAGGAGCTTAGTCGTTAGGAGAGGCAAGGGTGGTGGGGTGGCGAGGTGGTGGTGAAAAAAGATCAGAAGTTTAGAGTGGGAATGGAATCACCACGGAACTTCACAACAACGACAACACAGCTGGCCCCCTAGGCCACTGGAAGCGAGGTCCTGAATCCTGCAGAGTAGCCACACCCAAACCACAGCAGTGGCATTCCCAGGCCACAGCCTCCATTGTAGTGTATTGTATTCTTTTATTGTATTCTTTTATATCTACGATAATGGAATAAGCACTTATGTGTTTATTACATCCAGTCCCCATGTGTATGCGGTTTTGTGAATTCTGTCATCTGCTCCTACCGGCACACAATGGCCTACTCTTACAAAAAGCGGAACAGGATTTAACGTGTGCGCAAGATGTTCTGCGTGCGTTCGCACACGGGACCTCGGTTTATAGTCTCCTCCGAAAGACTTTTGGGGAGAGTGGAGTCCATAAAGGGTGATGACACAGCATCCCCAAAGCTGCAGCAGCAACCATACCTTGGTCACCGCTTCATATTAAGAGCGATGACGACGACAGCGTCACACAATCGCAGGACAGAGCCTCTGTTCCCAACAACGAAGTTCAGCCAGTCATAAACGTTACCGTGTGGTCATGGCTTGAGCCAGTCATAAACGTTAGCGTGTGTCCATGGCTTCAGCCAGTCATAAACGTTACCCCGTGGTAATGGCTTCAGCCAGTCATAAACGTTACCGTGTGGTCATGGCTTCAGCCAGTCATAAACATTACCCCGTGGTCAGTGGCTTCAGCCAGTCATAAACGTTACCGTGTCGGTCAGTGGCTTCAGCCAGTCATAAACGTTACCGTGTGGTAATGGCTTCAGCCAGTCATAAACGTTACCGTGTGGTAATGGCTTCAGCCAGTCATAAACGTTACCGTGTGGTCAGTGGCTTCAGCCAGTCATAAACGTTACCGTGTGGTCAGTGGCTTCAGCCAGTCATAAACGTTACCCGTGGTGGTGGCTTCAGCCAGTCATAAACGTTACCCGTGGTAATGGCTTCAGCCAGTCATAAACGTTACCGTGTGGTCAGTGGCTTCAGCCAGTCATAAACGTTACCGTGCGTCATGGCTTCAGCCAGTCATAAATGTTACGGTGTGGTCAGTGGCTTCAGCCAGTCATAAACGTTACCGTGCGTCATGGCTTCAGCCAGTCATAAATGTTACGGTGTGGTCAGTGGCTTCAGCCAGTCATAAACGTTACCGTGTGGTAAGTGGCTTCAGCCAGTCATAGACGTTACCGTGTGGTCAGCGGGTTCAGCCTCTGGACACTGTAGTCGGACAGTTCAGCTGGAACTTCTGTAATGTTACCGCCTAACGACTCCCACGCTGACACACCCAACATTGCATTATGACTTACTTGACTTATGCATCTTGATTCCCTTGAGAGCATAGGGCCGCAACAACACCCCTCCAACAAACTCGGCTCATGTCATTCCGGCTGCCTTCGTCTCTGCGTCAACGCTTCTGCGCCAGGTCTGATTTGTTTCTGCTTCCCTTGTGGATTCCAGTCAAGGGCCTGCCTGGTGACATTTAAAGCAGGCTTGTGGAATATATGGCTGATCCGTCCCCATTCCCTTTGACCATGGACTCAATTGGGGCGTGTCTGGTTCTGTCCCACAGTTGTTTGTTGGAGATAACTTCCAGCCACCTAATATTGAGAAATGTTCCCGAGGCATTTATTGGTAAATGTCTGGAGTTTGTGGGTGTTGATCTTTGTTACCCGCCAGGTTTCTGAGCCGTAAAGAAGGACTGACTTAACCTTTGGTGTTAAAGATCCGGATTTTGTTGTGGAATGAGATGGCTGTTGACCTCCAAATTGGCTCTCTCAGAGGGTATGTCAGATATGGAGTAAGGAAGTAAACCAATATGAAACATGATGACAAATATTTTATAATGGAATATCCGTGATGTGGCATCCATTAGGGAGGAACTGCAGCTTCTCTGTCAAGAGAATAGACCAACAGTGGTGGCGATCCAGGAGACCCTGCCGAAGGAAGAGTTTTCTTTGTCTGGATACAATACCATCCCTGGAAGGGCAAAACCCACCAAGCATGGGACCTCAGGTGGGGGGAGCTTGCTAGTAGGGAACTCTTTGCTGTACAGTCCTTTGGTCCTTGACACTCATCTTCAGGCGGTGGCCGCAAGGGTCTCGCTACACAAAACCCACTGTATGTAGCATATACATGTCTCCATCAGTTCCAGTAATAAAGGCAGATTTGGTGTCGTTTGTGCAGCAGTTGCCTCTTCCCTTCCTGCTGTTTGGGGACTTCAATGGGACTTCGCCTTTGGGGAAGCGAGAAGTTGTTGACGAGGGGCCTCCTCTTGGAGGAGGTATTCATGGAACAGGACCTCTGCCTGTTGAATGGCAAGTCTCCTACTTACCTCCATTTGTCGAACGGTACGCTGTTGTGTCTGGATCTGTCAGTCTGCAATGCTGCATTAGTCTTGGACTTTCATTGGGAAGTGCATGATGGTCTGCACAGCAGGGATCATTTTCTGGTCATTTTGACTAAGAATACAGTGGTGGAGGAATCCCGTATGTCAGGAGGGCAAATTGGGATCAGTTCAAGTCAGACATCCTTAGCAGAATGGATGAAGAATAAATCTTGTCTGCAGACAATCTTGCAGAGGCACTGACGGCATCTATTTTACAGTCCACAGGGAAGTTTGTGCTTAGGACTGGTGGTCGGCCAGGGACACCCAGGGTGCCTTTGTTTGACGAGGAAAGCCGGGCTGTCCGAAGGCAGAGGAAAGAGCACAGCATCTGTTTTGACAGCAACCATCTCCTGCGGCAGTGTTAGCCCACCAAAACTGCGGGCCAAGTCACGCCACGTTTTTAAGCCTAGCAGGTGTGAGGCGTGGAAGCGTTTCTGCTCCACGATCAACAGTAGAACATCTAGCAGGAAGGTATGGCGGTTGATTACAAAGATAAAGGGGGAAAATGCTTCCGCATATATTCATCATCTGAGGTTGGAAGATAGTTTGGTTACGGATAGGGAGGCTGTGGCTACCCTGCTGGCCACCACCCTGAAGAGATTTCCTCCTCTGCTTCCAGAGCACCAACGTTTTAGGACAAAAGTGATGAAAGAAAAGGCCCTTTTAAATGTCGTCCCAGAACGATGAGTGCTATAATCTTCTATTCACCTTCCCTGACTTAACAAGTGTTTTGCAGTTGTGTGGTGAGACCTCGGAAGGTACTGACCAAATTTATTACGACTTGCTAAAACACCTCCCGGGCAGTTGCCTGCGAACCCTCCTGAAGGTATACAATCACATTTGGATGACTAGGGTTTTTTCCTCCGCGTGGCAGATGGCTTGTGTCATCCCCATCCAGAAACCCAGTAAGGATCTCAAAGACCCCAGCAACTGCAGACCCATAGCGCTGACCAGCTACGTCTGTAAATTGCTGGAAATCTTTTCAACCACCGTCTGGTGTGGCATCTGGAAACAAAGGGCCCTCTGGCAAAGGAACAATGTAGCTTTCACAAGAATCATTGCACCGTTGACCATCTGGTCCACATGGAGATGACTGTTGGTAATGCCTTTATTAATAAGCACCATGTTGTCACCATTTTTTTAAATTTAGAACTGCTGCATGTTTATACAGCGCTGATGTGCTCCAAGTTAGACTATGGTTGTCAGGTCTATAGGTTGGTGAGGCCTTCTAAGTTTCATCACCAGGGGCTCGGAATTTGTTTGGGTGCTTTTTGGACAACACCAGTGTATACGCAGAAGCGGGAGAACCCCCTTTGAAGAACTGCCATCTGAAGCTGACTGAACTACTACATGAAACTGTATTTGGAGTACAACAACCCTGCTTACAATTGTGTTTTCAACTCCTGGTTTAACGCCAAGTTTGAGAAATCTTCTGCCCCTGGGGATTTGGATCCTTCCAGACCTCTGGGGTGCGGGTATCGATTTGGGTGCGATATGTGATTTTCCTAAGTTCCCTGAGACGCCAATGTGGCTGATGGAGACCCCGGTTGTCCGCTTTGACCTGGCTGCTCTTAGGGAGAACATGACCAGCCCGACAGGTTACAAGATATTTTTCCAAGAGTTGTGTCAGTCTTACCCGTCCTAAACACGCAATTTTACAGACGGCTCCAAGTCCAAGGAAGGGGTGGGCTGCACCGCCTACTGTCCCACCATCAAAGGATCTGTGCTTTCTGAGCTCTTGCCTTTGGATGGCTCGGTGTGCAGGGCCGAACTTATTGCTCTTGTTTTGTCCCTCAAACTTATTCAGTATTCAGGAGGGAAAGGCTTCTTGGTGCGATTCGCTCTCAGCTCTGAGGGCTATCACTTGTAGGAACATAAATCATTCTAGGCTTCAGAAGTTCTACGAACTGTATACTTCCTTGAGACAGGTCAGATGTAATATTGTTTTGGTATGGATTCTGAGGCATTCGGGGCAACAAAAGGTTGACCGACTCGCTAGGGGTGCCAAGGAGAAGGACATTTCTAGGTCTACCATGCCATACACGGACTTGAAACCTAAAAGCGAACAGTACGCCCAGTCTCTCTGGCATGAAGAAGTTCCTCTCTGTGTCAAAAATGGAAGCGAAGCAACAGTGCTCACAAGGCTATACATGGGTCATTCTCATACCACCCACGTTCATTTGCAGTGAGGGAACCCCATGGTGTGTGAATTGTGATGTGACTTGTGACGTGCGGATAACCATCAAGCATCTGCTTCTGGAGGGAGTGTCGAGATATCCAGGCACAAGCATTTTACGGCAGACTCCCTGAAGATCCTTTTTTGGGATGTTCCACCGAACACCCTTCCTGAAAGAATTGGGCTTTTTCCGTTTGATATGAGTGAGATTGTTACAGCTGGTCAATAAGAAGGTTATTTTAAGGAATCTGGTTTTGGTTTTATCTCATTTTATGTGTGGTTGATGTGGTTTTCCCACAACGCTGTGCCCGTCCTAGGTTGACCATTATGGTTGGCCAGGCTGTCGCTACATGAAATGACAGTAGAACTGGTTTTATACCCGGTTTTGAGATTTTGCCTCGATTTATGTGTGACGTTATATTGAGATGGGGGGTTACTCAGAATGACAGTGGTGATGAAAAAAGTATATTTTCATCTATTTTTAAACATTTAAAAATATATTTTTGTAGTGAAATATCATGCTAACTACTTTGAACTTGCCTGAAAGCAATCTACGATATATATAACGTCATTGGACAGAATATCAGGATTATTGATTCAGTAATTTTGTTTTAGTAACAGGGACATAAACATAACAAGTGGTACATAAGAATTTTATTCCCCCGGCATATAGAGTGCACTTGTACTCGGCGGCAGTTAAGAGATTAATTTGTACATAGCTGCACAGTTTTAATCTGAGATTTAAAATTGGACCAGGTGACAGCCCTGATATGGCCTCTGTGGTCGTGGAAGCTATAAACAACAGGGTTGCATTGAAGTGGAGTCAATTGCCATTTGATTTCACACCAAGAAGTCTTGAATGAGAAGTGTGTGATTTAATACAATGGAAGAATGCGATGAAAAAAAGAGGCAGTGATATTGCACAGGAATGGCGATATACCCTCTCTTAAAAAAAACAAAAAAACACCAGCCATCGCACAAGGTCTGCTACAGCTTCAAACAAGAATCGAACAACACATCTATATTTTCGGAGGTTGGTCTGCAAAACTACCCACAATTATTTGTTTTGTTTTATTTTGGTTTGGGGGGGAGTTGATATGTTTTGGTTGGTTTTTTTGGGGGATGTCGGGCGGGGTGGGGGGTTGGTTGTTTTGTTTTTGTTTGGCTTTTGGGGGGTTCTATTTGCTTACAGTGATGCATTTTGTATTATTTGTCATGCATTTGATCTATAGGCCATGTAAGTTTGGTTTTATTAGTCGGGAGCGAAGGTTTTTTGTTTTTGACAAGTATTGGCGTTCCGGAACGATTGATGATTTACTGCAATCATGACCTATCTGTATTTGACTGCTCAGCAGCTAAGAACTGCAACGAAGGGGACTAATCCCTGTATGCTACAGCCTGATACAGTGCATGAAGATTTTTACTTCCCTTGGAATGCATTCTCACTTCGATTTTAAAAAAGCGTGAAGAAAAACAGGGGAAAAGGTCAAACCAGTGATTTACAGGCGTTTAGCTCACTCAAAAGATCAACATTAAATGATCATTAGTACATTGTTGACTATTTCATTTTAGCAGGAAAGAAAAGTTACCACAAAACACAGAAAGAAAGGTCAACAGGACCATCTCAAAAAGAAAAAAGTAAGAAACCTCACTGAGCATTTCCGTCTTATTCAAACTATCTGTCACTCATGTCCTTTCACTCTACAAATGAATGCAAAGAAGATAACAAAAGGCAATGATTAAATAGAACACACACGCGCATGCACTCACACACACACACATCTCTCTCTCTCTCTCGCTATATATATATATATATATATATATATATATATATATATATATATATTATATATATTATATATATATATTATATATATATATAGCGAGAGAGGAGAGAGAGAGAGAGAGAGAGAGAGAGAGAGAGAGATGTGAGGAGTGTGTGTGTGTGTGTGTGTGTGTGTGTGTGAGTGCATGCGCGTGTGTGTTCTATTTAATCATTGCCTTTTGTTATCTTCTTTGCATTCATTTGTATATATATATCGATATAATTATATCTATCTATCTATGTATATATAGATATGTATCTACATCATCATTCATTTCATTCAGTCCCATGTCTCAAAGGACGTAGGGGGGACAGAGATCTTTGTCCATGCTTCACGATCTTGTGTGGCTAGTAGAAGGTGTTGCAGGGGTTGATGTTGTCAACCCATGATTTCTTTTGGCGGCCTCTTCTTCTCTTAACTCCAACTGTTCCCTGCAGGATGGTTTTTGCTAGGGTGTTGTGTCTTGTGGTGTGGCCAAACCACATCAGTTTTCTCCTCTTTATGGTGGAGAGCAGAGATTCTTGGGGGCCCACACGCTTTTTGATTTCTTCTTTCACATAGTTGTTGGTCTTGTGTTCTTTGTATGATATTTTGAGGAGTCTTCTGTGGCACTTGTTCTCGAATGCTTGGATTCTCCTCTCTAGCTCTGCTGACAGGGTCCATGATTCACAGCCATATAGGAGGATAGATATCACGAGGGATTTGTAGAGGTGATATTTGGTGCAGAAGCTGATGTTGCTTCTGATGATCCTCTCGAGTCTGGCTAGAGCAGATGTTGCTGTTGCAATGCGAGCTTTCACTTCATTGTTTGATGTGCCATCTTTTGTTAGGATGGAGCCTAAGTATTTGAATTGGCTCACCTCTTCCAGTATTTCTCCATTCATCTTTATTTCCGTGCTGTCATTACTAGCGCCCTTGACCATGATCTTTGATTTCTCTGTACTGACCTCCATGCCGTATGCGCTCACTCGATCTGATAGACTATCTGGGAGGTTTTGCAGTTCTTGTTTGCTGCCGCCCATGAGGTCAATGTCATCTGCAAATCTGAGGTTGCAAAGGGGTCTTCCACCAATGGAGATGGAAGTGTGGTGGTTTTGCAGTGTCTCTGTCATGATGTTTTCGAGGAAGAAGTTGAAAAGTACAGGTGAGAAGGCAGCCCTGACGGACTCCAACCGTGGTCTTGAAGAACTTGCCCATGTGATTGTTCATGAAAACTGCACTTCTTGCGTTCTCGTACAGTGCCTTGATGACTTCAATGAGGCAGTTGTCAATGTTGAATTGCCTGAGTACTTGCCAGAAGCCGTCATGCCATACCTGTCAAAGGCCTTTTTGAAGTCTATGAAATTGTGATACAAGTCTTTTTGGTGTTGGAATTGTTTCTCTATCAGAAATCTCAGATTGAAAATTTGTTCCATTGTGCTGCGTTTTGGTATAAAGCCGGCTTGTTCTTCTGCCAGGAGCTTTTCTGCTTGGTTTTTCAGTCTGTTGAGGACTACCCGCAGCATGATCTTGCTAGGATGGCTTATGAGACTGATGAATCTGTAGTTCTGGCATTGCTTGAGGTTTCCTTTCTTTGGACTGTGTCCATTCTTCTGGCCATTCTTTGGTGTCGTGAAATCTTCTGACAAAGTTCTGTGAATCGCCTTGCTGTTTCATTCCCTCCATTTTTTATGAGTTCAGCTGGGATGTTATCGATTCCAGGGGATTTTCCCTTCTTCAATTGTTTAATAGCTGTATCTACTTCACACCTTAGTATTGGTGGGTCTTTATCTTGGTGTTCAGGGGGTTTGTCAGAAACTATGTTGGTATCTGGGCGTAGTGGGTAGTTATACAATCCCTCACAGTATTCCGTCCAGCATTGGAGGAGGGCATTGCTTTCCGTTAAAAGATTTCCTTCTTTGTCTTCAATAACAGAGGCTTTAGGCTGTGTAGTTTTAGTTAGTGATTTCAGAGTGTCGTAATTTGTTTTGCTGTTTCCCTTGGCCATACAAACTTCGATGCTTTTCCATTGTTCTTCTATCCACGCTTCTTTGGCTTCTCTCATCTTTTTCCTCACTTCTCTGTGGCTATTCCTGTATTTGTTGTTGGCTTCTTGACTTGTGAACTTTTGTTTCTGAAGCTCTCTTCTTTTGTCGCAGAGGTCAAGAACCTCATTTGTCACCAGGGTTGTTTCTTTGTTCTGCTTCTTCCTAATGTTTCTACTGCTGCTGTCAATAGTGCTTCTTTGATGTTGTTGGCTAGTGTGTCCACATCATTGTCGATGGCTGTGAGTGCGGCGAACTTTCCTCCAATGTTGGCTTGGAAGATCTCAACCACTGTTGGGTCTTTGAGTTTTTCCAGATCAAATCTTATGCGTGGGTTTTTTGGCTGTTGTTTTGCTTTTAGTTTCAGCTTGATGGTAGTAAGTACAAGGTCGTGGTCACTGCCAATGTCAGCTCCTGGGAATGTTCTTGTGTTTGCCTTGTTTATGCTGGATTTGAATCTTTGGGGTGACAGAATGTAGTCAATTTGATTGTGAATCAGACCATTTGGTGAGTGCCAAGTTGATGTTCTGGATGGCTTGTGAGGATGGAGTGTGTTTGCCAGAGTTAGTTTGTGCTTCTGTGCGAATTCCAGCAGCCGCTGTTCATACGTCCATACGTACATAAGCACGTACGTACGAACGTACATACATACATACATATAGATAGGCAAACGGATAGACAGACAGACGACAGACAGACAGACAGACAGATACATACATACATACATACATACATACATACATATATACATACATACATACATACATACATACATACATACATACATACATACATACATACATACATACATACATACATACATATCTCTCTCTGTCTCTCTCTCTCTCTCTGTCGGTCAGGGGTTGAGTTACAGTCGCAAGTGGAGGACTTGTGCTCTTCAAAAATGTTTAAAAAGTGACAGTTCTTGACCTTTATATGTGGACATTTTCTGCAGCAGTGCTCTTTGATGGTGTGTGTTACTAAAGGTGATGTGAAATTTCTGGAAAGGTCAGTGACTGAAACGATACTAAAACTTATTATTTAATATAGGGCAAAGAAGGCAGCAATGTAGACCCAGCTGAAAAAATCAGTACAGCTAAAATTGTGAGTTGATGCACGTGCAATCTGTTGCAAGAAGACTGTCTTCACGTTGCTAGTGGGTGCATGCTTCTTGACAGGAAAGCAAGTCCTGAGATGTAATCACAAGTGGATAATATCTTCGGTGCACCTGTACTGTCATATTTGTAAACAAATCACTGAACACAGGCACGTGCATATGAAAGCCTGAAATGTCTCACCAAGAGCTTTCTCCCCCAGCAAACCTCATTCCAATGATGGACTGGCGTTTTACGCAGATCCATCAGGGGCTTTTCCTACAGATGAGTGAGATAAAAAATAGTATTGAAGAAAAGTTCACTTCTTTAGATGCCAGAATTTCACGCTTTATGGAAGAACTACATAAATTGAAAGAAAGTGTCATATGCAATAAAGAGGTAATACAAGCACTGCAAGAAGACAGTCAGTTGATATTTGACCGCTTGGAAACAGAAAGAAAACTGGAATCCATGGAGCAAAGCACAAAGATGTGCAATGTCAAGTTTATCAACGTCGAAGAACAGGAACAGGAAAATGACCAGATTACTTCCCAGTGCATTGTGGACATCTTAAATAACCATGGACCTCACCCCAGTTGGCACCAGGAAGACATCTCCAGAGCCTACCGTGTAGGAAGGCCACACCCATGGAAAAATGAACCACGCTCCATAATCGTGCACTTTTGCCACTGGGTGGACAAGATGGCAGTGCTGGCTTAGGGACAACCGCTGGGAGAGTGGTATCCGGGTAGCCTCTGATCTCACTGCCCACCAAAGAGAAACTGTGGATTTCCAATAGGAGCCAAGGCAAAATTGCCTACTTCCACCATGGAAAGCTACACGTAAGAGACAAGCAACCACCTCCATGGAGGCAGTTTAATCATGCAGTCCACTCTACAGAAGAAGAATGGCCACCAGTCCGGGAAAACAGCAGAACCCAGAACCGCCCACATCCAGCTGGACTCCATGATCAGCACAATAGACGTTCTTGGTCAACCAGCGGACATGGCCTGGGGACATCTGGACCTTCTTGACACAAGTCACGACTACAGAATGCCTAGGACAGAGACAGAAGTGTGCCATCTGAGAAGCACTACAAAGCCACAAGGGAGGAAAGAGGAGGATGAAGAGGATGGAATGCACATTGCTACACCAATTGTTCCAGGCTTATGCTCCTACAGTGCAGTAGTAAGGCAAAAGAGGCAGCCGGGGCCAGATAGAAGACTTGTGTTTCAGAAAAGCAGTAGCAACAGAATATCCCCTGCTCATTCAAGTCACAGCAGTAACAGAACTGTAGTAGACCTCAGTAGGCACCAGCAGAACAGAGGTTGCAGCATGAATAACCATCTAGAACTTGTTCCTACTGGTGAGGATGGACAAGCTGAACACAAGGAAGATGACCAGGTGACTAAGACAGACTACTATTATAGCCACTCAGGTGAGATGACAAAAGAAATTATGACTAATGACGGATCTGAAGATAGGGAAGACAATACGTCTGACAGAGGTGAAGACATCAGTCATTACATGTCTGACAAAGAAGATGATGAAGTAGATTCTGGACACACTGACTGTTATGGTAAGATTGTTAATGATGATAATAAGGATGACAAGAATACATACAATGCAATGACAGTGCAGAGTCCTGGCAGTGAGAAAAGTAAAGATACTGAAAACAACACATCAGGAAATACAAACCTGCCTAAAAAGATTGCAAACGTTGCTAGTTTCAAAAAACCCTCAGACACGGCATAGTGTAAACACTGACACACAGACGGTCATAGAGACTGTAAACAAGACAGATGGACAAACAGGTAGCCAGGCCTAGTCCATAGCCCGGGCCCCAAGACCTAGGCATGATACCTCTCACAGTGAGAGGTCCAGACAAAAATAGCTGTAATGTTGCTGCAAGGTCAAGCAGTCAGAGCAGCATTTTTGACTCCTTTCAAAAGTTAGCTTCTGATGACAAAGGCCCTACTCCTCCACCTAAGGTAAAACCCAAAAGAGGACAAACAAGGGCTTCAGAAGCCAAAAGATAGGGATTCGGCCAGGCCACAATTTATAAATGCCAGCAAGGTAACACTTCTGTTAGGAACATAGAACATAGCTTCAGAATCACCCCAACACAAGGCATGTTCTGTAGATAAAGATAAAAGTCATATCGACTTTCTAAATTACAATGTGCATGGTCTCTTACCAAAACTTGATGATATGTGTTTCATTAGTTTTCTTTTGGCTTATGATGTTATTTGTTTAACAGAAACTTTTGTCGCAACTGATTTTGTGTCTAGTATTTTTCATGATTATTTATTATTTACTTCAAAAGCTAGAAAATTATCACATCAAGGGAGATACTCAGGGGGGGTAATTGTTATGATAAGGAAATCACTGGCATCCTATATTGAACATATTGTTGTCGAAACTGATAATACTATAACTATAAAGATGCATAGAGATTTGTTTGGCACAGACAAGGACATTATGTTAGTAGGCACATACATTCCTCCATACGATTCACCTTTTTGGAGAACTAAACATGATGTGTATGGTATGGAAACTCTGGAACAATGTATTCTGGACCTTCAAAGTACTTATGATGATTTTTACCTTATCCTAATGGGAGATTTCAATGCATGAACAGCATCTGAAAATTATTGTACAACCAATGAAAATGATGATTTTGAGAACCTACAATGGTCTACCAATTCTAAAAAACCAAGAAAATCTCATGATGTGCACACAAACATATTTGGTAACCAGTTGCTTGAACTGTATAACATGTTTGATTGTGTCATCTTAAACGGACTTTGTGACTCAGATATTGATGATAGTTGCACATTCATATCTCCTTTAGGCTCAAGTACTGTGGTCTATTTCATAATGTCTTTTAATTTAAATTTAAATTTTTAATTTGTCTGTTCGAAAGCTTAACAGAATCTGACCACTTACCAGTTAGCATGGAATTTAGAGGTTACAAACTGTATTTCAAAACCACAGGAACTTCAGAATGAAAGGGAATCTTATTATAAATTGGTATGGAACCAGACAAAAGAAGACAAATATCTAAATGCACTAAAAAGCAGGGACATTTACGACAGACTGTTGATAGCTACAAACACCCTTGATGAAAATGTAGAAAATGCTCTAGACATGTTCACCAAGTGTTTGAAAGATGCAAGCGAATGTATGTCTAGAAGGAGTACAAAGAAATCTGAATGGTTTGATAATGAATGTGGACTTGCGAAAAAAGAAAGCAGAAAGATTCTAAACTGTTTTAGCTCCACCAGAAAAGAAGAAGATCGGATTGTTTACGTCGAGAAAAGAAAACAATACAAAAAGCTATTAAAAATGTAAAAAGCAAGATTATAGAAAGCAAAAGGCTGAATCATTAGCTAAGAGTGTTAACAGTTCAGCACAGTTCTGGAAAGAGGTTAGAAAAATGGGGTGTGGGAATGGTGAAAAGATATATAATAATATATAATAAGTACTGAGAAGTGGTTTAATCACTGTAAAGATGTTTTTCAAAAACATGAAGAAAGTGATAATCCCAGTGATATTTCAGTGGATCTAATGGAAGATGCCGATCACACATTAAATAAAGATATATCAGAGGATGAAGTAAAAGAAGCAATTCGAAAACTAAAACTGAGAAAGGCAAGTGGTATAGATGACATATCAGCCGAGATGTTAAAAACTGCTAACAAAATTGGAATAACGTTTTTGGTCAGATTATTTAATATCATCTTTTCATCTGGTATTTATCCCAATGAGTGGTCCAAGGCCATAATTATACCAATTCACAAAAAAGGAGACCACGATAACGTTGACAATTACAGGGGATTTCCCTCTTAAGCATTATATCTAAATGTTACACATCTATCTTAAACTCAAAACTTTATAAATGGTTAGAAAGTAATAATATGATTTCAGAAAGTCAGGCAGGATTCCGGAAAGGATACTCAACTGTGGATCACATATTCAACCTATTTGCAGTTGTTCAGAAATGTATGCAAAAAGGGGTAGAAAGTTATATGTTGCTTTTGTTGACTTTACGAAAGCATTCGATTCTGTTCGCCATGATAAGCTCCTTGAATGTATGAAAAAACAAGGTGTGAAAGGAAAATTTATGGTATGCTTGAAATCAATGTATTGTGCATTACTGTCATATGTGCGTGCAAACAATGAGTTTACAGAATTTTTTTAATGTTCACTTGGTGTAAGGCAAGGTTGCGTCCTGAGCCCTACATTATTCTCTATTTTTATAAATCAGCTGGCGGACCACATGAATGCTGAAAGTAAGCATAGTATACAAATGCTTCCAGGTGGTATTGAGTTGTTTATCCTACTTTTTGCTGATGATGTGGCTTTGTTATCAACAACTCCAGGTGGCCTTCAAAATCAACTAAATGTTTTACATAGATGCTGTAAGGAAATGAAATTAAATGTTAATGCTGAAAAACAAGTCATGGTTTTTAGAAAAGGGGGTTACTTAGGCCAACATGAGCAATGGATTTTTGACGGTAAAAAACTAGATGTAAATAACTATTGTTATTTAGGGTTTAATTTTACAATGATCAGCATGAAGAGAGGAACTGAACATCTAGCAACTAATGGCAAGAAGGCAGCTGTGCAACTGAATAAAGCCTTCCAAAAATATAAGGAAATGACCGCTATTACGTTATTTACAATATTTGACGCTAAAATACAATCTGTTTTACTTTATGCATCCGAAATTTGGGGTTTCACCAAGCAAGATCATTTAGAAAAAGTACATATGTTAGTCTGTAAAAGATTTCTGGGTGTTCCAGTAAAAACTCCAAATAAGATGATTTATGGCGACTATATGTCAATTCTTGTGTTTCTGCATTGCCATATTGGTTTAGGTTCTTACAAATGGAAACTAAAAGACTACCCTACAAGGCTTATCAGATGTTGCTGAATCTAGATAGAACTGGGAAGAATTGCTGGGTAACAAAAGTAAGAGACATTTTATGTCACACAGGATTTCAGTTTGTCTGAAAGCTTTCTTACGTCTATTTAAGCAGAGACTTGTTGATATCTTTATACAAGAGTGGTTTTCCACAATTGAAGATCGCAATAGATATAATGACTATAGATCATTTAAAACAATTTTTGAAAGAGAAAAATACACTAATGATATCGATACCTACTGCTTTAGGGTTGCTGTTTCTCAAGTAAGATTTAACGTCGGAGTGTTGACAGCATCTGCTTTGAACAGTAATGGGATAAGCAAAGACAGCTTACCAAAATAGCGAAGCCTGAGCACAGCAGATAGCTAGTGCATACATTTTTTCTTTGCTGTATCTTTTGGGGGAGAGAGATACCTGGTAACACTAATAGTCTGGTGTTTGGGACGTACTGTGCAAAAGCAATGCTAGGATGTAACCGAACATGAAGGCTCCATGGATGGCAGAACGGTTTGCAGAGATTTACTGAGAATGCTATGAAAATAATAACCTGTGGGTGGCGAGGAACTGGGAAATTCTATCAATAATCATCATCAATAATCATCGAGCTCTAGGGGGGACGGGGAGGGGGCAGTGGAGAGAGAAGTGCGACCAAAGTTTGGTGTTGACTGCTACTGAACGAGGTGACATTTAAAAAATAGCAAAGACTGTGTAAGGACTGTGTCGGGCAACACTCCCCAGAAACGTAAACAGCCATCGCCTTCTTCTTCTTCCGTCAGTGATGCATGCGCTAGTCCAGAATCAAAAAAAGAAAAGCATCGCCAGGACAAGAAGAAGCTGAGACAAGACAACATGGACAACAGTTACGAAAGACAAGACAGTATGGACAATGGGACATTCAAGAAATGCTGGCGGACATACAAAAACAAATCGCCAACGTTGCCACCAGAGAGGACATAAATAAAATAACTTCTCGTTTGGATCTGCGGATCGAGCAGTTGGAGGGTGATGTCTTCGAGCTCCGGAATGAGAAAGACGTTCTGGCAGCCGAGGTGAAAACGCTGAAGGAGGAAAACAAAGATCTGAGAAAGAAATTAGACCAGTATGTGAAAGAAGAAGAGAACATCAAGAGGAGTTTGAATGACCAAGAACAGCATGGTCGACAATTTAATGCTCGAGTGCACGGCATTCCGGAGGTCAAGGGGAGAGAGGAGACGGTGGATGACTGCATTGGACGCTGCACGGTGTGTTCACGCAAAAGATCGGGATACTAGTGACAAAGGCCGACATAGAAATCGCGCACCGCACGGGGAAACCAGAAGAGCCAAGACCGTGGCCGATAATTGTTCGGTTCCACTCTCGGAGGGTCCGGAATCGAGTACTGGCTGACCGCCGCAAGCTGAAGCAAACAGGGGTGTCGGTGGGAGAGTACTTGACCCAACTAAATTACAAACTGTTGAGACGAGCAAGTCAACATTCAGCCGGCGAGGTCCTCGCCGCCTGGTCCTCTAACGGAAAAACTAAAGAACCTGGACATTCAAATGGACATCGACGCTGAAATAACCAAAGCAATGTGAGAGAACTGACTGTGCTTTACTCGGAGTCATTCATTCTTTTTCAATGCATTTGTTCGTTTTGGTGAGATCCCGGGAGTGGTGTGGTGGTGTGGTGATTTCGCTTTCTGGTTAAGGGGAAGGTTGGGGACAGGGACACCTCCCCCACCCCCCCCCCTCCGGAAAAAAAAGTTTAAAAGATCGTTCTGAGGAGGATTTGTTATCAGGCTAGTGGAGGGAGTTGGCCCGCTTGGTCGGTCTCCGAGGTCTCTTGAGGTTAGTGGCTTTAGTAACACATGTCGCATAGTAATACAGGTCGCATAATTATACGTCTATTTGGTCCTTTTATTTAACTGTTAGGATATCCATATTATTGTTCATTAATGGTCCTGTTTTATTTTCTTTGTTTCTCTTTAAAGATTTTCTTTCTTGCCTGCCTGCATATATTCTAAGTGGGTCAGCGCCCTCCCCCTCCTTCACATTGTAGTTCGCTTGGTTAGGAAGGAATGTGTAGAGCTGCTGGCTCTTGTGGAGTGCTGTGGGTTCGAATCATGTTTTTGCAGTGTGGAGAATTGTCCGGGATGCATGTTTATTGGTCTGGCTGTATCGTGGCATGGATCTAGGAATGGGTTTGATGTCTGTTGGATGAAGCTGGGAGGTGACAGGGTGTTCTGTCCTGCCCACTCCCCCTTTTTGCCACGTTTTGTTGTCTGCAAATCATTTGCGTTTACTGATTTGTTTGTTTGTCTGGAGTGAGGCGGGCCAATTGTTTACTAGTCTAGGGCAGTTTGTGACTTTGAAAGAGATGGACTCGGCCAGAGTGGCTTGCCCAGTCTGCTGCAGGTCGTGTGGCCAGTGCAGGTTGACATGTGACAGTTTGTGTGCCGTGGGTGGGCAGCATGGACTGCTGTGCATTGAGACTTCTACAGGGTGCGTGTGTACAGGTGCAGTGTCTGCCTGTGTTGGGGTTAGTGGCTATGCATAGGTGACAGAATGTGTGTGTATTGAAGTATGTGTGATGATATATCATATATAAAATGTATGTATGTGATTGTAGTGTATTAATATATTAGTATATGTGTTATGTATATGTGTATATATATATATATATTATTGTGTGTGTGTGTGTGTGTGTATGTATGTGTATGTGTATCTCTCCTTACGCCTATGTGTTTGTATACTGTTCTGAGGGTTTATGCACTTATCTCATTTCGAACTTCCTTTTTGTTTCGTTTTTTTCCAGTCTTTTAAATAGATCTGGTTTAGTTATTCGGTAATTGTCCGAGGACAAGTGAGTAGTGTAGCCAAGGAAGGAGGCCATAAGCCAAGCTCTACATAATTGTTCTCTTTTCTTTAAAATAACAGCTACACATAGTAAGGGCCATCACTGGCCAGACCTATTCTCATGAACATTAGTGTGTCCGTGCATGTGTCCGTAGGGGTTCTTCTTAAAGGAAAAACAAAATGATAATAATAGCAATAATAGAGGTAGGTACACCAGAGCATTTAGGGAGAGACGACATTGGAAAAAAGAAAAAAGACAGGAAGGAGGGGAACAAATACTGCATGGACAACTAACAGTGTGTGGTCAGGAACTCACAGAAATGAGAATGAATGGTACATACGACTGAAAAGAGATGAGACATGAAGGTATTTCATGTAGCCTCTGAGAGTGTGTGTGTGAGTGTGTGTGTGTTTGTGTGTGTGTTTGTGTGTGGCGTGCGTGCGTGTGCGCGTGCGTGCGTGCGTATATGTATATGTGTGCATGCGTGTGTATATGTGTGCGTGTGATCATCTTCATACATCGTGGCCTTTGTTTCCATCAAATCCATTTTGTGTGATGATTGTGAGGAGTTCACACAGGGGGTACTGGAGGTGGACGGGCACAACAATGTGTATGTGTATAAAAAGATATTTGTTTATACATATATATATATACTTTTTTTGCCTTATAACTCCATTTGGGAAGGCGCTGGCTGGCTGTGGGGTGTGTGCCATGCAGTGGTGGAGTCCATGGTTCTGGTCAGTGTGGAGTCAGCTGGTCTCCTGCTTTCTGTGCACTTTATTCAACATGCCTGCTTTTGGTGCTATGCTTGTTCAAAATTGTAGGCGAGATTTTGTGCCTCACCCCTTACTGATGTGTGTGTGTGTGTGTGTGTGTGTGTGTGTGTGTGTGCTGGTGTGCCTGTGTGGACGCGTGCGTGTAGGTGCATATGTATGCGTGTGTGAAGCGTGCATAGTATATTTGAAGACTGATTCATACTTTCTAAAGAACGATGGTGGAGGTTTTTAAAAAATTATTATTAGTGTGTGTTTTTGTTTGTTTTTCCATCGCACGTTTGTTTACTTCGTGCTCCCCCCCCCTCCTGCGTGTGTAAGTGTGTGTGTGTGAAATACGTGCTTGGGGGGCACATTCATTTGGTGACATTTGCTCACGTTCCCCCTGGGGTTGGTGTATGTGTGTGTGGTGTACAGTCTTCCAGCTCCTTTTGGGAACTGTCTTTCCTTTTGATGACAATTGTACGTCAATGTCTCCTCCGCCCCCTCCCCACCCTCACCTTTTTATGTGTGTGGTTTTTTTGTGTTTTTTGTTTTGTTTTGTTGTTGTTGAGGGAGGGGGTGGGGGTTGGACAGTTCAGAGGGAATAATGTCATCCGAAGGACATGTACAGTAACATTTCCTTTATTGATTTGTTATTGTCTTTTTGGGGCCTTGGACACTGGGATGGACACAGGTCTTCTGGGGGTTTTTTTGTTTTTTTTTGCCCAGGTGGTTTACTTCACATGTAACATGTATGATCTTTGGCGTTTTGAAATGTGCTTGCTTTTTTGCTGTTGTTTTATGAATGACAGACAGACTTGAAGCAGCGCCTTAGTTGGGTTGTAACTTAAATGAAAATAAATGTGTTATTATTCAGTGAATCTTTGGCATGATGTTTCTGACGACCATGGTCGATTGAAGTTTGAATTGAATGGGTGTTGATGGGAATGTTTTCAATGAATGGACTCACAGCCTGATGTTGGCCTTTGTGGTCTGGGGGCTAAAGGCATCATAGAAGGAAAGGGAAAGAAAAATGGAAAAAAAATACTGTTGTGCGTGTGGGCTTAAGTGTCTGCATGTAGGTACATCTGCACTGGTGAATTTGTCATCCCCCCCCTCCACCCACACCACACCCCATGCTAGCTGCACTGCTCAGGTAAGCGTGTGTATCAGTCAACAAGGAAATTATTTTTAAAAAATGGTTAGTTTGTTGGAGTAAGGCAGGGCTGTCTATTCTCACCCACTCTTTTCAATATCTTCCTTGAGAGAATCATGGCTGATGCACTGGAACATCATGAAGGATCAGTCAGCATTGGTGGCAGAACGATCACAAACCTCCGCTTCGCAGATGACATTGATGGAATAGCAGGATCAGAAAAAGAGCTTGCCAGCCTAACACAACACTTGAATAAGGCCTCCAAAACATACGGCATGGAAATCAGTGCAGAGAAGACCAAACTGATGACTAATAACACCAACGGCATTAGCACTGATATCAGGGTTAATGACCAGAAGCTGGAAACAGTTCAAAGCTTCAAGTACCTGGGAGCCATTGTATCAGACCAGGGATCCAAGCCAGAAGTAGTATGCAGGAACTGCACAGACAATAGCAGCTTTGTCAAAACTAAACACCATCTGGAGAGATAAAAATATCTCACTTATCTCCAAGATCAGACTAATACGCTCCCTTGTCATATCCATATTTCTGTATGCCTGTGAATCATGGACCCTGACTGCAGATTTGGAGAGAAAAGTACAGGCGGTGGAGATGAGATGCTTTCGGAGACTCCTTGGCATCTCCTACAAAGACCACATAAGCAACGAAAGCGTGCATAACAGAATCCAGCAAACCATTGGACCCTATGAGAACCTTCTAACGATCGTGAAAAAACGTAAACTTAAATGGTATTGGCATGTCACAAGATCCAGAGGACTTGCAAAGACAGTTTTACAAGGCACTGTCCAGGGAGGAAGAAGAAGAGGCAGACCAAGGAAGAGCTGGGAGGATAACATCAGCGAATGGACAGGCCTAGAACTCAACAAAACCCTGAGAAAGGCAGAACAGAGAGAGGAATGGAGGGAACTGGTTGTTGAGTCTTTGAGGGTGCCCCCACGGTCGTCAGACTAGGGACAGATAGAGAGTTTGATTGAGGGTTTTGTGCTGGTTTTTATTTGCTTTTTATTAAATACAAGCTTGCTTGTGCCTTGTGCTCTTTGGTCCCCACCTCTCCCACTGTTTTTTGCTGGACAATTAGCTGATGATTTTTTTACTGTGATGATGGCACACTGCAGCAGAACTATGGTGTATTGCATAGACTTAATTAGTGAATAGCATGATGAGTGTAATAGTGCTCCCTTTCTTGATGGCATTACACTTACACAGGTTTTGGGTGTGTATGGCATGTGTGAATCTGGGGTAGGAATACCTGAAGTCTCCTGTTAACTAAGAAACACCCCTGAGGAAGGAGTGTGGCTGTCTGAGGGCTTGCACAGGGGTCTCTCATCTCGTGGGTGCTTTCTGCCTCAGGATGATTCCCGGGTAGCATGAGAGAGGTGGAGTACATGTTCTGGATTGCTCCCGGTTTTGTGTGTGAGTGTGGGAGCGAGTGTGTGTGTATGTTTTACATCCACTGTAGTAGAATTTAGGATGGGGTCTCCCGTTCTCTGTGCCCGCCCCCCCCCCCTCCCCGCGCCAGCAAGGCTCTTTTCCTGCTTTTCTTTTGATGTCTGCTATAAGATATAAAAACGAGTCGCTCCTCCGCATCCCGTGTTGCGAACGACTGTCAGATGAATTCTGCTATTTCCTATTTTTCTGTCTTTGTTGTGTGTGTGATTGGATGTGAAAGTGTGGACAATGTTGGTTTCATTGTCTTTGTTTGTCTTACATATTTCTGTGAAAAAGCCATGCTGTGGGACATTTTTTTCACGAACAACTTTTGGATAGGATTATATACATTTGTGAGTTTTTTGCCCATGATCGAAGTGTTGTGCAAATGTTTTTCAACCATGTACTTTGTAAAACATAGATAATATAATTATGTCAGTAATGGACACCTTACGAATTGCATCACTTAACTGTCAAGGACTAGGGGATACACGTAAACGTAGAGATGTTTTTCATTATCTAAGACAAAAGAAGTACTCTCTATATTGCCTGCAAGATACACATTTTGATCATAAGCTGGAAAGGCATGTACATTCAGAATTGCCTCGTTTCGGTCAAATTGTAGATGGGTTGCTGTTTGTTTGCAAATGATTTTGAATTTAAGGTAACAAATGTAGACAAAGATGCAAATGGTAATTTCATATTGATTTCTTTTACTGCTTTTGAGAAAGACTTTCTTTTGGTGAATGTGTATGGTCCAAACAGAGATGACCCTGCATTTTATGTAACTTTTATGTAAGGAAAAGATAAAACAGTACAATAACCATAACATCATCGCAGTGGGTGATTGGAATGTGGCATTAGATCCTGATATTGATTGTCATAACTATATTCATGACGATAATCCATGAGCAAGAAAAGAAACTGAGGGCCTAGTTGAAGAATTTGGTTTAGCAGACGTTTGGAGATAAAACAATCTGGAAAGTAGGCGTTACACTTGGTGTAAACCAATGCCATTGAAGCAAGGCCGGCTTGATTTCTTTTTGGTGTCAGATCACCTATACTGGTATTTTAAAGACGCAGATATTGTTCCGGGCTCAGATCACTCAATGATTACCTTAACATTAAAGTTTGGTAAAAATGAAAAGCACCATACATTTTGGGAGATTAATAAAGAGATCACCAATGTGTTATTAGAATATGCAGCGGATTCTTATGATAAGGAAAATATAGATGAAATTGAAAAGGCTGATATTGAAGTAAAGATTTCAGGCAGGGTGTTTTTGGATTTTTTGCTAATGAAAATACTGGGTAAAACTATTGCATATGCCTCAATGAAGAAGAAAAAGACTTTAGCAGCCGAACATAAACTTATTAGAGATATAGAGACGTTAGAAAAAATTGAAAATAAAACAGACGAAAACATTCAGAAGATTCAGGAAAAGAACCAGGAATTAAGAGCAATTAGAGACAAAAGAATGGAAGGAGGCAAGATGGATTGCTGAAGGGGAAAAAATTTCAAAGTACTTTGCAATTTAGAAAAACGGAACTATGTTAGCAAGCAAATGACAAAGTTGATAATTAGTGACGGGGAGGTAATAGAAGACCCCACAGACATAGCAAGGGAAGTGAAAGCATTCTACGAAACATTGTATAAGAAAAGAAATGTAGAAGACTGTGAAATAAGCGATCTTGTCAAAGGAAATATCACTCTTGATGAAGCAAGTCAGGCATTTAAAAACATGAAAAATGGTAAAAGTCCAGGCACTGATGGGTTTACTGTCGAATTCTTTAAATTTTTGGGGACACGCTTAGGACCCTTTGTTGTAAGATCTTTAAATGAAGCATACAGGCATGGTGAACTGTCTGCAACACAAAAAGGTGTTATCACTTGTATTCCCAAAGGTGATAAATCAAAAGAATATATAAAGAACTGGCGACCTGTCTCTCTACTTAATGTTGTATACAAAATAGCATCTTCTTCTATTGCCAACAGAATAAAACAGATACTGCCAATCCTTATCAATGAAGACCAAACTGGGTTTATAAGTAACAGATATATGGGCGATAATGTAAGATTTTTATATGATATGATTAATTATCTAAATGTTAAAAGTTGCACAGGCTTGCTACTCTGTATTGATTTTGAAAAAGCCTTTGATTCCTTAAATTGGTGTTTTTTGATTAAAGTTTTGAAAGCATATGGCTTTGGCAGTAGTATTTGTCGTTGATTTGAAACATTCTATAAGGATATAAAATCAACAGTGGTTGTGAATGGACAGAGTGGGCAGTGGTTTAAAATTGAAAGAGGCTGCAGACAGGGAGATCCAGTTTCACCCTATTTATTTATCCTCTGTGCAGCAATTTTAGTACAATGATAAGAGAAGATAAAATAATTAAGGGAATTAAGATAAATGGTAGAGAACATAGGATTCTACAGTTTGCTGATGACACCCAACTGTTTAATATTGGTGATAGGGTTTCTTTTGAACAATCAATATTCATTCTTGACAGATTTAGTAGAGTGTCAGGTTTATTCATGAATTGTGATAAAACACAAGTTGTATGGCTGGGAAATAAAAGATCTAGGAAGATATTCTGTCCTCATTTAAAAATATGGAACCCATCTGAATTTAAAATACTAGGGATTTGGTTTACTGATAATTTAGTTGACTGTGAAAATATCAACTATAAAGATAAGTTACTTTACTTACTTAATCCTCTTCATCCCATGTGCCGGGACACAAGGCGCCAACAAAATCCCTCCAGCCTTTTCTGTCCTGGGCAAGCCAGCTCAATTCATTCCAGGTCTTGCCTGCCTCTCTCATCTCCTCCTCTACTGTCCTCCTCCAAGTGCCGAGTGGTCTGCCTCGTTTCCTCTTCCCTGGTGGTGCCCATCTCAGCGCAGTATGAGGGAGTCTGTTCTTGCCCATTCGGAGAGAGTGTCCCAGCCACCTCCATCGCCGCTGTTTTACCTCGGCCACAATGTTGTTAATGCCGGTGCGCTTTGATACTTCCCTGTTGGTGACATGCTGCTGCCAGTGAAGTTTCAGGATTCGGCGAAGAAACCTTCCTTCAAAGCTTCTGAGCCTGCTCTCAATCTTCTTGTTGGTTCTCCATGTTCCCGAGGCATATCGGAGTACTGAGCGTACATTGGACTTGTAGATCTTCAATTTGGTTTTGGTGTGCAGGACAGTTGACTTCCAAATGTTTTTCAACCCACTAAATGCCCGGGCTGCAAGTCCTATCCTGGTTGAAATTTCTTTCTCAATGTTACTGTCGGCTGAGATGTAGCTGCCGAGGTACTTGAAGTGTTCTACCTCCTCTAGAGCCTCGCCTCGCACACTGGTCTTCTCTGCACTCTTTGTCTTAACTTTCATGATCTTGGTCTTGTCGGGGTGAATCTGGAGTCCCACGCAACTCGTGATGTTTTTTCCTGGATGTCTTTCTGTGCATGCGACACAGTGCAATATCGTCGGCAAAGTCACAGTCTTCAAGCCTGGCTGTCAGTCCCCATACCAGCCCTCTTGCCCTATCACTGGCGGCCCTCCTCATCACCCAGTCGATGACGACGAGGAAAATTGTCGGCGAGATCACGCAACCTTGTCTGACCCCTGTCTGCACGTGGAACCATTCGCTCTGCTGTCCATCATGACCCACACAGCACTGGTTATCTGCGTACATGTCCTGTAGAATGTTGATGACTTTCAGAGGAAATCCATAGGCTTCCAAGATCTTCCACAGCGAAGGGTGATGGATGCTGTCAAAAGCCTTTTGGAAATCGACATAGTTGATGTAGAGTGATGAGTTCCATTCGATGGACTGTTCCACAATTGTTCGTAGAACAAAGATCTGATCTGTGCAGCTTCTCCGCTTTTGAACCCTGCCCGCTCTTCCGTAGGGTTCTATCGATGGCTTGCCTCATACGCTGTAGAAGGACACGGCAAAAGATCTTCCCGGGACAGAGAGCAAGTTGATTCCCCGCCAATTGCCGCACTCTGAGAGGTCGCCCTTCTTGGGAAGTTTCACTATGATGCCTTTCTTCCATGTGTCTGGAACCTTCTCCCCTTCCCAAACTTTGTTGAATAATTTTGTTAAGACCTTTGCGCTCGTCTTGGGGTCTGCCTTCAACATTTTCTGACGTGATTCTGTCCTCACCTGGTGCCCTGTTGCCTTTTGTTTGCCTGATGGCTTCCACAATTTCCTGCTGAGTGATGCATCCACGTCTCATCTCTATCTTGAAACCCATGTTTTCGATAGTTGCTTCCTTCCTGGTCTGTTTAAAGTCTCTCTAAAGTGTTCTGCCCATCTGTTGAGTTGGTCTATGTCTTTTGTCAAAACTTTCCCGGTCTTGTTCTTCACTACAGTGGTTTTGCTGGTGAATCCACCTGTTAGGGTCTTGGTGATCTTGTAGACGGTCCTAGAGTCTCCTTTCTCTGCTGTGATTTGCGCCTCTGCTGCCAAGTTGTCTGCAAACTGTCTCTTGTCTCTCCTTGTGCTCTTCTTCACTTCTTTTTTTTCTCTTTGTATGTTTCGGCGAATGTTTGTCTATCGTTTTCCGTTCCAGTGAGCATTCCAAGTTTTGCGATCTTTCTCTCCTCTATGAGTTGCCATGTGGTGTCTGATATCCACTCCTTCTCTCTTCTTCTGTAGCCCAGTACAACTTTGCTGGTGTCTATGAAAGCTATCTGTACGTTACCGTATAGGGCGTTGATGTGTGTGT
Organism: Rapana venosa; assembly: GCA_028751875.1. Taxonomy (NCBI): domain Eukaryota; kingdom Metazoa; phylum Mollusca; class Gastropoda; order Neogastropoda; family Muricidae; genus Rapana; species Rapana venosa. The sequence goes on from CM054141.1 coordinate 6,484,833, forward strand.
TGTCCAGGACTTGAAATCTGTTGGAAAGCTCAACAGTAAACTGACTTTTCACTGCCTCACTGTTGAGTTTCCTTGAGTCAAAGAGTTGCCCATTTTTTTTTGGTGTTCTCTTGAGCTTTAGCTGGAGTCTGCACAACACAAGATGGTGATCGCTGCCAACGTCAGCTCCCCTAATGGCTCTCACGTCCTTCATGGAGCTCCTCCACTTCTGGTTGATGGCAATGTGGTCTATCTGGTTGCTGGTTCTTCCACCTGGTGATACCCATGTCAATTTATGGATGGTTTTGTGTTGGAAGATGGTACCACCTATCACCAAACCGTTTTCAAGACATGTATCTGCAAAACGCTGTCCATTGTCGTTTCTATTTCCCACTCCCTTCTCTCCCATGCAAGTTTCGTACCCGGTATTCTCCACTCCAACCTTCGCATTGAAGTCTCCCATGAGAAGTAGGATGTCGTGCTGTGGTGTCTTGTCTATTTGCTCCTGTAAGATGGTGTAGAACAAGTCTTTCTCCTCCTCCGTGGCTTGCTCTGTTGGTGCGTAACACTGTATGATGGTGGTCTTGGTATATTTGGAGAAGAATCTGGCTGTGATGATTCTCGAGTTGACTGGCTCCCATCCCATTAAGCTCTTTCTGGCCTCCTTGTCCATGATGATACCCACTCCGTCCTGATGTTGCCCATCCGTGCGACCAGAATAGCACACTGTCTCTTCTGAGCCAAGGGTCATGATGCCAGAGTCCGTCCACCTCATCTCACTGATTCCAAGGATGTTAAGCCTATATTTCTCCATCTCTTTCACAACCTGCGCTGTCTTTCCACCTTCATACAGCGTTCGCACATTCCAGGCTCCCACTCTCACCTCCTGTTTGGGCTTTGCCAAGGACATCGTCGGAATAGAAGTTTCCTTTCGGCTTTCACCACTATTCGTCATACAATGCCTTGCAGCATCTGTCCTGAGCTTGTCACCCAAGATTTGATTTACATTAGATCTTGTTGGCGTTTCTGTAGCAGGTTGTTTTTTTTGATGTGGCGGGTTGCTAGCCCAACGCACAACCTTCCCCATTTCTCATCCTGGACTTAGGACCAGGCAACGGCTGGGTTATAAAGATAAGTTAGCGGAAGTAAAAGTGATGTTTAGAATTTGGGCAAAACGAACCATCACTCCAATTGGAAGAGTTGCTGTACTAAAAGCTCTTATTCTGTCGAAGTTAATCCATCTCTGGATTCTGCTACCAGATCCACCTGACCAGTTTATACAGAAAGTTATGCTTTCAATTTGTTTGGAACAGAAAAAAACGATAGAATTAACAGGAAAACAGCAGTTAAAACGATTAAACATTCCAGATATATATATATATATATATATATATATATATATATATATATATATATATATATATATATATATATATATATATAGATAGATAAGATAGATAGATAGATAGATAGATATATATTATTAGATATTATATAGATATTATATCTTCTTCTTCGTATTCTTATTCTTCTTCGTATTCTTCTTCTTCTTCTCCTTCATCTTTTTCGGATTCTTCGTATTCTTCTTCTTCGTATTCTTCTTCTTTGCATTCTTTTCTTTCCTTGCATTCTTCTTCTTTGCATTCTTCTCTGCATTATTCTTCTTTGTTTTCTTCTTCAATGAATTCTTCTTGTTTGCATTCTTTTTGCATTCTTCCTTGCATTCTAATTCTTTGCATTCTTCTTCTTTATCAAAAGCTCAGACAGCTACTTTTGGTGTCTGTTATATGAGCGGAATTGCACTGCGCTGCTTTTAAGCGCCTGACAATTCAGGTCCCTGCACTTCGGGCTTCGGCATGTGAGAGAATAGTTATCTTTTAACTCATTGGAGTCGCAGTGAAATAGATCCCGCCATTTTGTGGTGACGCGGGATTTTGGCTATATTTGAAAAATTCAGTAAACTTACCCAATGTAATAATGACATACACATTATACATCATTAAAAAGTTCATAATGTCTACTTTTGAGATTGTTTCACAGTTTTTTAATAGACGACTGTATTTATTTTTTACAAATTTTCAAAATATGTCATTGAATGCTGAAAAATAAAAAGTTTTGAAAATAGGGCTGTGTATCTTATATGGCTTAAACTGTTCATCAATTAGTCCCCTTCAAGCAATTTGATGATTTTTCACCAAGTATAGTTCCCTGAAGCTGGCTGAATCTATCTGATGTCACTTTTTGTACAACAGATTTTTTTTTTAAAGAATCATAACACTGGAGAGCCTGAAATCCCAAAGTTATCACTTATTGACATGTCAAACAAAATTAGCCAACAGCCAAAAACTAGGAAAGCTTATGGTCAAGGAAAGCAACTGTGTTTAGAAAAATGATTGCCCTACAGGCAAGAGTACTTTCCCTTGAGTTAAACATCGCTCAGTGTTTTAAAAATTTTTTTGTAAGTCTGCCGATTCTTAAGCTTCGGCACGTCACAGTAAAGGAAAAGAGTGCCGAAGCTTAAGCTTCCGCACAACCTCAATGAGTTAAGTCTTTCTGGAAAAAAGTTAGGGAAATGGACCAACAAGGCAGAAAATAGACGAAGGAAATGACAGGAAGAAAAAGAACAAGACAGAAACAAAAAGAGTGATAGAAAAGAGGGAAATTTTAGCACAGAAGGTGTGGAAACTATTTATACTGACAGGCCCCAGGCTCCCATTGGGGAGGATGGTCAATAAAAAGTGAAGGTGAAAACAGATTTAAAAGTCTGCAGATGTGGAAGAAGACTCCTAAGAATAAGTTGGATCGGTGGTCTAGAGGTAACGCACCTGCCTAGACAGCAAAAAGTCAGAGTCGGAAGTGTGCGGTGGTTTGATCCTTTTGGGCCTGAAACTTTTTCCCCATCCTAATGGGTGCATAATGAGCCATGGGTGGTGGTCTGGGTGCTAGTCTTTCGGATGAGACGATAAACTGAGGTCCCGTGTATTACATATACATTTAGCGTATGGAAAAGATGGGTGATGTCCTGTTTGTCTTATTTGGCAATTTCAATGCTCGAACTGGCAATGAAAATTCTGGCGAGTTTGATGTTTTGAATGGTATCATTGATAGTTTTTGCCTTCATGGGGATTCAAGTGAACATACCATTCGGGCATCTAGAGACTTTACATTGAATTATTTTAGTAGATATAGGCCTACTTTGAATGTTTGTGATGAATTTGATTTATGTATTATGTATTTATGGTTTATTTGGTGATGTAGAATCTGCGGGTTTCACTTACATTTCTACTACTGGATGTAGTGTAGTTGACTATTTCATTGTGTCAAAGATGTTACTACAGCTTCCACTGAGAATAAATGTTGGACAAAGAGTTGAGTCAAAACACATGCCTGTTGAACTATCTTTAAATTGTGATGACCAGAATAACAAACCCGAAGCAAAACTTGATACTTTCAAAATAGATAAATATATATGGAAAAAAGAAAAAAACAGAAGAATTCTTAGAAAAAATTAGTTCAGCAATGTTCAGTAATGCAGATTTTTGACGAAGCAGAATGCTTGATAAATTCGAACATTAATTAATCCGTTACCAAATTTCATGATGGTATTCTTAAAGCACAGTCATTTACATAGGACAGAAGAAATCAAATAAATGGTTTGACAAAGAATGTAGAGAGAGTAGAAAATAAGTTCCACAAAAATTAAGAAAATTCAATAATACTACTAACAACCTTGATGACAACACATTGTATCAGGAAAACCGTAGACAGTATAAGAAACTATCAAGACAGAAAAAGTACAGTGGCAGTGGCTTGCTTAGTTCGCTACAAGAAAATACTAACAATCCCACAGAGTTTTGATCAAAATTTAAGAAGTATTTTAATGCAAAGAGTTTGGCACCTAACACCATAAGCAAGGAACAATGGTTTGAACATTTTCATGACTTGTTTAATATCAAGAACAGACAGAGTCAGGGAATAAAAATGCAAACTAAATAAAAATACAGCTTCTAACACTGAAAAATTAGTGCAGGATATTGCTGAAAGTGAAGTTTATAGAGAGAGAAGAGCATTAAAAAAAGGTAAATCTGCAGGGCCAGATGGTGTCATAGAGGAATTCTTTAAAAACTGCTTCGTTTCTTGTACCGTATCTAACAAACATTTTCAATAAATTATTTTCTACAGGAACTATTCCTTTGTCTTGGATAGAATCTGTAATCCGGCCATTGCATAAAAAGGGTTGTGCAGATAATTATTGGGAATATCTCTTTTAAATATTACAAGCAAATTATACAGCCACATAGTTAACAATCGTTTGAATGAGTGGATTGAGGAAAATAAGTTGATAGGAGAATACCAAGCAGGCTTCCGTAAAAGTTACAGCACAATCGACCATACATTTACAATATTTTCAACAATACAAAAGCAACTGGTTTATCAGAAAAAGTTATATGTAGCTTTTACTGATTTTAGAAAAGCATAGGATTAAACTGTGGAATGTTCTGGAAAAGAAAGGACTTAAGGGCAATAGTAGAATTATAAAGCTATAGTTAGTATGTATAATATTGTGACAGCAAAGGTCAGAGTTAGAGGGGAGCTAACAGAATTTTGTACATGTCCACTGGGAGTTAAACAAGGAGAAATATGTAGCCTTGTATCATTTTTACTGCTTATTGATGAAGTAGCAATAGAACTTGCCAGCGTGGGAAACATGGCATCCAGTTATTTCCTTACTTTGTTGAACTATGTTTGCTGATAATGTTATTCTTTTGTCAGATTCTCTGTGTGGCTTACAAAAGCAACTAAAATTAATGTTCTCCATGAGACAGCACAAAATTAGGTCTAAAAGTTAATTTAGCAAAATCGAATGTAGTTGTGTTTAGAAATGGTGGTCATTTAGCATTCAATGAGAAATGGTTCTATGGTACAGATTGCATGAAAGCTGTAAATGCATGCAAATCATCTTGGTATAATTGTATCCACTAGATAGTCATTTTCCCATGCTCTGACTGAAAAGGCAAACCGTGCAAGAAAAGGTATCATTAGCATTTTGAGACTTCTTCATTCACTTGGGGAAAATCTCATACAATATTTTTCAAAAATTTTCAACACACAAATACAGCCTATGTTGTCTTATGGAGCAGAAGTCTGGGGATTAAATAATGACCTGAAAATTGTTGAACGAGTACACTTCTTTGCTATCAAGCGCTTTCTAAATGTTAGTATAAGAACTCCTAATGACCTAGGGATCAGGTAGATACCCACTTTTTGTTAACATATACACTTAGTTAAATTCTGGTTAAGAATTACACAGATGAGAGATGAGCGGCTTCCCTATCAAGCCTATAAGATGTCACATCTTTTGTATGAAAGGAATAAGAGATAATGGGCTTCAACACTATATTTCTTCCTGATGCTTGGAAAAATCAAGTAGGTGATGAGGAAATGTTTATTAAAATGCTAAAGGAGCAGTTAACTACAGTTCAAGAGTGGACAGAAAGTATCCAGTCACGAAAGATACACTGTGTACTCAACATTTAAATCCAACTTTTCTGTGCCACTTTCTCTACAACATATTAAACATATAAAAGCAAAGGAACGCTTTGATACTATTACGCCTAGGTGTCTCTCAGCTGAAGTTAAACTATGTTGCTTTGCATCTGAAAATAAGCTGATTATCAATCATCTTGCCAATTTTGTTATGAAAGCATTTCATAACGGCAGCATACTAGTAACAGAGCAAGTTTAACGAAATATCTAGAAATGCATGCATTTGTTTTGTATCAATCGATGTGTCTTGTGTGATTATTTGTTTATCTCTCTCTCTCTCTCTCTCTTCTCTCTCTCTACTCCTCTCTCTCTCTCTCTCTCTCTTCTCTCTCTCTCTCTCTCTCTCTCTCTCTTTCTCTCGGGATGCCGATCACGTAATGTGAAGGTGAAGACATACAGAAATTGCTCTAGTATTTTTGTGAATTAGTAACCAGTTTTAAGTGGCCTTAGTTTTTCATTGCTTGCATACATTTAGATAGGGAGGATGGGAATATCGTTGCAGCTGTACAGGGCTGTCTGTGGGACATTTGCGGCAGTATTCGCCTGTTTCATGTCGAAACGGGCCGAATTCAAATCGGCCATGCGGATGTCCATCCTGTCGCTAAAAAGCGGATAAGACAGTGTACTGTTAGGACTTACCCTCACCTATCTCTTCTGGGGGAAGGGGGGGGGGGGGGTGGGGTTTGCTGCGGTGTGGTGACGTGGAGACGAACCCTGGACCCCTTTCCCCTAAATTTGCTGGCCAAGGACCAAGCTGAGGCAAACCAGCTTGATGAGTGGTGCTGGTAGTCATAGCACCATCACAGGAAAAAGTGCACGGAAAACTAAAGTAAGTGCAGATGTGGCCGCCAGCACACCTACAACCATACACTGTAGACAGGAGTCCTCTCCTACAGTGGCGCCTGAGGAAACAACATTTACCACAATGACGGCCAAGATGGAGAAAGTGGAGAACTTGTTAAAGACAACAACAGAAAGTATGAAGAATGAAATACAAATGTTGACAAACAGTGTTGATGCCTTAAAAGAAGAAATGTGTATTAGACAAGACATAGACAATCTTAGGACTGAAAATTTAGAATTGAAACAATCAAATACAGATCTAATGGACAGAGTGGAAAAACTAGAAAGGAGAGCAAACGACCAAGAAGGCAGGTCGAGACAGAACAACATCATTATTCATGGCATAGAAAAGAAAAGTAATGAGACTGGAGCTGATTGTGAAATGGTTGTGAAAAATCTTCTTTCGGAAAAAATGGATGTAGCAGACGTCAAGTTCGATAGAGTGCACAGGATAAATTCTAAACCCATCTCTCCCTTATTGCCAGGTGTTGTTTTTATCAAGATAAGCTTAGGATATTGAAGGCAAAAACTCGTCTGAAAGGTTCAAGGATTTTTGTAGACGAGGATTTTTCCAAAACTGTTAGAGATATTAGGTGCAATCTGACCCCATACTTGAAGAGTGCTAGGGCAGAGGGAAAAAATGTGAGAATGGTCTTTGATCATTTGATCATTAATGGCGAAAGGATGACCCTTAATGATCTTCAAAGAAGTGCATAGCGTGTTGGCTGGCCCATACAATCATCCTGCCCTAGTCAGCACAGGGAAGGAAAAGTAAGACACAAGTCACACAGACTCAGTGGACTCACGTAATAGGGCTTAGGGCCATGAGGCTTGACACATCACCACGCACAGGGCAAGACAAAGACATTTCTGACTTGGCCTTAAGCATAACACCAGATAGCCATGAGTGTTGTAGGCAGTCTTTTAATAACTTACTATTGAATATGTAACTGCTCTTAGTTGACAAATTCTAAATGGCGTATGTAATGGTGACCAACAAGGACACTATACATACATATCTGATGGAGGATGTAGTGTTAATGATTATTTTTTAGTGTCAGATGATTTGTTCTCTCAGATTTTTGACTAATGTCGTTTCTTTGTTGCCGAGCGTTCTGATTCCGATCACCTTCTTGTGGAATTACATATTAATCCAGTATATAATACAGGGGTAGAAACTGTGGAGCCATCTGTTATGGAAAAGTTTGTATGGGATGAAAACAAACTATCGGTTTATATAGAAAATCTCCAAGATGTGAACATGTGTGAAATTTTTTTAAATGCCTTTCAGAAGATTGATGAGAACATTAATGTAGCTATAGATTTGTTTAATGGTTTCATAAAAGCCAGTGATGAATGTATGAAGAAGCAGGTTTATATAAATAAAGGTCCATCAAATGATACTTGGTTTGATAATGAATGTAAAAGTATGAAATATAAGGTCAGAAAACTTTTGAAGACTTTCCGAAAAACATTAAGAAACAAGGACAAAAACGTGTACTGTGTCACAAGAAGGGAATATAAATGCATGCTTGAACGAAAAAAGAAAGAGTACAATAAGACTTTACGTGCAGATATGATGTCATCTATCTCTTCTCAAATCCAGTTCTGGAAAAGTGTTAAGAGGGCGTCATTTAGAAAAAATCAGCCAAAGAATAGCATATCAGTTGACAGATGGTTTCAACATTTCAAAACCCTGTTGGAGAAAGAATCATTAGCCAACTCCATGATTACTGATGTTGACAGTGATGGAACTGAGGAAGATTTTGATTGTCCCATATCTTAAGATGAAATATTAGTGGCAATTATGTAATGTCCTTCCGATGAGACTATAAAACCGAGGCCCCGTGTGCGAACGCATGCAGAACATGTTTGTTGCGCACACGAAAGAGTAGACCATTGTGTGCCGGTGGGAACAGATGACAAAAGTTACAAAACCGCATACACATGGGGACTGGATGTAAAAAAAAAAGCACATGAGTGCTTATTCCATTATCCTCGATATATTTTTTTTAAGTCATCTGAGCGCTTTGATTTGTTGCTTTTCAAGATTCCGCGCTATATAAATTCCATGCATTATTATTATTATTATTATTATTATTATTAATTAGAAAACTAAAGAGTGAGAAAGCAGCCGGTCCTGATCAAATCATTGTTGAATTGCTAAAATATGGAGGTGAAAATATTGTGCTTTTCCTTCTAAAACTATTCAACAAAATTTTTGATGGTCTTTCTCCAGATAACTGGGCTGAATCTATAATACTAACAATGCATAAAAAGGGTGATGTTGATAACCCTAATAACTACCGGGGAATTTCTCTTGCTGACATCAGTAGTAAGATATATAGTACTATTATTAACAATAGGTTACAGGAATGGGTTATGAAAAATGTTATTACAGGTGAGCACCAAGCTGGTTTTAAGAGAGGATACTCCACTACTCCACTAGGGGACGGGATAGCTCAGTGGTCGGAGCACTTGCTTTCCCCCAGCCAAGTTAAGCAGCGTCGAGCGTGGTTACCAGTTGGATGGGTGACCCTTTGTGCGCCTTGGCTTCAGTCAGTTCACCCAGCTGTAAATGGGTACCTGGCCTCTTTAGGGTCAGGGAAGGTAAAGCAGCGAGGGAGAGGAGATGGGCGCCGCCCTCAATATGCTGGCCCTAGAGAAGTGAGGTCTCTGACGCCTCGTTCCCCTACGACCTTATAGGTTATGGGACTCCTTTACCTTTACCTTTACTCCACTATAGATCATATGTTTACTCTGCTTGCATTTGTACAGAAACAGTTTGCTCATAACCGTAAGCTCTGTGTAGCATTTATTGACTTTGAAAAAGCATTTGATTCTGTTAACAGGAACTAGTTGTGGCCTATTCTCCTGAAAAATGGTGTGAAGGGTAAACTATTACGATGTTTGAGAGCCATGTATTAGAATGTCAGAAGCAGAATAAGATGTGGAACTAAAGTGACTGACTTAATATACTGTATCACTGGTGTTAAACAGGGTGATGTATGTAGCCCCTTATTGTTTCCTGTTTTTATCAATGAGTTAGCAGAGATGTCATCAATAATGGTAAACATGGTGCCACTTTCCCCCAAGATTTCTGAGTTGTTTATTCTTCTGCTTGCTGCCTGCTATCTGAAACAGTTGTAGGCTTACAAAAGCAGTTAAGCAGCTTAAACAGTGCTGCAACATCACTTGATCTTAAGGTTAATCTGAGTAAGAGTAATATCGTTGTATTTAGAAAAGGTGGCTATTTAGCTGCTCATGAAAAATGGTTGTACAATGGAAATATCATACCTGTGATTAAGGTATATAAATATTTAGGAATCTGTTTTTCTACTAAGCCTAGTTTCACAACTGCATGTAAAGATCTGGCAAGTCAAGGTAAACGTAGCCTGTTATATGTGTTGAAAAAAACTACGAATATTGAATAATAACTCTTTTGACTTGCTCATTAAGATATTTGATGCACAAATACAACCCACTGTGTTATATGGTGCAGAAATTTGGGGCTTGGATGCAGCTGTAACACTTTGTGAATCAGTGCACCTCTTTGCTTTAAAGCAGTTTCTAGGCTTAGACAGACGTACACCTAATGATCTTGTTTATAGTGAAACTAAGATATCCTCTCTCTGTTAATGCTGCTGTAAGATGCGTTAGATATTGGATTAAGATTCTGCATATGAATGAGAGCAGGCTACCTTTTAAATCCTACAAGATACTTTATGATCTAGGACTGTCAAAGGGAAAAACAACTGGGCGACACAAATAGGTACCTGTTTGTGTGAACTCGGTTTGGATTTGTTTGGCTCAATCAAGGAGTCGGAAATTGTAGAGTTTATTAACGCTTTCAGGCAAAGATTTATTGACTGCCGATGGCAGCAATGGAGTGATCATGTACAAAACAGTGAAAGATTTCGAATGTACAGACAATTTATAAGTTCACATGATGTCAAACCTTATCTAAAACTTGATATGGATATACATTTGAAAAGAATTATGTTTAAATTTAGACTTGGTGTATCAGATATAAATGTTCATAAATTCAGATACAGAGAACATGATATTGACGATCTCAGGCTGCTGTGCCCATTATGTAAGCAAGCAGAGGAGGATGAAGTACATTTTGTGTTGTGCTGTCCAGTATTAGAGGATGTTAGGCAGATCTAGGGATGTCTAGGAATTGCGTTTATGAGTGCAAAATACTGAAATAGTGTTATTGCCTTGTTTTGGTTCAGTACTTCAGTCACTTCATTTAGTGACAGCACACGATTTTCCTGTGGATTACTAGTATCTTTAACACGTACAAATCCCTTTTCTTTCCATTATATTTTTTGAAAGTTGATTATTCTATGTTTATACTTGATAAGTCTGTTATTAAAAAGATGCTGCTGTCCAATTTGTTCTGTTAATACGTTTTCCAAATTAGTTTTTGATGTTTTATCTAAAAAAAGTTGCATAAGCATCTTTTCAAAATCCATTCTTAACTACTGAAAGTCCTTGCATTTCATAACTATAACAATTAACTTCGAACACGTGGTGACCTGGGGCAATTTTATTTAAATGCCAAAGGGGGATGACACGCCAGGTGCCTGTACCTCTATTGTGCAGTCTTCCTATCCACTGCAAATCAAATATCTCCTGCATTTGGATCAGATCTACTATATTCAAGCCCCCGTCTTTATAATCTGTTTTCATTATTTTCCGTTTGACTTTTTCCAACGCCCGTCTATTACTATATTTCCTTTGCCAAAGAAATTTGTATAAGAGTGTGTTGATTTTAATAAGAATGGGTTTTGGAAGACCAACTGACTGCATAACGTATGTAAACTGACTGATAAGAAAAGTTGTTATAACTATTATTTTGCCCTGTGTACTTAGATCCCTTTTACACCATTCTTTAATCATGGTGAGTAAGTTCGTTACTCTTTTTTTCCCAGTTTTCTTCTATTTCTTTAGCCATTTTTCTAGGTGCAAAGACAATTCCCAGGATTTTAATTTTATCAACAATATCAAACGGCAGATCATTGTCAAAAACACAACCTCTTCCCATCACTAATAACTTTGTTTTGTTCATATTTAACTGTAATCCAGAGAAGCATGCAAATTGTTTTATTATTTCAGTTGCTAGAGTTATTTCATTTCTATTCTTCAGGAATAAAGTTGTGTCATCAGCTAACTGCAATATCTTAAGATGATTAGTGTTTCTTTCACTCACTCCTGGTAACTGGATTCCTTCTATCCGAGAGTTTCTTATTTTAATAGCTAGCAATTCTACAGCTAAAACGAACGCTAGGGACAGCCTTGCCTAATTCCACAATTAATTTTGAAGCTTTCTGATACCCACCCCCCATAATTTATGTGACTAACAGCATTTTTCATTAATATCATTACCCATCTCTTAAAGTCGTGTCCAAAGCCAAATATATCAAATGCATGAAGCAAGTATGATTTCGATATAATAATAATAATAATAATAATAATAATAATAATAATAAAATAATAATATAATGTATTGAATTTATATAGCGCTGAATCTTGTAAAGCAACAAATCAAAGCGCTCAGATGATTTTTTTTATGCGTGTGTATGCGGTTTTTAAAATTTTGTCATCTGTTCCCACCAGCACACAATGGCCTACTCTTTCGAACAGCGGAACAGGATTTAACGTATGCGCAAGATGTTCTGCATGCGTTCGCACACGGGGCCTCGGTTTATAGTCTCATCCGAAGGACTTTTAAAGCATATAATAGAATCAAAAGCTTTAGAGTAGTCTAGAGCCAGTAGATAACCTGCTCTGCCTGTTTCATTGAGATAGTTGATAGTGTCATCAATAGTCCGGATTACTGTCGCTGTTTCTTCCTTTGATGTAGCCTACTTGTTCTTCACCTACTAATTTTGGAATAACTTGACCTAATCGGGTCCCAATTATCTTCGCTAAAATTTTATAGTCAGTATTTGTTAGAGTAATAGGCCTCCAGTTTGTTAGATGTTCTCTGTCTAAGTCTTTTCCTTTATGGATCAAATATATTATCCCTTGGTATTGCGTGTACGACAGCTCGCCTTTCTCAAAAGATTCGTTAAAGGAAGCAGTTAGCTTTTTATTTAATTTTGACCAGAAAAACTTTAAGAATTCAATAGTAATTCCATCCATCCCTGGAGCTGAGCCGTTTTTCATTCTTGCTAAAGCAGTTGATGCCTCACTAACTGACACAAGTCCTTCACATAGTTTTGCATCTGTGTCATTAAGACATGGGATATTGGTACCAGTTATAAATTCATCAGTTGCCTCTTTAACGTTTTCACATTCAGTTTTCTGATCATACAAATTTTTGTAAAAAGACACTTGGGCAGACATTATATCTGTGGGACTAGTTATCGCTTTCCCTGAGTCTGTGATTAGACGGGTCATTACATTGTTTTTCTTTCTTACTTTCTCCAGAGGACAAAAATATTTGGAGTTTTTCTCTCCATCTTCAATCCATTTAATCCGCGATCTAACCTGGGCACCTTTAGCTTCTTGCATTTCTAAGATTTCTATCTTGTGTTTTACTTGTAATTCTCGCTGGAGGTTAACATTCTGGGGTTCTTTTATAATGTTGGTTTCTATGTGTTTTAAAATGTTTTGTAATTCAGCTTTTTCATTTCTTCTATGACAAGCTAGACATCGACCAAAATTTATACAAAAGTTTCTTATTTTCGCTTTTAATACTTCCCACTTGTTCAGAGCGCTTAACTGACATTCATTATTTTGCAATTCCTCATCTAGAAAATAATTCATAGCTTTAACAAAGTGTTCATTTCTTAGCAAGCTGTTATTAAATTTCCAGTATCCTGGACCTCGCTCAAACTGACTCTCTTCTAGATCTATGATCACAGCTTTGTGATCAGAGTTAGGAACAGGATAGTGTTCACAGGATGAACACAGGTGTACCACATCGTGAGATAGAAGGCAATAGTCAAGGCGACGGGCAATAAAAGGACTGTACCTGTTCCAGGTGAAGTCTCTTTCATCAGGGTGGAAAAGTCTCCACGCATCTGTGCATGAGAGCTCCTGCAGTACAGATTGGAAAGCTCTGACTTCAGACCTGTTATGAGGATTTCCAGATATAACATCCAACGCACAATTAAAATCGCCACATAAAATCAGGTTTTCTTCGTTCAGGTCCTCAAGTTTCCAGTACAGTTCGCTGAAAAGGATCTTTTTTCTACTGTGTCATTAGGGCAGTAAATGTTAACTACGTTTAAAGGATATCCTTTGTATTTTTATCTTGACTACTAGCATATGTTCTTCAGCTTTTACTTGTTCAACCTCATCCCTAAAGTGTCTAGAAATCAAAATGACTTGGCTTTTACTGTATGATGTTCCCTCTTGACTAAATATTCTACCTCCCCACTCTTTCTCCCCAAGTTGGTTTATCTTTGTTTGAAATATGAGTCTCTTGCAAACATACGATATCAAAGTTTTGCAATTTGAAGTACCTGAACAAAGTTTTGCGCTTCCATTTATTTTTTAAACCCCTACAGTTCAGGGAACATATTCTGAGTCTATCCATCATTACAGGTAATGTGTCTAATGTTCATCCCAAATATCCCATCAAATATTACAAACACCCAGGCACCTGAATACAAACTCCAGGCAGTTGGTTTGAAAAAAGAAAAAGAAGAGGCAGAAGGAGAAGAAGAAAAAGAGGAGGATGAAAGAAGGGAGACCAGAATCAGCACAAGGCTGTCAAAAGAAGAAGATTGATGGATGGGTGGAAGAGGCTGGTGTACGAATAAAGGTTTCATCATATCAGTCATCACTGTTCATTCTCTGAGACATAGTCTGACATTCCATCCTCCTCCCCTCCCAGATCCCTGGAGTCACGTCGTGGCAGTTTCCCTGCGCCAGCTGGTGGACTCTCCTGCTCCCCAGAACAACATCTTTTAGGGGTCTCTGAGCGGCGACGTTGATGGTCGTCACGGAGGGCTATACTGGAGTGCAGGGGGGTTTGTTTCTTGGAAGCCACCCTTCCTCTTGCAGTAGCGGGCCTACGCCTGTCTGATCCTGCACAAGCGTTGGTCACTGACTTACTTCCTTTACCTTTCCCTGCTGATTTCTCCCCGCCCCCTGTCCACGTTCCTGCAGGAGTACCAGAGGACATCTGTTCTTGTGGTCTCTGCTCCCTAGTGTGGCTGGGCAACACCTTTCCGGGATTCTGCACCTGCAAATCCAGACTGGCTGGCTGGCTGTCAACAATGGCGTCAGGCATGGCTTCACAGCAGGCATCTCCTCTTTTATACCCTGGCTGTTTACACGCCCGACAGACCACCTGGTTGACACATACTGATACATGATGGTTGGGCTGAAGACATTTTGAACAAATCACAGATTTGCGAACATCTTTTTGCTCTTTGTGGTAAATAGTGGCAGTGAAGGGGCCAACTTTGAGAGTCTTTTCAAGAGGGACTGTAAGTAAAAGTAAAGGAGTCTCATAACCTATAAGGTCGTAGGGGAGCGAGGCGTCAGAGACCTCACTTCTCTAGGGCCAGCATTATGAGGGCGGCGCCCATCTCCTCTCCCTCGCTGCTTTACCTTCCCTGTTCCTAAAGAGGGACAGCTGGGTGAACTGGGGGAACTGTACTGAAGCCAAGGCGCGCAAACGGTCACCCATCCAACTGGTAACCACGCTCGACGCTGCTTAACTTGGCTGAGGGAAAGCGAGTGCTCCGACCACTGAGCTATCCCGTCCCCAAGAGGGACTGTGGGAACTGTAATAAAAACAAATCTTCTTCCCGTTTCAAATCTGGTCAGTTTATTGTCAGCATTTCTATAGCGCTCCTGTTTGATGTCTGATCGTAACTCGCATCCCACTTTTGCTAGGGAATGTTCAATTTCACTGTTGACTACAGACATAGGGATGTCAGCCACCCAAACTTTGGTAGCCGGTTTTTCCTCCCCAGATCCCTCACGTAAAATGAAAGGGTTAGTGTCAGTGAGTTGCAGAACAGTATTACGTACAGTCATACCTTTTATCAGCAGCTCATTTCTTGCCTGCTTGGAGGTTGGGTAGATTCGCCACAGGCTTCGGATGTTCTGTGCACCGACCACGGTGCCATTGCCGGCTGTCCGCTCCGCAGCCAAACACAGCTCCAGACCCGTTACGCGGTTATCTTGAGAATTCGGAACGTCTCGAACTTTCAGAAAAATCGGCGGAACAGACGACATAATTCGATTGATAAAGAAAAGAAAGAAATGAAAGAAATAGAAAACTGTGCACAAGGCGAAATACAAAGCAGAAATGAGCAAAGTCGCAAAAGAAAAGTGGCCAGAAAAAAACTAAGTCCAAAAAATGTCAGTCGATTCAACCTCTGAACTGAAATCAAGCTTCAGTGTTGAGAGCGCTACAGAACCGTGACCGCACGCCACGACAGTCGCTCACCGAATCCAGTTTGATGATTTCTATGTTTTAAGTTTTGGTGATCTAAATGCTAGAACTGCTGATAGTAATTACTGCTTTGTGAACTGATTTTTCAAGCTCACTCCTCGAAACTCTCTTGATAAGAAGAGAACAAGTACTTGAGTTAAGCAGTATGTTTTGATTGTCTCATTTCAAATGGATTATGTGAACAAGGTCTAGATAACAGTTTTACGTAAGTTTCCAGTTCTGGCTGCAGTGTTGAGGATTATTTTATATATATATTGTATATAACCTCGCATGTTATTTCTCTGGAAGTGCACAATGTAAATGACTCAGACCACTTGCCTGTTGTGCTTCTGTATGGTCTTGATCAAGGTGATTTAACCAAAGAAGAGCAGAAAGATAAGACTGTAAAACAAGGTGTCATTGAAAAAAACATTTGGAAAACAGAAAGAGGCAGACTTTGTAGCAAAATTGAAAAGCAAAGACATTGAAGATATACTCAAAGCAGCTAATGACACGGATTATGATGTAAATGAGGCTCTAACTTTATTTGTGAATTGTTTGAATTGTGCTAGTAGCTGTATGTTGACAAAATGTTATCCATGCAAACATAAACGACGTTCAGAATGGTTTGATGATGAATGCTTAAAAGCAAAAGGTATTTCTAGGGAAAAACTTAAAAGCTTTCCTTCATCAAGAAGTGACAAGGACAGGGAAAATTACGTACGGACACGAAAGCTATACAAAAACTTGATAAAACAGAAAAACGAAACTTTGAATGAATGAATTGGAGGGCCATATACACGATGTGGGCTCTGAAAACCTTATTGTTGGAGGAGACTGGAATCTTGTGCTAGATCCAGACTTTGATTACTTTAATTACAAGCATGTCAACAACGCAAAGGCTCAGGAACAGGTCAAACATATGAGGACGAATTTAAACTTGTCAGACATGTGGAGGGAATTCCATCCCCAGGCCAAAAGGTACACATGGCGAAGGAGTAACCCTGTGCAACAAAGCCGGCTAGTTTTTTTTCCTGGTCTCAGACCTTACAGTCAAAGACGCAGATATAAAACGAAGGTGTCATTGAAAAAAACATTTGGAAAACAGAGAAAGAGGCAGACTTTGTAGCAATATTGAAAAGCAAAGACATTGACGCAGTATTTTGGAATGCTGGTTCAAGATGTCTACAATGAGCTGGACAGTGCTGCGTTCATCTTCCCAGTCAAGTTCATCAAGATTCATAACTCTGAGGTTCAAAGCTTGAGCATACTGCTCACTTCTTTCTAGTTTCTTTTCCAGAGAATCCAGTCTGTCCATGGTGGTGGCCCTGTCCTTTTTCATTTCTTTAATATCAGCACTGTTTGCAATGACGGTGTCCTTCAATTGACTTATTTAAGAGAAAAACTGTGATAGTCTGTCCTCCAGAATGCCAAACTTTTCATCTATATTGGTTTTTTTTTTAATCAACTGAGCTCTGCAAGAAAGTGGAAAAAGTTCCCTTCATGCACTGAAGACATAATTATGTTTCTCCTCAGGTGCCCATGCGTACTTGTTGTCCACAAAGGTCAGAGTTCATGATACACATCAAAGGCAGCCTTGACAAGTGAATGGAAAGGGGGAAACCCCCACACAATGCAGCAGCACAGGTAACAGGCTTTCAAACTGAGTTCATGTGCAAAAACTAGCCAAACAAAAAACCAAACATACAAAAAGTGTGTAGGCACAAGCACTTGACTGAACTGTTTTCATTCCGATGTCAATATTCATATCCTTCTGTTCATCATGTAATAATTAAGCTATTATTTACAGTTACGGGATAGCTCAGTGGTCGGAGCACTCGCTTTAAGCAGCGTCGAGCGTGGTTACCAGTCGGATTGGTGACCGTTTGCGCCCCTTGGCTTCAGTACAGTTCCCCCAGTTCACCCAGCTGTAAATGGGTACCTGCCCTCTTTAGGGTCAGGGAAGGTAAAGCAGCGAGGCTAGCCCTAGAGAAGTGAGGTCTCTGACGCCTCGCTCCCCTACGACCTTATAGGTTATGGGACTCCTTTACCTTTACCTACACTGACCTTATTCAGCACACCAGTACACACCGATCAGATGAAAAGTTTTTTATGTACCCCATGCATCAAATATCACGGACTATGGACTGAACTATTTGCACATGTAAACAGAGCAGTACCCAGTACACACCTCAATACCCTACTCCTAGTTCCTAAGAGAGAGAGGGAGCGAGAGAGAGGGGAGAGAGATATGAGCGGGGCGAGAGCGGAGAGCGAAAGAAAATTCTTTAATTTGGGGATAATTGCAAAAAGCAAACATGTGTTTTTCCATCCCGTCCTCTCTCGTCCAGCCCTTATGGATTATATGATTAATAAACTAACTAAAAGCACCTGCAATACAACTTTCCGTTAGCGGGAAAAAAAAAAACTATCTACAAAATCCCACAGAAAACTCACGAGAGAGCGAGAAAGACAAACAAAGAAGGAACAAAAAGTAGCAACTATAGTACGTAGGGACGCAGACCGAAATCACAAGAAAACCGAACATCGCAGACACAAGGGCAAAACAACAACGGCAAAAGGGGAGATGTAACAACACAAATTACCCCTTCAACAAGCAACAAAACCCACAGCCCAAAACAGAAACCAAAACAAGAAACACTATAAACTAAAGAAGATAAACCGTAAATAGTTCCATTTGGATACAGAGAGAAAACTGCCAAAGTTCTTTGTGGTTTAAGTAAACTAATGAAAAACAAATATTGTAGATTGCATTTGGACATCCCATGCACCGTAATACAACCACAAACAGCCCACGCACACACACACTACACAATACCCCACACACGCGCGCGCGTCGCGCGCGCACGCCACTACAAATGATCCATAATGTCAACATAAAAATCTTTATGAATATCAGGTATATCGCATAGAGAAGGAAATCCTGATTTTGGAAATTAGCATTATAAGTTACTACTATTGGTACGTCACAACAAGATATAAATGAACATTCATGAATCTTCAAATACAGTCATTTAGGGAGTAGAACTGCATTATTCAAATATGGATATAATGCATTTCAACGGGATACTAATTGTATAACTGTGACTCGGTATTACATTATAAGCAATAATAAAGGAGAGGAGAGAGGTGGAGAGGAAGAAGAGAGAGAGGGGAGATGAGAGAAGGAATGAGATGAGAGAGTGAGAGTAGAAGACTGAGAGAGGAGCGAGAGGAGTAGGCGAGCACAACTGGATTTCTAAATCATTTAGTGTTATTGAATATAAGTTTTCAATTTCATAATCACTCATCACATTGGAATCATGTGATTTCCATATTGTAATTTTAGATCAGTCATAGAGTTATTTATCAAGATTTATAGGATAGTGTCAAAATTCATTTTTAGAAAGTCATTTTTCTCTATAACACAATAGGCGAGATATACACGTAAAACACTCACACTTATCAATAAGAGAGACGAGGAGAGGAGGAGAGACGGGGGGGGGGGGATGCGAGAAAGAGTGAGAGAGGATAAATTTGTAAATGAAGGGGGGATATATTTACTTTGTTCCATACTGATCATTGTGAATTATTCTTTTGATGCATCAAGTGGATGCTAAAAATGATTTGAAGATTGTTAATGTTCTGGGGTCTGTCTAAATGAGTAGGAAGGGGAGTTCCACTGCAACGAGGCTGAGTTCAAGTAAACGCTAGTTTGAACAACTCTATTCTTGGGATTGGGACACATGGCTTTTTCAGTATTTATGGATTGATTCATTGGGAATTGTCTTATACGGATGAGGGAAAAGTTCCTTCATTATCTCAACTATGATGCTTTGTTGAATAAGTTTTGGTGTCGGGAATAACTTTTTAATGGTATAATCTCACTGTTCTAGTACGGTATAGTTTTAAGAAGCACAGTTTAAGAGCAATTTATACAGATAATAATAGGTTTACATTAGTGTTTGCACTAGCAGAAATCCATCAGGGTTGAAGTAATTATTGAGGAAATGTATATAAGCTTGAAAAGAAATAGTTACTTCTTGAATGTAATTACGTGAAAATAGTTTGATTTTAGTCAGTTGGTATCCTCTTTGCTGAGAATGTATTTGCACAGATGGGTTATGTGTTGGTCCAGATGAGATTTCTATCCAATTGTTATCTCTAGAACTTGTGGTGAGAGTGCTTGTTCTTATTGTTCTTTTCAATATGGTTTGGGAGAAAATTTATTGAGATAGATGTTTTGTCGTTTTTGTTGGTAGTGATAAGCATGCATTTTGCTTTTGGTGGGGTATAGACATGTGATTTAGTTCAAGTATTTGACCAAGAAATCAGTGTATTTTGCAATGTCTTTGCCGAGAGTTTAAATGTTCAGTATGGCTTGGATTTGTTGTGTCGTCATAGCAAAAAGTTGCGCATTTAGATTTAATATGGAGAGGAGGCCATTTAATGTATACTTGAAAAGGCAGGAATCTGGTCTACGTTGGATCCCTGTGGTACTCATAATGAAATGGGTTTAGTGTGCGTGGTGGTGCTTAGCTCTTTGTATACAATTTTAGTTGTTGGTAACGAGATAGAAAAGCAAGAAGTTCAAGAGTATTAGTGTAGAGAGAATATATTACAGTCTAGCTTTTTAATGAGAAGTCATTCGATCAATTGTATCATAATGCGCTTTTGGAAATCTACATAATAATATCGCCACTAAAAAAAATTATTGTCATTAATGTTTGACAGCGCAATGACTACAAGATAGCGTAATGTCCGTATGGCAAGAGTGATTGTTCTAAAATCCAGAATGAGTATGATTTTGGTGAAGTAAAGTTGTTATATCTAAATGCTTGGATGTGTGTTTTTTTCATATGTTTTCAAGTTATTGAAAGGTAAGATATATTAAATAAGATGAGTATAAGCTAATGTAAGATACAATTTAATTGAGGGATCATAGTGAGTGTTACGACTGTGGATCGGATACCTTAGCTGTTTATGAAGGTTCTGGGGCTAATGTTTCTTATGAAGACACAGGTTATAGAACTGTGTCAGTGTGTCTGTAAGAATGGAGATGAGAGAATCAGTCTTCTGCCATTATCATAAGCCGCATCAATATATGTTTGCAGGTGTTTGAGTAATGTAGACTTCAGAAAAGTGTGATATGGTAAGTGGAGTTTTTTTGGAATTACGTTTTCCTTGGCCCGGATTCCGAATTGTTTTTAGATCATGAGATTCTTGGACATCGATTTAATCTTGTTCCTATGTTAGAGAATTAATACAGATTTGATTGTTTCTATTTTCAGCGACATAATCTTTCATACGTACTCTTTGGACAGCCAGAATGAATTAATATTGAATTTGAATTGATTGATGTTTCATACGATTTTGAATTTGGTTTGGATGATGAAAGTAGTCTGTGGAAATAAATCCTTTTTCTCGTGTTTTTGGAGTTTAATGGCATTTTTACTTCTTTTTGCCTCCTCTAAGATTTTGTTTTTTAAGTCAAATCTACTAGATAGGCATGTTTTCTAGCCTTGGAACAAGGTGGTTTGGGAATGTTGATCCTTATCGGTTTTTCAATGGGGCAGTTTGTTATAGGATTTCAGTTAAAAACTTTTCTCCAGAAACAATTGCGGTCTGGCTCAGGTAATATTGATGTTTCGAGAGCATGAAGTGACTTAATTAGTAGAAGAAAAGCTGTCATTAAATTTGCAAAAAGAATCGATATTGTTATAGTTTTTATGGCAGGTTTTAGGATTTTTTGTTCCTTTTTTTGACATGTGGTACAGATGGGTAGTGTTGCTACAGTTGTGTACAGGTGAAACACGTTTCTAAGATGCTTTTTAGGGTCTGAAATTGATGTGATCAATGATGAGTAGAATTGCTGTGATTCTTGTGGTGAGGTTACTAATTGGGAGATTTGAATGGTTTAATAATTTGGGGATCCATAGGGTTGTTTACTTTGTAGGTAATATTAAAAATACACTATGTAAGATAATTTCTAGATTCAAATAGGACTACGTTCATCATGGAGTCAAATTTGTCTATTCAATTTTTTCTTTCTGTTGGATTTCTGTAGAGAACCTATTAAAATAGGCGCTGCACCTTTTATAGCTACTTCGATCCAGATGGATTCTACTTCATAATTTTAAAGGGATGGAAAAGACATTTGAACGTACAGAATCACTAATATAGTTTAAGATATCTGTTTCTTTGGGCTTTTGGGGATCTTTTGCATGATTTTATATCCTGGAATGGAAATGTCAGTGTTGGTTATGTGTTCTGTAAGTTTTGACTGGAAAGCCCTAGTATATGAAATGGTTTGCCTTGGTTTGTGTTTGATTTGTTATATCTTCGATTTTATTGACTGCATGGTTTATGTTTAGGTGGCAAATTCGTAAGCCACCCTTGGAGGGCCATGAATTGTGTCTTGAATACATCTATTAAAGTTAGTTTTGTGAGGAATGTATTAATGTGTACAAGAATGGTGACGATAAGGAAGAAAAGAGAGACAATGAATAATAATAATAGGAGGGGGGAGTGAATACTTGATAGGGGTATAGTGGTGGAAGGGTGAAGAAAGGAGTAAAATCAATTACCACTCTGTAGCACACAATGTGTATATAACTCAATCAGTCCGACAGTAGTCTGACGAGAAAAAAAAAGAAAAAAAAAAGAAAATTCTACAGGTGGTTGGTTACCAGAGAAAGGGGAGATATTTAAAAAAAGACCAAAAAAACAACAACAACAACAGAACAACCAAATCACCACCAACAAGCGAGGCGAGACAATACAGTAAAGCACCTGTAAATAAAAGATGCAGGAATATAAATAATAAGCAAAAACTACAATCAGCACGTTCCGGGAAAAAATATTGATTTTAAAAGAGATTTAAAAAAAAAAGTAAGAAAAAATAAAAAAGAAAAAAAAAGAGAAAAGAAAGTGATGAGCACAATCAGCATGTTCCCGAAAGCTTGGTCCTGGTACAGGAGATTGACACTGGTTTGTCCTGTCACTCTTTGCTTCACACTGCAGCACTGGGTGGGCGTTCTCGAGACAGAATAGGGTGGATTATGATATAAAATTATAAACTGTCACCAAATTGACATTTAAGGCCATGGATTAAACAGAACACAGGAGTTAAATCCTTTGTAAGTGTTATGAACTTAATTTTTGATTTGTTTAAAGGGAAGTGTTCATACCATGCATGCAGTATGAACGGAATACAAAAACCTTGTTCACACAAACACACAAATAAATCAAAGTAGTGCAATTTACATTAGGTGTTTCTGCATACCCACCCACACCCACACACACCACACCCACCCCACACACACACATGCACACCACACACCCTTAATGTGGAACATTGGAGGGGATAATTTGGGCACACCAGAGGTTTTTAGTGAACCCTAGCCAAAAAAAGTTGGAGTTTGGTGAAGTCTGGTGGGGGACACTGCTGGGTAGGGTGGGGGTGGCAGGTGGGGAGGAAAGGGAGGGTCGTCACATATCGTAGAGTGGGAGAGTTTGTCTGTGGCCCAGACACCGTCATTCAGGGGTTGAGGGGTAGGTTGGCGTCCTGACATCCGCGATGAAAAGGGTATCCAGGGACATGATACCCTTTTTGAAGCAGAGGTAAGGGTTGCGTCTTTTGTACGTCAGTGGGCCCTGTAGTTGGGGTCGTCAGGAGAGGCTTGTCGTTGGTGTCGGGGTCGGGGTTATTTGAGGTGTACGCTAACCTGTCTGTACCCTTTTGGGGGTGGGATGGAAAAGGGGCAGAATTTTAATCTTGTGTGGGGCCCACTAGCAGTTGTAAATATGGCAGTGTGGTCTGCAACGTGAGTTTTCTGCAGAACACACTTTGGCAAGGGAATATTGGAAAATTGCGTCTTTTTTAGAGGATGTCGTCCATTGGGGGGGATAATGGACGATGCCAGCAGCTGGCTTTGGGGAACACTTTCTTGATATTTCTGATAAGTTGTGTCCATTTATTGTCTGTGATGGATGTATGTTTGCATGTGTTGATTCCAGTATGAAACTGAGGTGCTGTACTTCTTTGTTGCGGGAATGTGTTGAAGCCAATGAATGAGGTCATCAATGTGAGACCTGAGATGCTGATGTTTTTAAATTTTTGCCTTGTAAATTAAGAATATCTGGCTTGATGTGTCGTATCACTGAGTCACCCAGGATGAGATTCGTTGTGCTGGAGTGTACTCTTTGTACTGCTAGTTGTTGGCTGATGTGAGGGTGTTGTTGGTAGTAGTCTGAGGTGCTTCAGAGTGTGTGATTGCCAGTTTGTCTTTCCTTTTTCTTTGAGGGACTGTTGTCCAAACATTTGGGTTTGGGTCTTTCTCCTCCGTGTTGTCACGGGTTTGTTTGCCAGAGTCTGTTTGGTTGTTGATGCTGACAGTGTTTGTCGATGCTGACAGTGTTGGCAGTGTTGCTTGTGGGTAGGTTGTTGATTTCTTCAGTAATGTCGGATGCTTGTTTGCCAGAGTCTGTTTGGTTGTTGATGTTCACAGTATTGTCCATGGCTTGTAGTGAAGTTGCTGAGTCAGGTGGAGTTGGCTTCTGGTCAGTGTTTTCATGTGTACATTGATTTGTGTTTTCGTCGTAGTGGTAGAGATGAGAGAAACTGTTGGTGGTTTGGGAAGGATGATAGTAAGGAGTCCTGTTTTTTGTCTGACTGTTGTGTGTGAGGTTGGTGTTGTGTGTGTGTGTTTTGATAGTGTGCGTTTCAGTTCCGTGAGTTCTGACTTCAAGTCGTGGTTTTCTGTTTGCAGTGTGAGAATAGTTTTGGTGAGGGAACCCAATGCTTTGGTGGTTTTTTTGATTGAGCAAGACGTGAGTGTATCTTTTGCTTCAGGGCGTTGTGTGTTTGGGTAACTGTTTGTTTGCACAGGAAACGAGGAAAGCGATGTGAAATTTTTTGGGGAGAACGGGTAAAATGATGGTGCGACGTGTTGCACAGTTTTGGATGAGTGTGTTTTGTGTGCGTTTTTGGACTGAATGTTAGATGGACTGCTTTCTGTTGAGTGATGGAAACTTGCGTCGCACAGGGTGTGATGTGGTGTTTTCGGGTGTTTGGGTGGAGGGTTTGTGTTGTGGGTTCCCCTTTCTGAAGTTACCTGGGCTGGCTGCTGAATGGTGGGGTGAGGGTGGTGATGCATCACACGTGGGACATCGGACTGGGTGGTGGGTTTGGGGGTGACTTTGGTAAATGGGAGCAATCTGGTTGGGCAGGACTCCCGGATGGGGAGGGGATGTCCTGGAGAATTATTCCGCCCGAGGGGGAAGGGTTTTGGGTTGGGGTAGAGGTACTTCAGAAGGTCACCCCACAGCCTCGTCCAGGTTTGGCTGGGTTCTTTCTGTGTCAGGCAGAAGATGGCTCAGATACTTGTATTCAGAGTCTGAAATTCTTTTTTGGCCCTCTTCTGCAAGGTTGCCTTGCACAAGTTTCAGTTCCCGTTGTGTAAAAGGTGGTGATGATGATCAGTTTCTTGTCTCCACAATTTTACTTGTATTTTAGTTTTATAAAGTTCTTCACTAGGTAGGGTGGTGGGGATGCTGGTTAGGTCTCTATTTTCACTGAGAGAAATGGGTTTGTTAGGTTTGGCAAAGTCATTCCAACAAATGCTAAAGGCGGGTTGATTGTTTACATTGTGCATGTAGCGTTTGTAGAGGATTACTCTGGCCAAAGGGAGTAACTGAAAAGGGACTCTAAAAGTTAACTGTTTTGGGTCAATTTTTATGTCTATTTGGGGGGCCCAGTCACACTGGGTTTTATCAGTGACAGCTGACCTTTTGGGGGGTTGGGGGGGGGGGGGTGGACAAAGGGAATAGAGATGTAAGATGGAGTGGGGCGAAAACTGGGGGATTGGTGGTTCTGTTTCTAACCCATGGCCCCTGGTCCCACAGTTCACATCTTTGAATAGAGGGAACACTTCAGTATAATATTATATCTGACCATGGAGAAGTGTCAAAACAATACTAGGCCTATGTGAAATAAAGGGTAGAAGGCTTGGACTGAAGGAAGAAGAGAGGAGGGAGGGGGTGGGTGTTAGAGCAAGGCCATCAAAAGCTGTGAACACAGACTAGGTCTAGTGATGGCACTAGAGGCACAATAGTATGAAGGCCTACACACACAAACACACATCACTTCCTGATTGGGTAGGCCTAGCCTAGCCTAGACAGCCAGTGAGCCAGAACTTGAGATCACTTCACACCTCATGCTGTAACACACCTTGGTGGCTGGCCACACTAGACATCCCACATCTGTAGCACAAGCCAGTGTGGCTGACTCAGTCACAAAGGATTAGTGTCATCAAG
Organism: Rapana venosa; assembly: GCA_028751875.1. Lineage (NCBI taxonomy): Eukaryota > Metazoa > Mollusca > Gastropoda > Neogastropoda > Muricidae > Rapana > Rapana venosa. The sequence goes on from CM054141.1 coordinate 6,510,928, forward strand.
GATTTTGACTAGGCTATCCATGGGCAGTCAACTGTGACAGGTGAATGGACATCAGTGTGACAAAATGAAAACAAACTATGTTACTTTTTCACCAATATCTCACAAGGACACACCGTTACAAGAAAACCAACAGCACAGGTGCAATCCACATAATGAAAGAGGACGACAGGTCCAAAACTGAATATATTGGAAGACAGGTTCCATATTAAATGAACATTTTTTTACAGAGCACAAGAGCACAGTCTGCACACATCGGAAGAGAGAGAGAGAGAGGAGAGAGATATTTATAACTAAGTAGTATATACTTAGGCTAACAATATGCTTAAACTCTGATACCACTATAAACCTTTTTTATTATAGTTATAAAAATGACATAATATTTTTATGATTATGATCAACATAGCTATTCCACCGGCACGCAATGGTCTTCCGTAAGGCGGAACGGGTTTTAACATGTGCGCAAGATGTTCTGGGTGCGTTCACACTGTTTTTAGTCTCATCCAAAAGACATCGGCACTGATGTCCAGAGGAAAAACCCTGCAGGTCATCACTCTAAGCACCAGGCTATACTGTCTCCTTAACTGACTAAAGAAGGGAGTTCCACAGCCTAAGTAAAGAAAACTAGATTGAAGAAGTCTATTCATAGGATTAGAAGACATAACTGTTCAGAAAGATTTAGAGGGAACTTTTCTGTCACAACCAAAAAACAAAAGAGTTTACCTGAGTCTATCATCAAAAGAATAGGCTTAAATTAGTGTGACTGGCTTGCTGCATGTGTGCATGGGTTCGTGCATTATGTGTGTGTGTTTATTTACATTTCTTTTTCTTTTTCTTTTTGTATTGTTCTTGGGGTTTGGGCCGAAAAAATGCAGGGGTCCGCGGTTTACCAGCGTTTCCTGATTCAAGATTCAAGATTTATTTCAAGAAAACCCCAAGGGGCACATGAAATCCACCAAAGCCACAACTTGGACGTGGGCATGCGGATAAACGCTCACAACACAAACTCACCCCAAAATAGAAATCAGAAAGGAAAGCACAAACTATGGACATGAAAAGCAAAAGACCATTCACAATACAGGAAAGGCACAGCAAATTGACCTGATGCATGAATACATTACCAGCAATCAACTGCATACTCTCTCTCTCTCTCTCTCTCTCTCTCTCTCGACCACACTGTCATCCCCACCTTGCTGGTATACATCAAAGTGCACGGCTGTGAATACAGCTCAAATGAGGGAAACTGACCTGCAATCTAACCAGGCTGAAAAAGATAATGAAAAGTTCCAAAGTGTGATGACAGACAGAAGTGACAGTAACACCAGTTCATTAGTGGAAAGTGACATGACAAATGACAACTAGTGAATTAGGAGGGGAAAACAATGACACTTACAATGAAAATATGACTGGGGTAGAAACACGTGAGTCAGACATTTCTGATGCAATGCACCAACATACAGAACAAGATCTTACCAAGAATCTGCCAAGAACTAGTACAAGAACTAAAACAAGAACTATATTAAGAACTTGTCAAGAAATAAACAAGTCCCCATCAACAACATTGTTAACAACTTATCAACAACTTGTCACAAGATCCTATTTTGTCTAGAACCATGGAGACACTTGGCTGTGATATGCATTACCGTTTTGGCTCTCGTTTGCCCGTAGTGTAGTATGAAACATTAAAACTATAAAATTTAACCTATAAAATGGAGAACAAAAGAAGGATCTTTCCATGAGGGTTTTCAATGTGAAGATGCATTTCTGGTGCCTTTGTTGCCATCGATCCAAATTGCCTTTCTGATATTTCTCGGAGTATTTTATTTTCTTCATTCTCTTCATGAGTATTCGTAAAAGAACTTTGGTGTAGGGACTCATCAGGCGGATTGTACGATGTTGGTCACATTCAGCTGTACCAGTTTCTTAGGGATCACTATGTAGATTAGAACTTTTCATATCTGTCGGTATCTCTACTGTGTCATATATATTGTTTAGTAATTTGTGACTGCCTTAATTTCCCACTTCATCCAGGGCTTGTTATCAATTCAGATGGGTTATCATCAGGTCCTGGCGCCCTTACCACTTTTTATCTTGCTGTGTGCTTGTATCACTTCGTCTTCATGATTTTATGTGGCTTCTTCGTTGCTAATTGAGGAGGTGGTCCTCTGTCGTTGTGGTATAACTCTTTGATGTTTTTATGACACCTCGTTAAGATATCTTCTTTTTCCTATTAGTATATCTCCAGCTCTCGACTTTATTCAACTGTTTTTTGCAGATGAGTTCTTCAACTGTCACTCTCTTTATTTTTCTTGCATAAGTTTGCCTATCAAAATTTGATTTCATTTCAATTTCCTTGACTCTGCTTTTGATCCATTCTTCCTTGGCTTCATTACATTTTTTCTTTAGCCAGTTTTGTCGAGTTTCTTTATATTCTTTTCTTCTTACTTTTGCTTTTGTTAAAATTTTCTATTTTATTTATGTTTTTCTTGTCTGACAGAAACTTTTACTAGAGAGACTGTGATTCAACCTTTGTTTTCAGATCACATTATTTTCTTAAAGCTAATAAGAAACTTTCTCAGAGGGATGATACTCTGGAGGATAATTGTAATGGTAAGAAGTCTTTTAGCAGATTATGTTCGCTAATTCATTGAATATTGAAAATATGGTGGTTTGAAATTAGTTAATGATATGTTATGTACAGATTAAAGATATTATGTTCCATTAGGCTTATGTACCTCCCAGTTTGAATCACCTTAGTGGAAATCACTTGGAGGGCATTTTTTGGCATTTGATATGATAGAACATGTTCTAATGGATCTGATATGATTTTCATATCTTGTGACGTTCTTGCATTTCATGAAAACATGTTTCTTTGGGGAGGGATTGTTTATGATTATTAAATCATTCTTTCAAGAAAATCACATTGGACAGTCAAACAACAATTATGGTATCAGTTGATTGATTGTGCATTCTCTTTGAATGCGGTATTTTTAATACTGGCTGTATTGTTATTACTTCCTCTGAGCCAAGTTCAGTAGATTATTTTATAGTTTTTAGTTTCTTGTGATTTGGTGTTATCCATGGTATTTTATTTAACTAGTTTTTGAAAACTTAACGTTCCAGATCACTTACCTATTGTCCTTCAAATAGTAAAATTAGTATAATGGTAATGTTTTGCGTGAAGAAAAAAAACAAAATGTTTGCCCAGCACATGAAAAAACTTTTTGGCAAGAAGAAAAGAAAATGAATTTCTTGAAATGTTGGCCGTAGTGTCGGTCATATACTATGTTAGGAAAGAGCCTTCTAAAAATGAATCTGCTGATTTAGGGAAAACCAGACTTTTAAGACAGCGCCAAAGCTAGTATGTGGTTGTAAACAGCATCCTTGCTACAAAAGACTTCTTGTAATGCAGGATCTTTTTCCTGGAAAGATATAGTCCATAATAAAAGAATATTGGCTTCTTTAGTGATGATGGTTGGTGGCTGCTGAGTTAACGCACTTGCTTTTACAGGTAGCAACTAAACGTGTTTTTCTTAAACTTCATACGACGAGAAAGGAAAGAGGCTGATAAAGAAATAGAACAATGACAGAGCACAAGGGCACGAATACGAAAGATATAGAATTGCCATCAGTTAGTCTTTATTTATGAAAATCTTCGTGAACAAGAACATGCTGCAAAAGACATTTCTGGTGTTGTCGTTGGGTGGCAATTAAAGAGTTCTTACATTGTAACTAGGCAAAAAATATGTTCTCCTTTTATAAGCCCTCAGCTTCGTGATTTATTATAAAGCCCACTGAATATCCAAGAAGACAGGCGAGATTCGCATTTATTGTGGTGTGGCATGACAATAGTATATTTCGTAGCACAGATAGTAAAGGTTGGTTATCCAACAGGCAATTTTTTTATTTATTATATTTGATCAATGGCATGCCAAACTATTTCTAAGATCTTACTACCACCAAAGGGTAACTGGAAAGGAACGACGGCTATAATAAACTGAGCATTGTCTAGCAGAGGAAGTTCCGAAGTAGCAAAGAAGTGCGCTGTTAACAAGCAATATGGCAGATCTATTTCCTGCTCCAGAGGCGAATTAATAGACCCTTCTTTTTAAACATGAAGCAAATGATACTCATCAAATAGACCTTTTCAATACTTACCCCTATGGCACCAATCAGAAGAATGGTTGGTATTAAGTATGCTTCTTTACTGTAGGGATTAGCTTCTATCTAGGTATATAAAGATGCAAGAGCAATTACTGAAAAGTAGTGCCACCCAATGCAGTTGCTTCTGCAGGAAATTCTATAGTCGGGGACCAGCTAACAATATCCCAGAATTATTCGTGTGATGATGGTAAATAGTCTTAATGGAGCATTTAATCAGCTGTTACTAAAGCATTTGGATAGTAGCAATAAAAAGACGGATACTAGGCACTACTGATCTCAAGCACTGGTTTGAAAGCTTTAACAAAGCGTTAGCAGAAAGACTGTTTGCATATCTGTACCACAAGGAAATCAGTTCCATGGCACACGATAATACAGCGTGGGGTATCGAAGACTGCCTGCAGTTTTGTAAGCATAATCTGAACTCTGAGTGTAACTAAAGCCACAGGTTAAAAACTGTGGACGTCATCAAACGCAAAACACTACAGCACAGCTAATCAAAACAACACCTTCTAAGCAACCACTAATCCCCTTTGGGAAGGAAGAAACTGAGTTATCTGTTATGCTCCTGGAGAAGCTGAAGCCCAGCTTCAGTCACAAACGTTTAAACGTGCAACAGAAGCAAACAGATACATCTGGTAGCATAGGACTCTTATGAAATAAAAAAGTTGTGGAGTTGGGATCCTTCCTATTTATTATTTGTCAGTACCTGCACCACAGCGGGCTTTTGTTAGAGAGGAACTGCAGAGCTAGTGCCACCTAATTACTTGTCCCGCTTTAGTAAGTAGGCCACTATTTAATCAGAAGTAAGTGACCGCTTTGTTTCTTCTATTGGTTTTTGTTACTACATTGATCGGGAACATGTTTGATAACACTGAAGTGGGTTGGACACGCTCTTCACATCTTACAACAACTCCTTGAATATTATTTAGCACTCTTCGTTTGTGCATAATTCATCCTTTTATGTCTTCTTGCGCACCAAAGGCGTATATTGTGTCACGGTTTAAAAGCAGAGACGAGGTATTTGTACACTTCATAGGTATTCGATAAAGATAGCAATCCATGTGAGCCGCAATCAGACTTTTTAACTTCTCTATAATTGTGGAAATAATTAATTATTAATTAATTACTTGTTTTCCTGGTGACCAAGGTGCTATGAGTGCTTGGTGAAGAATTTACTAGTTTTGTCTCCTGCGCAATCAATGTCTTTTTTCTAACCACAGTTGTGTTCGATTTGAGCAGGGTTGAGCAGAGCTTGGGTTGTCATGATGAAATACTCTACCTGTCATTAACAGAGCCTCTTTGTAGTTATCATGGATATGATGCTTGTTTTGACCACCTGTTTGCCAACAATCCTGTTTGCCCTTTTTTATAACTCCTGTTTGGCCTTGACAACGCTGTACATCTTAGCCATTAAGTCCAACATATTATTGATAATAGGGCCGGTTCATTCATCCTTCATCTTACCAATAAACTTTTTTGTTTATGTTGAATGCAAGGGACTGTCTTTTGATTAATCTCTGGTGTATACCATGGACTCTGATCACACGCTCTACGTCCTCTACAAAGGTCTTTGTATATATCTGCTGTGGGCTTTGTCTAGGGATGAAAGGTCTGTGTCTGCTGTTACAAGACCCTTACAGCAGGATGCTTTAGGCTTGTAGTAATCATGCAAGAACTCCTGCTTCAACAGGCTTTGATGCTCCAGCATCACTAAACCCAATGAATTTATGGTTTGTCTAGTTTAACCTGCATACTTCTTCCATCATGATGCCATTACTGACTGTCATGGAATTGTACTGTGTCTTGATAATCTATGGCTTTGATGTTAGCTTTATGCTTCGTTTTCTTTTGTGACTAATCTACATCTTGTCTTTTTGTGTGGGTTTCCATGTTTTTCACAATGCATGCTGTTGATTCATGAGCTTGAAGTAATCCTTTTCTGATGCTTTGGTTGCTTTCGTTCGCAGATCAGTGTTCTTCATGATGTATGTTTCATGGAACTGCTTTTGGCCAAACACAATGCTTCGATGTAACAGCTCAGTACGATAATGTCACCCATGCCTTAGGTAGAACTGTTAGCAGTCTGTAGTTGACAAACATACTTGCTCTTGTCAGTTAAGTTTCGTACAAGCTTTGGTGGTGATTCCTTTTGGGATGTTTTGAGCCTTTCTGCAGCCATTGGGTAGTCAATGTGCGCATCATGTAGTTCATGGGAATAGTACTAAATCTACCTTCTATAGATGCTAACCCATTGGCTTGATATGGAGACATTTGTGACTATCGCTTTTAGTGTCTATTCAACAGCAAAAAGGACCATTAAACAACTAAAAGTTTCTTAGTTGGTCAGTGTCGGGGACACATCGCCCATACCTATTCTGATTGTTTGGGCCCAAGTACATGATTGTAGTTAGAAGCTTTGTAGGGATTATAGTCTTCTAAATATTTGTGTTGACCTTACTGTACGTGTGCGATGCCATACTGATGCCACCACGCAGATCTCCTCAATCATATGGTGCATTGGACAGGTCTGACAACAAATCAATCTGCACCCCAGTAAACATCAAGTAAGCTATCCAAGAAATTTCCGGGTGCTTGTGATATTGTGTGATGGGTCTAGTCCATAATGTTTCATTCCTGTTTTCTGTAGTTCTCAATGACATCAGCAGCTCAAACATGCATCTGCATTGTAGATTACTGATCATGGTCAAACGCCCATCGTCCGACACTGCATCTTTGCCATCCCACTTTGGCATGCTGATAGTCATCATCATGATTCCTTTACCGCTCAGTCTGCTGAAGTATGCTTCTTTGGGGGACAGCTCTTCTTCTTCAAAGCTTTCCCATGGAGTCCATGTACTCATAAGATAGACGCCTATTCTGGCAAGCTTTAGTGTGAAGTCTTTTTCTGTAATTGAGCATGTACTCAGTGATAGAGTCAAGACTCTGAGATACCATAAGAGTGTTGTGCAAGGTAATCATAGTAAGGAAAAGCTATTTAGCGTAAAGTCAGGTACTTCTTGATGACGGTGTGTGCAATGCAGGTAGGCCTTATACTCATCAGTTCTGCCTGCATAATTAGGTGTGAGTCGTAACCTCTTAGATTGTGGAAAAAAGACTGGCTGCTTCCATGTTTTGGGATCTACTTTTTGTTGTAGGATCTACATATTACATGTGCTGCTCCACCGTAACTTACCACTGATGTGGTCAATGATCTATGACTGTGTGATTGTTCTGCACATGCAGTGATAATAAATTGCCTCAAATCCAGCATTGTGTGGCAGAGCCAGAAGCATATTATTCCTGGTCCTTATCAGTCATAATGATCTCTTGTATAGGTTTTGTGTTGGGTAGTGGTTTATGATTCGCTTTTCATGTGTTCAAGGAAAAAGCTTAGCCGCGTTGTTCCTCTCATATTAAAAACTGATCAGTGTGTGCTCCATCCTATCTAACAATAACATAAGCAAATATTGAACAGACTTGAGATTTACTGAGTACGACTGTTTTAGGCCTTTGTTCCGGTTGTGGTCCTTCATTATGGCACAATGATAGTCTCAAAGTCTGCTTTAATTCATAGGGACTCTTTTGTAGCTTTTTTAAATTTCTTTAAGTAAGCCTTGTTTCATGGCCTTGGGGTCACAAGTTCAGTGATTGGCTTTCCCGGTTCTCAACCTCTTTCAATGTTTTATATGTTTGTATGCTGCCTTGGAAAGATGGTAAACGAACCATGATTCGTTCTGCTAAAACTCTTGTTTGTGCTTGATGGTTTTGTGGGTCCTGTGCAATAAGTTACTCTTTGTTTCTAATAAGTGTATAATGTAATCGGTTTCTTACTCACTTAACAAGAGGTCTACATGGTTTCTTATCAGGATTAGCTATTGTGGGGACCTTTTTGAGTTCATTAGTCGGTTCTTAACCCTCTGGGTTCATAGGGGCCGCATTTACCGGTGTACACTTTTACACTGAGGGTTGGGTTTAGTTCTCAAATTGTACAATATCCTAACAGCCACAGGGAAAATCAATGCGGTTAAGTCAAGCTTGTCACGATGTTTCATGATTTGTTTGAAACTCTCTCTCCATTCTTTGCCACTGAAACAGTTTAGCCACGCAAACCACATAATAAATCACTTATCATTTTTGTTCCTGATGTTCAGCACGCACGATTTGGCTACTACTTCCAGGGTGGTAAGGGACTGTAACCTACCAACAATGGATTGAAAATTTCTTTGCTTTAGTTCTATGCGAAGATACTTCAAACTGTCCATACTGATCCCTCATTCTTGCTGTTTCTGCAGAAGGTTCGAAGTTGCGCATCATCTCATCTGCCCAATGTTTGTGTTGTGCTTTCAAACGAGTCAGTGCTTGTGGTGTGTTTGACACATGAACAGTTAAGTCTTCATCTTTATTTGCTGTCGTTGTATAGAATTTCAGCAACAACTGCACACTTTACTGGTGGATCTTGTTTAGGTTTGTCTGGTTATTTGTGCGAGTGCATTCATTGCATGCTTGTGTTACCCACGTTTTGTGCTTGTGTCTCTACATTAGCTCTATTGTCTGGTAAACACTTTCGATTCCACATTACCATTTCTAAGCTCAATAAATCTCTAACTCATATAGTAAGAAAAAAAATTATTTCATATTTGCCTTCTTGTTGTTTTGTTTTGCTTACGGTATGAAGCATGTGATCTATGCAGGCAATTCTTTGCTCCTTATTGAGTACTTCAGCTGAACGTTTTAAGCACTGTCCTTGCCAAGCATGGATAACCCCTTTTTTTACGTATTCCTTTTTTATTGAGTCAATGGTCCACTGGCATAGCTTTGTGTTGTTTGTTCTGGAGGTCGAACTTTTGACATTGTAGTCTTCATAGTCAGCTGAAGACGCATGATCCTCTTCTGATAATTGTGAAATTCTGTTAGAGCTTTTCCTTATAATGCGTCACTATATGAGCTTAGCTTGGCTAATGGTCAAGGCTACCACAACATCATGTTTTTTATGTTTACACACAAAACCCTTCTTCGAAAAGACTGATGTGACAAAATGAACAGGCTCTGCTGTTATTGAAACAGTGCCCAATGCAATTGATGCAGGAGCTCTCAATTCCTAGTAGCCAAGAGAGCAATGCCGGTTCCTGCTTAGCGGCTTGTTGATGCTACCTGTAGTTTATTGAGGCAAAACAGTAAATGCTGTTATTCGTACCTACGCTGCTTTTTGGATCACTTTTCTCAATGTCATGCTGGCATCTGTGGTAATGTTTGTCATACGAAAGGCTTTAGCATCAACATTAAGAGTTTCAGGATCTGGTGCACTAGGAACTTTAGGATATTTAGCAGTCGTCATCTTCTTCTTATACTGTTTAAAAAAAAACGTGTGTAATTTTTATTGGTATTCATTCATTAAGTCTTGTAAATGATTGTCGGACAGTACAACATCTGTGTAATAGACTGCAACGAGGTCAATGTGGTGTAGATCTAGGAGCAAGTTGACTTTATTACTGGAAATGTTCCCTTCAATGTCATTCTCACCTCCGCTGTTCCGAATAGCAATAGCAAATCTGAGGGCATCAACGTCGAGGTCTTTCCAGTTAATAGTAATCCCATCCATGTACAAGAATGTAGTCTGTTTGCTCTTGCAACAGATCAAACCACCAATGTGACTGATCATCAGGAGGAAAGTTTGAAGGGATGGAATCGTAGCTATTGTGGTTGATGTTTGTCACTGATGAGTCTTTTTATGAAGCAAAGATCGTTGCCATATTATGTATTGCTTTATTCTACTTCATTTCTCTGTGGCTGATTGTATGCTAGTGCTTTGTTTACTGGTTATCCAGCATTTCATGGCTTTTACGGAAAGTTCTGTCGGGGCGCTTTCATAGGGTGTATGGTACTAATAAACTCAAAAATTGATTCTGCCAGTCAATGCTTGGTTTGAAGTGCCTTTTATTAGCCTTTATAGGTTACTTTTGTAATTAAAATCATTGCTAATGTTTCAGCTTCATCATTACGCAACTGTTCTAGTTGAGGTAACCAAGGATTACTAGCTTTTGTATTGCTGTGCGCTTGTAGTACTCCTTCATTGTGTAGCAAAAGCTATACTTCACCTCAATTTCCCCATCCTTCTCAAACTCTTGTACATCACCAAGATTTTAAGCTCAATAGTTGGGCTGTTTAGGTGCTACGTATTACGGGATGCGTTGACCATGGTTATGTTTTGCTATATTAGTATATATATATTTTATTTCTAATGTATTATGTAAATTTTTTACAGTCAACTGTTCTTTGTGCTGCGGCTTGATTGTTTATACTGAGTGTTTCTTGGAAGCCTTCTTTAGCTATTTGTATTGAAGTGTAGTAAAGCTATTGTGCTGCGTTTCACAGTACATTGCTCTCTGCTGGGTGGAGGATTACTCAGTAGATCAGAAGGGACTGTTAAGGAGAGAAGCTCGATCACCACTTGTTTTGTGTGGTGTTTATCTGATGACAAGGTGTACAAAAGCAAAGAGTTTACTGCATGTTAATGGGTACTTTCACAACATTGATTAATTTCCTTACAAACATCATCATCTAAAAAGCATCACAAAGGGTTACTTCTCAATCATCTTCTAAAATGGTCTATGTCAAATCCCTAGCATTTCTGCCAAGTCGTTTTGAAATCTTATACTTGAAGATGTCGGTAGAGATACTCTTAGACTAGCTGGGTTGAGTTTTGCTGAGGATACTGCTGGGCGAAAAGAAGCTCTTTTTTCTGTGTGCAGAAGTCGTAATAACGTCATCACAGTAACCTTTATTGGCGGGTCCATTATTCATTTTTTTTATTCCAGTTGTTGTGCTGTCAATGTTTGTCCATGATACTGTGTAGAAGACCTCATTGCAAAGCAACTGTTTTATGTTGACAGCGATTAGGGTTGTCAAATAGGAAATGGTTGTTTAACAGGTACACCTGATGGATGTTTGTTAGTGTTATAAACAATTTTATCTACTATAGAATAATAATGTATTTATATAATATAGATGCAAATACGAGTGGACCTCATCTATATCCCAAAGACTATTACCTTTAATAAGCTAGATTTTGCTGTTGTGTCTGAGACATTGATACTTTCAAAGTAAAAGTTCCCAACCCACTTGAAATCGTACTTAAACCCACCCAATTAAAGATGATGCCACTGCGAAGCTATGGTTGTCTATTACTATAAGTTTATCACACCTACTTAAAATTTTCTATCCAAATGTGCTAATACAGATGTGGTTGTGTGTAATATGCTGATCCTCATGAACCATCCTAACCATGTTAGTAATGTCTGTGTACAGTTTCATGGTCTATCATTCAGGCGTGTGTTATCTGAGCTGCAGGTCCATGCCACTGATAATAATTCTTAATCCGTTTAATAGGAAGATTAACTTGAAGGAGTTGAGAGGCTGTGCAATGGAAGTTCAATATTGGATTCTTAAGACTGTATTCAGACAAACACTGGACAAAAAATCCATGGCATGGGACTCGTATTTGTGGGGTGTTGAAAAACAGGAGGTATAACTATGACTGGTGGCCTCCAAATTATCTTTCTCACGTGCGAGCAAGGGGGGGGTTCAGTTGTTCTTGGGTCAATAGCACGCAATGGCACATGTATTCTGACGACTTTTATTCTTGATAAGAATGTGTACAGGGTTTAACAAGAACTGGTTTTAGAGAGGATTAATGACTCGGGTTCGGGCCTATGTGTGGTTGCTTGCTTGGTGCAGAGGCAAGACAAGATCAGTTGTATTTGGTGGTGGGCACTGGGTATTGTTGATCAGAAGCCGTTTTTCTTGAAACTCTTGAGACCTAGTATTAATCAGATGTTGACATACCATTCAAGCTTCAGCTTTTTAAGAATGTTAATCACTATGCCTGGTCTAAGGTAGACTTTGCTATAGGACCATGGTTTATATATGTGCCTCCAACATGCAGTTAACATATAGGGAACAATTACAAACTACAACAACATATTATTATAGCTGGAGATGATGTGCAGCTTGGAAAAAATGAAAGTGAAACAATCCCAGCAGCAGTAGTATCAGTAGCTACCAGAAGCTAAAAGATGTAAGTAGCAACAACAAAGAAGCCAACAAAAGGGAAAGAACACTACTACACCTACTCCGAGCAAAGAAAAAAAAGATATTCCACTTGTAAGAAGACAGTCTCTTTGATGAAAATTACTGCTTTTACAAAGCATACTTGTTTTAAGTGGCTCCTTGTTATCGTTATTTTTAGGAAAGTATAAACCAACATAATTATAACCTGTAACGCCACAATGCACTGCCTTAAAACCTTCAACTTTTCACTGCAGTTGATAGCAGCCAGCTAATCACTGAGCAATTTATTATCCAGGAAAGTGCGTTTGCCTACTTTGTAGGCTAATTTTTCTTAATAGGTCTGCATGTGGCCGAGTTGTATCTTAAACTTTGTGCCTGTGGTGGTGGTGGTGTGTGCTTCCTGTCTGGGCATTTACACCAAGTGTGCTTATAGCAAACCCAAAGCTTGTAAGTATACTGACAAGTGTTGTGCCGTGCTTGCGACTCAGTGTGCGATTCTTTTGGCTAATGTAGTGTTTTCTTAATGAAGGACGGTGGATTGTTTCTTGTATTCTGCTAACATGTTAGATGTAGTTGTCTGTTTTTGTTTAAGACCTCTAATCTTGCTTGCGTTCATCTTGCAGATTGTTTTAGACGCTGTGTGTATTCTTTCTTTTACTTCCTGTCCAAGATTTGCATCGTTGCGTCTCTAGCTTCTTCTATTTTGTTCAATGTGTGAGTCTATAATCACCTAGTTTGCTAAATTATTTATCAGTTCGCCTCATATATCTCTGTAGTGCTTGGATTGTGCCCTATTTTCTCGCTTTTGGGTAGAGGTGGATACATTTATTGTTTTCAGTGCTGTCGTCTTCCTCTCTGCTTGTGTGAAGCTTAGTTTCCAACTCTAGAATAGTTTCAGTTGTTGTGTTTGGTTGACTGATGCTTGGGTCTTCAAGTGGTGACTTATAATGTTTGTTGGTTTTGTTTTGTCAGCATTTTGTAGTTGTGCAACAGCTTGCGTAGGCAGTATGTTTAGTAGTAGTTAGTTTGTGCATATAATTACCATAGTTTTCTTCTGCCATAGCAAACACTTTAGTCTCTGCTTGAGTGTATTTTATTTTTAATTTTTTGCTAAAAATGATGAGGGTTTATTTTTCTTTGTTTACTAAAACCTTTTGTCCTGTGTCAGTTATAGCCTTCAGATTGTCTTGTTGTCCATATCATAGTCAGTATGATCTAGTAATTTCTGGCGATTGGTTGTCCCAAACTTGTGTGAATCTTTTAAACTGCTTTCTAATATTCTCTTCTGACTGGAAGAAGGGTGCTACAGTTGTTGCCGCTTCACCCATATCTCAGCTGGCGTTATAACCATCATCCTATTCTATTATATAGTCTTCCATTATTCTATTTTTGTTTTTTATTTTGTCTACTAATAGATGATAACATGATGGCGCACGCAACAAACATTTGGAGCATATCCTTGATCCATACAGGCATTTAAAGATCACTTAGGCATTAAAGGAAACAGACAGACAAACGATCTTACAAACAACCCCTCTCTATTGATGAAAGTCAGATTTGACTGTTATGTTTCCTAATTTAGGAAAAGATGATGTTCTTTGTTACAGGCACAACTAGGCTTGCTTTTAAGATTGAATTAGAGTGTGAAGATGATCCAAAAAGAAGAAGTGTGGTAGCAAAAACTTAGGAGGCTATTATAAAAAAAGTTTAAGTGTCAGTAGAAGGCAGAGATTTTTTTCAGAAGTTCTGTCATTTAAACAACCGCGGAAATATTCTTGATCTATTAGGTTTTTTGGATGACTATAGATACAAAGAGATGATCTTATTTATCAAAGGCTTACAGATGATGAGGGATAAAACACAGGAGTAAGGTTTGCTGATAAGGGAAACAGGAAAAAGATGCAGTAATAGCAAGAGCTATTAGTAACAGTGTTTTGTATTTCTCTTGACTTTGATATGCTCAGCTCTCACATGCCTTTACTATAGGGCGCACTCAAAGACAGACTGTCGTTGAGCTGACCTTTAATGCAGTGTCGTGTTTTACATCATAACGCTGACAAAAGTACAATAATATCTAGTATATCTTTAGAGGTATGTTGTTGTCAATCACCCAGAGCTGCATGCTTGATTGACAGCTAATATCGTCAAGGCTTTGATATATATTTATGAAAGAGTGCTAACCATAGCACATTAATGAAGAGTAAAGCAGATACTGTGTGGAACATAAAATTCTGAACACTTCTGGCAAGATCGTTAAAAAGGGAATATTACATGCTGTTTGAAGTACCCAGCCAACCACATTGTCCAGGATCAAGGAGAGGTTTATTATCCCCGTATTAAACATTTATCATGTACATTTAGAGGGGCTCAGCCAAATGAAGTCTTCACAATCAGGCTATTTTCCACATCAACCACTTTGTTGAGGTAAGAATATACTTTGGTTTGGTTCTACACAATGATACCACTACTGGTGTTGTTACAAGCTAATCTTTCCATATACTACATGATGTTAGGCTTCCATGAATACTAACATCTAAATATGCATTGTGGGGTTGATACTTTTTAAATAAAGATCAACAGGATGATGATAAGGCTGCTGGTTCAAGGGAAGACGCAATTTGAAAACGGCTCAGAAGGAATAAAATATACAAATAGAGAAAGAGCAAGGTAAATGATGAGCCCATAAAAATATATCTATTTGTAGTGATGGAATGCACAGGCTCAAACTTAGAAGGAACAGACTAAAAGAATATGTTTCACTAATGGACAGCTAAGTTTTCTAACCAAACGAATGCAACCACACTGCTTTCTAATATACGGGCAGACTGGCTGTGGCGAAGAACTGTATTGTTTTAGGTTTATTACATACAGTGTTCTAAATCATTTTCGAGTTCATTGTTATTTTTCTGTCCAACACTACAATTCAATAAAAAATACAGAGAGGAGAAAAATTTATTTGGAAAATGAGAATATAATTTTAGTTATCCCTCTGAAACAGGCTATGCGTGTTGTGCTCCTGTTTAAAATACTATTACAGGATGTTTTGAAAATAGGCAACCCCTTTTCTTAATAGACGACCTGATCTCTCAGCAGAGCGTGACATTGTATTGAAAAGGAAGTGTTTGTCTAAGTTGCTTTCAGGGGGAGACATGCACAGATATCTGTTTTGTTGCTGACACAATAATATAATAGCATATTATAAGATTACCATGAACAAATCAATGTCGTTGTAATTTTTCACTTGAAAGACAGAGATGGGTTTAATATTTGCATTGGGAGAATGAGGTTATTACCAGAACGAACATGGGGGGAAATATAGGGAGGGAAAGAATAAAACAAACTGGAGCTCAAAGTCATAGTAAACTAATACTCATAAACAATTACCTAGCCGACTAAATTACATGTGTAGTGTAAAACCTAATAGCTTATTTTTTTTTAACGTGCAGGCTGTTGACAACACAGATCAGCATTTCTTCTTGTTTTGAATAATCTGGCTGTGTGGCTGTGTGTGCATTAGGCGGAGAGTCAATTCAGCCATCTGGATGCGGGCTGTTTTTTGCACCACACTAAGCTGATTGCTATATAGTTAATATTTTAGAAAGTCTTCGCCTTCGGGGTAGCAAATTGACTTGCAGTTTGTCGTCTGGCCTAGACAAATTGGTGTTTGGTTGTTGGTTCGAGTTCGAGTCCCAGTAGTGTCCCCCAGTATTTTCAATATTTATATTCTTCGTTTTCGAAATGTAGACAATGAAATGGGTTGAGGATTTGCTGTTTCTGAGAATTTCCACACACAAACACTGTGTTCTATTAATGTTTTTTATTACATTGTGCTGTCCACTGCCATAGGAATTTATAATAAAGTGTTGTGCGAATGCGGTGTCCCGTGGTCGGCTTTCCAAAGGTTGTGAATGCCGGAAATCATCTCCCTATGCCCATGCTTCTGGATGCATCTGGGATTAAAAGTGCACTAGCTTTAATGGAGCCTGGGCAGAGTATCAAAGCAAGATTGTAACATTTTTTATTTATTACAAGAGATAGGGTAAAAGCCGAGTCAAGGTAAAGTGTTTACTGTTTATCCAAAACCAGGCAACTTTTGGTCTGATGAGGCAAAGCCGAATGGGACCAAAAGTTGCCTGGTTTTGGATAAACAGTAAGTGGTTGAGCTTGACTGGGCTTTTACCCTATCTCTCAAGACCAAAGACAGAGGTCCATGGATCAACAGAATGGGATAGATAATCTGACAAAGAGGAAAACTGGAAGAACAAGGATCAGGATTTTTTGTGAGTGGACAATTGGGGGAGCAGGTGTCCAACAAAGAGACCGCGTCCCAAAGAATTGTGCTGACCCTGGTACATAGGACTGGTGCCTGACTGGGGGGAGACAGTACAATAGATCCCATAGCCAGAGCAGCATGTAGATTCCTTTAGCAAAAGCCATGCTGGGGATGGAACCTAAATGTCACTGATAGAATCTATTGGGTTCCCTAAAACTTAGGATACTGTGAAGGCACGATACACGCAAATTGGACTCAGCCAGTACCATCAGCACAAAGCAAGCAATGGTCAATTTCAACAGAAAAATTACATCACGTGCTGTATGGTTCAATTCCTACAGACAAAATGAGTCAGAAGCGCTGCAGAGCTTGTTACTAAATGTGTAAAGAAGTTGCAAATAAATGATTACAAAGTGTAGTTAAGATGCAAGTAAAAATCTCTTAATTACAATGTCAACAGTATTTATTACTTTATTCTTCTTCTTTAAGTGTCCACGTCTGGTCACTGCTAGTCATCGATGATATTGGGCTATCCATTCTTCCTGTTCTTGTCCCTCTCATGAGCTTTTGTTGGGTTGCCTCTTTATTCGTTGCGATTTGTTTAAGCTGGGTCTGTGAAGTTTGTGGTTGTCTTCCTCTGCTCTTGTTTTCACACAGAATTTTGCCACTCCATAACTGTTTCTCTAGTACATAGCCTGATTCTATATGGACGAAAAATTTGAGCTGTCTTGCTCTGATGGTGTTGAGAAGGGATCTCTTGTACCCAGCATTTCCAGTACTTCTGCTTAGTTTTTCTTTTTGTCTGAGTTTTTTCTGATTCTCCGGTTGGAACACATTTCCCACTGCTTTCTGAGTTTGTGTTCTGTGTCCATCACTCCATCCGTACAGAAGAATGGACCTTACGTATACCGCTCTCAAATAAGGATCTTTGTCTTGAGGCTTATCATACTGTGGTAAAAATGCATTTCAAGTTTGTTAAAAGTTGCCTTAAATTGACCGATTCTCTTCTTGATTTCGTGTCACATTGCCGTCTGGGGTGATAGTACAACACAAGGTATTTTTAAAGTTGTTTACTTGTTGATTTCTCTCTCCTTTAAGTGCAATGTTGCATTGAGGCCCCCCCCCCCCACCCTTTAACAGTCTTTTTTTCGAGATCCACCATGATTTGTCTTTTTGCATTGAGTTGTAATCATTCTTTTGCTTTCGTCTGTTTATGTTGTTAAACCTCTTTTTGCAGTTTTTTTCAGAGTCAGCGTTAAAGGACTGTGTCATCTGCATATCTCAGGTTTGTTGTGTTGTGGCCTCTACACTTAATTCCCTCTTGAATTCTCATATTTCGTAGAATTTATTTCAACTTTTACATTACATAAATCAGGCGAGAACACGCAGCCTGCATCACACCCCTGCAATTGGTTATATGACTGATGTCATTGTCTACTCTAATGCTGCGCTCCTGTTCCCATTATAGTTTCTGAGGACTCGGAAGATCGTTCACTGTCGATGTATGCCCTGCCAGAATATCAAACAAGTCGGAGTGTCGTACCCTGTTGAACGCTTTGAGTATTCAAATGAAGCAGAAGGTAATGTCTTTCTGGACCTCGATTGGATCTTTCCATGAGGGTTTTCAATGTGAAGATGCATTTCTGGTGCCTTTGTTGCCATCGATCCAAATTGCCTTTCTGATATTTCTCGGAGTATTTTATTTTCTTCATTCTCTTCATGAGTATTCGTAAAAGAACTTTGGTGTAGGGACTCATCAGGCGGATTGTACGATGTTGGTCACATTCAGCTGTACCAGTTTCTTAGGGATCACTATGTAGATTAGAACTTTTCATATCTGTCGGTATCTCTACTGTGTCATATATATTGTTTAGTAATTTGTGACTGCCTTAATTTCCCACTTCATCCAGGGCTTGTTATCAATTCAGATGGGTTATCATCAGGTCCTGGCGCCCTTACCACTTTTTATCTTGCTGTGTGCTTGTATCACTTCGTCTTCATGATTTTATGTGGCTTCTTCGTTGCTAATTGAGGAGGTGGTCCTCTGTCGTTGTGGTATAACTCTTTGATGTTTTTATGACACCTCGTTAAGATATCTTCTTTTTCCTATTAGTATATCTCCAGCTCTCGACTTTATTCAACTGTTTTTTGCAGATGAGTTCTTCAACTGTCACTCTCTTTATTTTTCTTGCATAAGTTTGCCTATCAAAATTTGATTTCATTTCAATTTCCTTGACTCTGCTTTTGATCCATTCTTCCTTGGCTTCATTACATTTTTTCTTTAGCCAGTTTTGTCGAGTTTCTTTATATTCTTTTCTTCTTACTTTTGCTTTTGTTAAAATTTTCTATTTTATTTATGTTTTTCTTGTCTGACAGAAATTTTTACTAGAGATACTGTGATTCACCTTTGTTTCAGATCACATTACTTTCCATCAAAGCTAAAGAAACTTTCTCAGCAGGAAGATACTCTGGAGGATCATGGTAATGGTAAGAAAGTCTTTAGCAATTCTGTTCAGCTAATTCCATTGAATATTTGAAAATATGGTGGTTTTGAAATTAATAAAGATCTGTTATGTACAGATAAAGATATTATGTCCATTAGTGCTTATGTACCTCCCATTTGACTCACCTTATTGAAATCACGGGGGGCATTTTTTGGCATTGAAATGATAGAACAATGTCTAAGGGATCGAATGATTTTCATTATCTTGTGACGTTCTTGCATTCATGAAAACATGTTTCTTTGGGATGTTACTGATTATAAATCATTTTCTTTTCAGAAAAATCACATGGACATCAAACCAACAATTTGGTACTCATTGATTGACTTGTGCAATCTTTTTAATGCGTTATTTTAAAGGGCTGTATTTTTTATTACATCCTCTGGAGCAAGTACAGTAGATTATTTATAGTTTATATTTCTTTGGATTTTGTTATCCATGATTTTATTTCACTAGTTTTTGAAAACTTAACAATCCAGATCACTCCCTATTGTCCTACAAATAGAAAATAAGTAAATGTAATTTTGGCGTGAAGAAAACAAAACAAAATGTTTGCACAGCACATGAAAAAACATTTTGGCAAAAGAAAAAAAATAAATTTTTCTTGAAATGTTGCAAAGCATGAAATCCAAACTAGAATGATAAAGCAAGTCAAAATTTTTAGATAGAAATGTTTATAGTGTTTTTGGATGCTTTGTAGAATGTCTAAAAGGGACTCAAGCCAATGTATGTTTAAAGTGATTTTTGCTAAAAAAAGAGAGAGTCGTTAGTTTGATGAGGAATTTTGTAGCTTAAAAATTGAAAGTCGGAAAAAACTAAGAATCTTTAGACAATCTTGTAGGGAAGAAGATAAAAGGGCTATATAAAGAAGCAAAAAGGTATAAAGGACAAGGGGAAAAAAGGAAAAAAGAAACAAGGATTTAAAAATTACAAACAACAATCTAGTTAATGAACTGAAGGATTCGCCTCAGTTATAGAAACATTTGAAAAACATGGAGTGGTGGTAAAAAATAATTGCTTTAAATCTTTATATCAAACCAACAAGCAGAGGGAAATAGTACTGAAGAAGAACTTGATCTTTATCTAAATAAATTTCAAACTATTCGAAAGAAAGTTATTCGAGCCTGTGGCAAAAATATTTCTGCTAAAAATGTTGAAAGTTGGTGGAAGTACTGTTCTTGAGTTTCTAACAAAATTTTAATAACATATTCAACCAAGAAATTTATCCTCAACAATGGTCTAAAGCTAAAATCCAATCTACAAGAAGGTGACCCAGATAAGTTGACAACTATAGAGGTTTATCTTATTAAGCATAATTTCTAATGTTATACTTCTATACTAAATACCAGATTATATACTTGGTTAGAAACTAATGATTTAAATTTTTCAGATAAGCAAGCAGGATTTCGGAAAAAAGCATTCTACGGTTGATATATGCTTCAGTTCAGAAATGTTTGAGTAAAAGAAGAAGAAGTTTATATAGCTTTTGTAACTTTAAAAACTTTCGACTTGTACAACATGAAAATTTTTCTAATCAAGGTGAAAAAGGGAAAATTTCTTGCTTCTCTCACAGAAAATGTACAATTCACTTTTGTCATGTGTTCGTTAAAAATCACAGATTATTGAGTGTTTGAATGCCCAACCGAGAAATGGCAGGGCAAAGCCCAACTTTATTTTCAATTTTTATAGGGCAAAAATGATGTTTTAGATCTGCCTTTATTTTTGGCAGAACTTTTTATTCTGCGTTTGCAGATGATGTAGCTTTGTGTCAACCCTCCAGGTCTTCAAAATCAATTAGATATCTTACATGTGTTGTGATAAAATGAAATTATATGTAAACAATGATAAGACAAAAATTGTGGTATTTAGGAAAAGAGGGTTTCTGGTCGACATGAAAAGTATTTTTTATAAAGGCAAGAGTTTAGAAGTAGTGAACAGTTACTCTTATTTAGGATTTAATTTCACCACTAAGATTAGTGCTAAAAGGGTGTACTGATCATTAAGCAATTAAAGGAAAGAAGGCTTTTATGCAATTACATAAGTGTTCCACAAATACAAGGAAATGACCGCGTGTAGTCTTGAAAATTGTTGACATAAAAATCCAACCTATTTTTGTTATATGCATCTGAGGTGAGATCACATTGAGAAAGTACATTTAACAGCCTGTAAAAGATTCTTAGGTGTTCCAGTAAGGACACCAAACAGGATGGTTTATGGAGATTTAGGGAGATTCCCATTAAATATCAATTCATATGTTGCATGTATAAAATACTGGGTGAAATTAGTCAAATGGAAAGGGGGGGTAGATATTAGTGTATATATATATTATATCCATGTGTAAGTCACGTATTTTTGTCCGCTGCATCTCTAAACTTCTGCTCATATCTTTCCCACCCCTGTATGCACTATTAAGGGGAAACACGTGTTTCCACTATAGAATCGGTGTGTGTGGTGTGGGGTGTGTGTGGTGGTGGTGTGGTGGTGGGGTTTTGGTGTGTGTTTTGTGTGGTGTGGTGGGGTTTTGTGTGTTGTTGTGTGAAGAAAGGGAAGGGAGGGAGGGAGGAGGAGAGAGACCGACAACAGAGAGAGGGGAGAGAGTGAGAGATTTTTATTTATTTTTGCTTTTATATCGAAATAGTGGGAAAAAGCACTCATTTTCTTTTTTACAACCATCCCCGAGTGTATGTGGTTTTGTAATTTTGTCTTCCAGCCGGCGCTAGGGGGGCTACTCTTTTGGAGGGCGGGCTGGATTCAACGTGTGGCAAGATGTTCTGCATGCGTTCGCACACAGAGCCTTGGTTATTGTCTCATCCAGGGGCTTTTGGGAGGTGGTGTGGGCTGATGTTAACTCCAGGGGGAAAAATCCCCTTTAGCGGGATTCGAACCTGGTTGTCAGATTGCGAGCTGTTGTGTAAGGACTTGGGTATCCCTCCCAGAGAGAGAGGGGGAAGAGAGAGAGAGAGAGAGAAGAGAAGAGAAAAGAAGAAAAAGAGACAAAAACAGAGAGAAGAGAGAGACAGAAAAGAGAAGACAGAGAGAGACAGACAGAGAGAAGTAAGAGAGAGAGACAGACAATGACATGACAAAAGTTTATTGTAATAAGCAGGATGCCCATTTACAAGGGGACAGTGGGAAAGGGACTGGGATTCAGATATTTTTTTCATAAGCTTTGGTTAGCTCTTACAAAGGAACTGGTAAGATGGAGGAATTTCCACAAATCTATACAAATAAAAAAAATCAACATTACACAACACACTGGTCAGCGACAAAAATCCACCCCAATGTCACAATGTCTCTTCCCTTTTTATTTCTTCCATTTTCATGGCGTGTGCAACTTTGATAGATTCGTGATAATCTAGGTGGCATGTAGGTACAGCTTCTTCCTCTCTCTCTCTCTCTCTCCTCTTTTCTCTCCTCTCTCTCTGCGTGCGTGCGTGCGTGCGTGTGTGTGTGTGTGTGCGTGTGTCCGCACGTGTATGTGTGTGTGTGTGTGTGTGTGTGTGAGTGTGTGTGTATATTTGATGTTTTGTTTGTGCATGTGTGGATGAGTATATGCGCGTGTGTGTATTATTGAGGAGGGGTTGTATATGTGTCTGGGGTGTGTGCGTGCGTGCGTGTGAGAGCGAGAGCGAGCGGGACGCTACATGCCACCTGAATTTCACGAGTTTGTCCCCGTGCTTGTTACACAAAGTTGCACAAGCCATGAAAAAAGGGAAGAAGAGACATTTGTGACCTAGTTTTCTTGTTTCAGACCATTTGTCTTAAGATGTTGATTTAAAAAATTTTTCAGTTTCGTGGAAACTCCTCCTCTTTCCTATTGCCCTTTGCAAAATTTATGGGGAAAAAAATTGAGTTTTAATCTGTCCTATAACCATGTTATGAATCCATTGCCCATGAAAATGATTTGGGCTGTAATCAATGAGTTCTCGTAAAGATAGTTTTGTGCCCACCCCCCTCCCACTGCCCCTTGTGAATGGCATCTTGCTTATCACAATAAACCTTTGTCATTGTCATTGTCTCTCTCCTCTCTCCCCTCTCTCTCTCTTCTCTCTCTCCTCTCTCTCTCTGTGTCATGGGTGCTTCCTTGCTTGGCTGCCACAAATGCTTTGGAGTGAGCTGGTGTAAGTGTTTTTGTTTTCTCTTTTTGTGTATCAAAATGCCAGTCACAGGACTTTCAGCCACGTTGGAGGTATGCTGAACACTGCACGTCAGAGCAGACACTGTCTTCGTTCAAAGTGGAGGCAGAGGTAACCGGACTGTTGTTATTTTGCGATTCACAAACAAAGCTGACAGCCATTTCCATGTCACCCCAGGTCAAGTTCATACCGCAAGAAATGTTTAGCCAGGTATCCCGTGACAGAAAACGAGCTGAAGCATCGCAGAGCAAACAGTGATGAAAAAGTGAAGAACAGGTTCCGTCTCCCTCCGGTTTATTCTTACCCACCCCACCCAGTCTAGTGTATGCTGCAAACCGTGCACAGAGTGACGTTCCTATTGATGTGTTCATGTATAATTCCTGCCCTGCTTCTTCAAGTAGCTGTTATGACAATCAGCAGATTTGCATGACACATCACGACATAGACAGACAGACAGTGACAGTCAGCTTTGACAATATAGAAAGTGATCAGTTATGTGGGAAGTTGGGAATGGAGCAAAAGAATGTGACAGTGATAACATGAGTGAAGGAAAGATTAGTGTGTGATGGTACTTCTGTTAGTGAAGTGGAAGAAAATGTATGTGATGTATTGGATGGGTGGATGATAGTGAGAGAGTTGATGAGTGTGCAGACAGTGTGATTGAGGCAGAATGTGCTGAGACTGTGAAATATGTTAATGATGAAAAATAAAACTGAAGAAACAGCTCTCACTGCAGAGAAATGTTTGAACGCCTAAAGGAGAGTATAAGAGGGATGAACAAAAACTTGAATGGAGACAGAAATGAAACAGCATAACACAAAGAGCACAGCTGCACCCAAAGGAAATCCTTGTAGAGATGTGCCGTGATTGAAGTGGGATAATGACATTAAATTTGAAAATCCTTGTACGAAAAACAGTAATCACAGATTACAATAATTATTAGCATTTGTTGCAATTGTTACCATGATGTGGAAGCCATGCCATGATGCCTATTTGGGCTGTACTTAATTAATCCTTTTCCTTTGTTAAATATGTGTTTTGTGCCCAGTCCTCTTCCCACTGTCCCCTTATGAATGGGCTTAATGCTTATCACAATAAACTATTGTCATTGTCATTGTCATTGTCTCTGTGTCAGTGAGCTGATTTTGTGGCTAACAGACATGTTTTTCTTCCTCTCCCAAGCCCAGCTCTGAACTGTCATCTAGCTGATTTTCGGGAATTAGAAAACTTCAACCCCTTTCTGTTATCAAATCTCACCATCTAGTTTTACAGACAAGTGAAATTGCTGTGGCAAGTTTTCCTGGGTTCTGCTTGCCTTCATAAGACGTTGAGTAGTCTAACTTTGCATTGGTTGAATAGTAGAAATATATACACACCGGGAAGATGCGCATCACTCAGAAGCCTACGTCCAAACAAAACA